>CAIGQV010019951.1:16391506-16431821 GCA_903798115.1 Danio jaintianensis
GTATTAATATATTGTTTGAAAGAGCTCCAAAACTGAGTGCCAGTCTCAGGCGAATGATGCTGACTCATTGTGGCGAATGAGGCGATTCAGCGCATAGAGAGCCAGGCGGGAAGTGAACACCCTCTTTTGACCCATCTGCCAATTAATTATGCATCGACTGGGGAGGAGTCAAACTACAGATGAGGTCTTACAAAAACAAGAGATGCTGCAGTCTGAACCGACAAATCCCACAGACCAACACTTCATTTAAGGGCTGACGTATGTATATAATCAAGCATGTTTGTCTTTGTGCATGTTTGTGGTTGTGTTAAGGTGACTTCAAGGTGCCTTTTAGAGCATGCGGGCATTGTTTTTGTTGAAATCATATAAATAATTCTTTAAAAGATGTATGAAATCAATTGGTGTATTTGCTTTGGCTATTTTTAGTATTACACAAGTACCCATTTTAAAAATGTGCATGCAATAGGAACGCCTACTAATTTGCCCTCTTAGTCACCTAATGAGGGAACATCCTAATGACATTCCTTTACCCTACTGCGTCAATATGTTTTGTGCAGGTACCTCTCTTAAACATGACAATGGGAGTTAGATGGGACAATCGTGCAGTTTTCCAGAGAAGCATGTTCCTCATGCGGGTTCTGCTGAGTCTGTTTTCTCTGGTCTTTGTGATCTGGAATGGCGAGGCGTTACCTGTACAGGATAAACAATCACAAACCAATGAGGTGAGATTCTTATTTAAAGAGTTTCATGGAAAATATCAAATGCATGTTGGTTAGTATTTGCTAAGTTCTTTGTTTTGTTGGCTAAAAATAACTGAACTGCAGTCTTTTAATACTGGTAATGCTGTAAAAAATCAATAGCGTTGATCCAATGCTCAAGTCCACAGAAATGTATATTATCTTCTAGATACTGTCCAAGGAAGAGAATGGGTTGAAGATGATAACATATGTGGCAGAGCTGAACCTCACCAGTGAAGAACTGGCTGATCTTGACGCTGAATTGTTGAATGGCAAACTGTGGGAGAAGTCTGATAAATCTTCTAAAGATAAATCTCCATGCAAGCTCTTCTTCTGGAAGACCTTCTCCTCGTGCTGAGTCTGGGAAAATGACAGAGCAGACACTGATGAGTGTTTAAATCTACAGTCCTGCCTTTAAAGTTTGCCAATCTAATCATATATTGTATTGATATCTAGAGAATGTATCCCTTTGGCTTCTGCTGGAATATAGTTTATTTTTTTTAATACACTTTTAAAAGAATGATTTATACTGAATGAGACCTCTTTTTATTTGAGTTATCTCCAGGCCTTTTGCATGCCCCTTTGTACTGTTTGACATCTTGTTTGAAACATGTAATAAAAGTAATAAATCTCTTTATGTCATCTTTATAATTAAAAAATTTGTTGATAACTTCAAAATCACTAATAACACTGATATACCACGTTATTACACAGTAGCTTAAATTGACTAACAGTCATTGTGAAGTATGGTCAGAGTAGGCCTATTAAGTGCAGTTTGTCCACCACCTAATGGTAAAGTAAGGGAACTTCTTGTTGATGGATGTGGCCTGTTTATCTAGTTATCCACTTGGAACTGCAACCTGACTGACAAAGAAATCATCTATTTACTAGGTATTTTTACATATGTATAAAAAAGGAACGAGTGCAGGCTGTGGCTAGGGGTGTTCGGTTGCAGTTTTTTTTGGAGTCGACTCCGATTCTCGACTCCTAATTTTGAAGTCGGTGGAATAGACTCCAGAATCGACTCCCAATTACATTCTGTCAAAATAAGATGAACATATATTGCATTTTATACAATGCTATTGTGTCAGTTGCAGATTTACATTGTGCAGTTCTCCTCTGGCCAGAAAAAAAAAAGCAGTGTAAATCGGCTGCAATCAAAAATAAAATAGTTATTAACCTACTTTTTTTTTTTTTTTTTTTACAGCAGATTTCAATCGTCTAATTTAGATAATTGCATTGCAATCTTGGAGACAGAAATTTAAAACATCGTATTATCGAAATATTTAACGAAAAGAAGTGTAGTTGATCAACAAAGAAAAAAACACCCCAATTGAGCCTACAAACAACATTGTAAAAAGCAAAATAGCCTAAATATCTTCTTAATATAAATCTTTGATACTCGAATACTGAGTAACGTTAAGCATTTCTGTATTTTATTAACGGCAACAGACGCTCGATCGTTAACCGATCAATAACCAAAATAGCTAGATTTTTCAATTTGATTTAATGACCAATAAAATATTAAACCCCATACACGAAATTCATTCATTCATTCATTTTCTTTTTCTTAGTCCCTTTATTAATCAGGGGTCGCCACAGTGGAATGAACCGCCAACTCATCCAGCATATGTTTTACGTAGCAGATGCCCTTCCAGCTGCAACCCATCACTGGGAAACATACACGAAATGTTTAACTTAATTCATACATTAACAAACCCAGAATAAACGCAGCGTGACAGACTGTGCCTCAAAGCACATTGTTCTCTCTTAAAAGTGATTTTACTGTACTTTTAAATAGACTATTGCTTATATATTACTGTTTGGTTTGTTTGTTTTTTTGCAAAAAAACAGTTGACATGTTTGTTTTAATATTTGTATACATAATTGTCAATGAAAAAAGATACAAGAAAAAAAATTAAAAAAGAACATGATATAAACATGAGAGTAAGACATTTAAGAATCAATTACAGTATATAAATTAAAGTCATTACAAAATGAAATAGTTCTGTTTGCTTTCTTATTTTCAGATAATGAAATTGTATTTAAATAATAACAAAATTCTTGCAAAAAAAAAAAACTGGAAAATATGGTTTGGTATTAATAAATTTGCATTTGTGGATATGGAATTTACTAAGAAAATAAGTTAAATGTATAACAAAACAAGCATTTCTTTTAGAGGCAGATTCATAATAACCAAAGCTAATATCTTTAAAAGTAACAGATACATCTTGTTGTATATTATCATTAATAAATGATCCAATAAGTTTCCAAAATTGTACAACATAATTACAATCCCAAAATAAATGAAAGACAGTTTCTGTATGAAGTTGACAACATGAACATCAATATTAGAATTAAACTTCTTCATAAAGTGTTTAATAGGATAAAATTTGTTGATTAATTTAAAAGATACTTCTTTGACCTTGTTGGTGAGGAAATTTTTTTCTGTTGCAAAGACCATATTTTCCCCCCCATTTCAAATCTCTAAATATATTATTCAAATAAGAGATTACAGGGGACAATGTAACAACCTTTTCAATAAAAAGAGATCTAATTTTGTAATTTCTATCTTTGTATTAGAAAAACAAATTTGACCTACAATCGTCTCTGCCGGATCAGAAAAATAAGCTTTTTTAGGAGGGGGATGATTGCTATTTTTAAAGAGCATAGTAATTCCTGATGTTACAGCTCCCATAACAATGGCAACATTTTTGGGACTTACTGGTATGTTATATTGTGAAATAAATTCAAAGTAACTCATAAAAAAACCCTCTGTTGTTAAATAACAGCGGAATGACTAAAAAGCAAACCATTATTAAACCATTGACTGAAAAACAAAGATTTATTTTTATATAAAATATTTTGGTTAATCCAAATAAAAAATGTGTGAGGAGTAAAATTGTGTTTATAAATTAAAGCCCAGGCCAAAAGTACTTGTTGATGGAAATTTTAAAGTTTAGCAGGAATTTTGGTTATGTTACAATTACACATCAATAAAAATTGAATGCCTCCAACAAATGAAAATACTTGTTTTGGAAAAATATTCCAAATTGAATCTTCTTTTTTCAGATACTGGTTAAGCCAATTAATTTTGAAAGTATAATTTGAAGAACAGAAATCAATACAATTAAGACCTCCTTTATTATAACAGACTTTTTCATATAGTGGCATTTATTTATTTAAAGTTTTGTCAATTAGTTTACATGTAGGCTTATCTATGTACAGAGATTGAGCTGCATAAGAGAGACGAGACAGACCCTCCGCTTTGTCAAGTCAAGTTTATTTATATAGCGCCTTTTACAATGTAGATTGTGTCAAAGCAGCTTCACATAGTTCTAGTAAAGTCCAGATTTCAGAGTTGAAGTTCAGTTTAGTTTAGTGTGGTCTAAATTACACTGCTGAAAGTTCAAACACTGTAGAGCAAATCCACCGAAGCACAGCTCCACAAGTCCCAATCCAAGCAAAATTCTTTTGCTTTGGTGAGCAAAATTCTTCCTTTAAGAGACTAATTTCTTTGAAGCTAACTATTTAAATATCACTGTATTGTTTTATGCAATAGGTTGTTTTCACATGACGTCATCGATGACATGCAAAATTCAAATGGAGGGCAGGAAATGATAGACCCTTTTCACATGACATCACGCGGTGTCCGGTTTTTATTCCCCGCAATGTATCTTTGCTTCCACCACAAAACTCCCCATAGAGAATTCACCCAGTCAGCTGTATATTTACTACAGATATCGTTAGATGGTCACTATGGCTGTTTTCTAACAATAAGAAGACTGCATTTTAATTATAAGAATAAAATGGAGTACTATTACATTCTAAAATTATTTGTAACTTATTATTATTCATTCATTGATTTTCTTTTCGGCTTAGTCCCTTTATTAATCTGGGGTCACCACAGCGGAATGAACCACCAAGTTATCCAGCATATGTTTTACGCAGCGGATGCCCTTCCAGCTGCAACCCATCACTGGGAAACATCCATACACACTCATTCACACACATACACTGTGGGCAATTTAGCCTACCCAATTCACCTGTACCACGTCTTTGGATTTGGGGGAAACCGGAGCACCCGGAGGAAACCCACGCAAACACGGGGAGAACATGCAAACTCCACACAGAAACGCCAACTGACCCAGCCGAGGCTCGAACCAGCGACCTTCTTGCTGTGAGGCGAACGTGCTACCCACATGTGCCACCGTGCAGCCCAACTTATTTTTAATTAGGGTAAAAGGTATAGAGATATTAAATTAAAACCACCCAGTAGGTGGCAGCAGGACACTGTCTAAAGGTCTTAATTCATTCAAACAGAGAAACTGAAAAAAACATTTATGGATCAGTAAATAATAAATGATGAAACTGATTGCATTTATAGATGATATACTTACCAGATAATATGAGAAAATTTAATAAAGACTTTTACTCATACTGGTACATTCACATAACCAATAATATACATGTATATTCATAGCAGGATCAAAGTAAAAATAAATCCATTATTGAGGAAATAAACTGAATAAGTGAAAAGGTGGCAAACATATCATTTTCTTGATAAACAATAACTAATTCCTATTCTTGATAACGTAAACAATTATTTTCAAACTCAGAAAGCAGTTCAGTATTGAAAGAGAAACATTTAGACACATGTCCAGTACTTTAACAAGCTTAAATCACAATGTGCAATGTTAATCTTTTCAGTTGTAAATTTTCCAGAGACGTCTCCCATTCATTCAAAGGTAAACCGGAACTAAAAATACACTGCGTTGCCGATAGGGGGAAGTGAAGTGACGTCATTGTGAAAAGGGTCTATTCTTCTACATAGGAATCGCTATCAGAACATCAAAATGTTTCTGTTTTATGTTGTTTATAAGTGTTTAAATCGGCCAAAATAAAAAAATGCCGAACAGCTTTTATAGAAATCCAAAGGTTTTTGCTCATAAAGGGGAAAAAGTTCAAGAAACTAGCTATGTGTATAAATATGTTAATGTGTTATATAAAAATCAGATACAAACACTTAGCCTATATAAACCACACTTATACAAAATCCAGGAGAATATAAATAACGTACCCTGCCATGTAATCGCTGCAATAAATTCTCCGTTTTGTTTTGCAATAATCCATGTCTTTACTGGCGTTTCGACAGAATAAAAAACCATAGCGTTAGCATCGAGATGCGCAGCAGCGGTGAATGTTTGTTGATGGTAAGTTCATCGACAGAACAAAAAAGAAATGCAACCCTTGTGGCAAAACTATATGGTTATTATTGTGTAGCACTTTTTCCTCCCTTACAAAAATAAATAAATAATAATGTAGACTATGCGTCCACGCTTTTGTATGCTTTCATCTGTTATTTCGTGATGTCTTGAAGATATCCGGCCGCGTGGGGAAAAAACTATAGTAATTTATAATAAACATGTTTTTGAACCACATAGTAAAGTGTATAATGTGTACAACTCTTTAATGAACGTTAAAGAATACTGTAGCATAGTAAACTGATAAACTGTAATACTGTAACATTCGTGGAAACTGTGGTGCATGTGATGGTGTATAATTATAGCGTTATATTATAATATTATTATATTATATATAATTATATTATTTCTACAGTTGTGTTGTACCACAGCAACAATATAATTACTACGTCAGTTTAATTCAAGTAATTATCTATAGTATGCTTCCAAACACTATAGTAAGTTATTTACTATAGTATTTTTTCATGTAACGTAATTATACAGTATCTACACCCTCGATGACAGCCAAATATATTTGAAATATATCGGCCCTCGATGATATAAGGGTCAATAACATATGTGGTTATTTTCTGTTTATATCTCCTTTAAAATATGGTATAAATCTCAAAAATACGGACTTTCCTCTATGTCTCCCGTTCAGTTTTTTTTACTTACTGCCCTCCATCTGAATTTCGCGCGTTACCAGAACCACGTGATTGCATAGTGACGTCAGCGCGCAGGGGGGCAGGCTGTGGATTCTGGACTACAAACACACACGTCAGCCATTTCTTCAGTTTGCGGTGCTCTATGCTAATAACATCAAACAAACAAACGCCCCAAACACTCGATGGGATTCACAACATTTTCCTCTAAAATCGCCTTCTGGACTGAATCTGGACTCATCTGAATCCACAAATTCACACTAGGAGTTTGAAACCCATCCGTAAAGCAGCTTACAAAAGGTATGTTTGTTTGTGTTATTGATCTACTTAGCGGTGATGCTAACTAACTGCAGCCCATTTTGAATGGAGAAAAGTTTAGCCCGTAAAAACAATAGCATCGTATTTGAATTGAATTGTGCTTAATGTTTAGCATAAACGAGAAACGGTTACTCTGCAGTTTGTTTAGACTGCTTTAAAGGGTTTTTGTGATGCATTCGGGCATTGAATGTTGAATTAAACATTTATTTAGTTTTATGTATGAGGATGTGCTGCGGTTTGAATAAACTAGATTTGCTGTGTGTGTGGATATTTTTGGGTGGCTATTATGAGAGCAGTATCTGTGTTTGTTTGTTGTGCAGGATGAGTGATGTTGTATTGAGGTAATGTTGGTTTTATATTCGCGCATTCATTCAATTTTTTTAATGGGTCAATGACGTGACGCTCTTTTTTTTTGTGTCCATGTGGTTTAAATCAATTCAAAAAGGTTACAGTTTCAAAATAAATAAGCAAATTACTTTTTTACATTCTCTTTTTTTGAGGACCAAGTCTAATTTTTTTGGTTTTATTCCATTTTAAGATAATTTTTCGGGGATTATTGCAAGATTTTCAGTGTGGTGTAACCAAAAAAAATTGGTACCAAATAGTTTATCTTGTTTAAAAAAAGTGAAATTCTCAATGAAACATAATATCAGCTAGTTTGGCATAATTTTACATTAGACATATTTAATAGTAAATAAAGATAAATGTACCATAATTGTTCTAAATATTATAATTAATTGGGAAATGATGTCTGTCACCTCAAATTCCTGAAGCGTCTAGATGGTGTAACCATCATTTATTGAGCCATTTTGTTTGGCCAAGCCATTTTGTTTGTTCGTGCAGAAGACCGTGAGACAGGAAACTGTATGACAGAGAAGGACCCTTGATAAGACTAATTGCTGCGTGCAAAGGTTATTAACTCTCTTTAAAATGTCAGATACTTTGACCTTTTTAAGGTATGGTCAGGTATTCTTAGGTATACATATGAAATGGTAAGACCCCAAGAATACACTGATAATTGATCATTATTATAAAAATAAGTGTTATCTTTATAAATTACATTTGAAATATTCCCACCAAGGCCATGTGCTTACATAGTTAAGTGTTTTGATAATGCCTGTCAAAATTGATTTTAAGTTGAAATGTCAAGCGGTGTAACTGGTTACACCATTTGACTCCGATTACACGTCTTTCTGTTGGGGGCCAATTTAGTCAAATATCATTAGTTCATGATGCTGAAAATGCAATATAAATTAATTCACTATTTGGAACTATTTGTGTTCATAGTGTTGCATTATTTATTTATTTATTAAAAAAGTGGCGCTTAATCCACAATCTTACTATTAAAGCTTTGTAAACCTAGGGAGCAATTCCATGAAAATGTCAACCTTATCATGAAAAAATAAAGTTTTTACCAAAATAACAAAACCAATTTAAATTTGCTGATTAAGGTCTATATTTTATTGTTATGATGTGCTCTTGTCGAATTTTTAAGGAAATTGCTTTATCCATGAAATATGAGGATTGTGCCAATGGTAAATTTCATTTTCATCCAACCACATTTCATGCTTTCAAAAAAGGGGTTAAAGACTCACTTTTTCCATGCTTTATGTTAACAGTAAGCATTCTGCAGAAGGATTGGGGCCTGTAGTATAAATAATTACACTCACATTTTTTCATAACATCACTGCCTTTTTAATTTATGAGCTACATATTTAAGACATCACGTGTCACGTCCGTACCGATTTAATGAAAAAGTTTATATTATGTTATAACTATTATCACAAATAAAATGAAACTTTATATGCAAAGCCAAAATATGTCCATGCTAATTATGATCGACAATTCATCTCAGGTCTTTGCTCTAAACAACCATAATTTTGTGTTACGGTCGTGACCATTTTAAACTCCCTATTCATAGCCTATAAGCAAATTACTGCATATTTGTTCATTATGATGCCGCATTACAATTACTGACTTACATTACATAATATCCATATGTTATATCAAGAACTAAACATTTCAGTTAAACAAACCACTTCAGTAACATTTCAGGAATAAATGTTTAATAAAGAGAACATAACGATTTTCATATTGCCGCATCTTGGCGCATAATCTTGGTGTTTTGGCGATGCAGCATATAGCGGACCTTGTGTTGAAGCACTTCTTCTTGTTTATTTTGTAAATAACTGACCATCAAGTAATTAAGATACAATTTATACCAAACGAAATTCGTTTCAAGAAGATATTTTTCCCAGGAAAAATATATGAAATGTATATTTTTTTTGTTCGTGCCGTCTTACACAACTGTGCGGGTGGATGATGTGTTCCGTTCCGTGTAAAATAAGGATTTAATTAATGATCCACTGTAATTGTTGTATCTGTCATATTTTTGCTACATTTTTTATTTTAAAAATTATATCTTGAGCATCTGATTTTTCCTCTGTGCGGATGTGCTTTTTTTATGTCATTTGGCTTTCATCTCAGTCGAGTTCAGGCCAGGGTTTAAGTAAAATTGGCCACAATTTAGTTTGCCTGGCAGGGAAATATACATTTAAAATACATTAAATACAAAGGCTGGTTATTTTATAGCTACATAGTTGTGATTTTGTTGGACATTTTTTTCATGAGAAACCGCAAAGACAGCATTTATCCTGTTAAAAAGTGTTTCCTCAGCACTGTCATGATCGCTCTGTGTAGGTTACATTGGAGCACGAAATCTTTACAAAAGTGAAATCTGGTGCATAAATAACAAATATCAATAAACAGCGTGATCAACACAAATCATGTTGCGGATAAGTGCGAAAAAGCGAATGCAAACATTAAATAAAAGATTTCGTACCTGATCACTTCACGCAGAAGTGACCCGTAAGCATTTCCAACGCAATTTCCATAACGTAAAATCTGCTAATTGCATTTTGTCATTTCCCACTGCTCAAACCTTGAAAATAGGCTATAGCCTACATTAAAATTAAAACATTTTCAAAGATTTCCAGCATCCGACAATTGCGCTTGAGTGATTATTAAAATTATATTACAGACGGCAAAATAATAATAAAATCTTGATATTGATGTAAGCTTTAACTACATTATAGGAGTAGCCTATTATATTTGTTAGAAAATCGATATATGATCTGTAGCTGTAAATATTTCATTCAATATTTTTACACAATCGGTTAGAAACTATAGCCTATAAGATATAAACATTACAGTCATCCATCGTACACGCCTATAACCAAAGGCTATTTTTTCTATGCTTGTTTAACATAGCCTACACAAAATCTTACTCCATCTAAAATCTTAACCTTAAAGCTTACTCCCTCACCCTGGTCTTCTGCATGGACGTTTTTGCAACCTGACACGACTGTCGACGAGAAAACGAAAGCAAGCGCATAGAGTGGACAAATTAAACTATTTATTCAATTGACTAACACATTAACTAGAATAAACTAGAATTAACTTTGTGATCAAATATAATATTGCCATAACTGTGACAACTAGATTTTGATACCATTCTCCACATTGACACGGCGCACTAACAATCGGGCAATGATTCAATTCAAGTTCGTCTGGAAACACTAACATCAGGAGCTCGATAAACATATTATAGCTGATTATGTTTATTAGCAATTCTATATCATTCAGGGTAAAAAAGCACCATGTTAGCATGCAACATTGTTTCCGAATTGAGTTATGAACATTTGAACGTGCGTTAACATTTAACAACACACATGCCCTAATACAAATTAAATAAAAAAATGAAAAACTAAATAAAACGAATTATGAATGTTCCACGCAGAGCCAACCCTTGTCCTGACTTCTGCATTTTTATTAACAGAATTTCCACAAAGTATGTCAACTCACAAAACCTCACGTCTTTTTTTTGTCACGTCCGTAACGCATTCATTTTGCCGTTATTTTAAATATAAAACACGTGTATAGACAGATTTTTTTTGATGCCTGAATTTAATGGTTAAGGGGTAAGAAAAATATAAACAGATATTTCAATATACTTTTCCCAGTGATGGGTTGCAGCTGGAAGGGCATCCGCTCCGTAAAACATATGCTGGATAAGTTGGTGGTTCATCCCGCTGTGGCGACCCCAGATAAATATAGGGACTAAGCCGAAAAGAAAATGAATGAATGAATGAATTTCAATATACTGGTAACATATACTTTCTCTTAGTATATATATGTTTCATTTTTTTACTGCAAATGTCACATCCATAATGCTGGAATCAGCCTAGGATAAAATAATTATGCTGCTCAACATGAATGATTTTTTTTATGTTAATAAAGTTTCTATTCACCTAATATTGTGGACACGCACACTACGGCCAATTTAGTTTCTCTAAATCACCTATAAAACAAGTCTTTGGACTGTCTGGGAAACTAGAGCACCCATAGGAAACCCATGCAAACTCCTAACAGGAAGGCCTCTGGTCCATCCAGGACTCCAACCAGCAATCATCTTGCTGTGAGACAACTGTGCAGCCACTGTGCCACCCTCCTGTAATAAAAAAAAAATAAATTCCCGAATATTTCCCAAGTGATGTTTAACAGAGCAAGGAAATGGTCACAGTATTTTGTATCTATATTTTTTCTTTTTGAGAAAGTCTTATTTACTCTTTTAGTTTGGATAGAATAAAAGCAGTTTATTAAATGCTTAAACAGTTTTTAAGGTCAATATTATTAGGCCCCTTAAAAATTTTTTTTCAATTGTCTACAGAACAAACCACTGTTATTTAATAATTTGTCTAATAAATCTTACTTGCCTAGTTAACTAAGTTAAGCCTTTAAATGTCACTTTATACTGATTACTAGTGTCTTGCAAAATAACTGGTGAAATATTATGTACTGTCATCATGGCAAAGACAAAAGTGATTTAATTTTAATTTAGTTATTAGAATTTAGTCATTAATACTATTAGGTTTAGAAATGTGTTGAAGCAGCTCTTAGGAAAAACTTAAAATAATAAAAATTTAACATGGGAGAGGTAACAATTCTGATGACAATTTGACAATTTTGTACTATTATTAGTAACAATTGAGGGTGAATCGGAGGAACTGTAAGACGTAAAGTGGTGAAAAGGTCAGGAGGTGCTAAGTGTCAGGAGTGATGTAAAAGGTGTTAAATGCTAAACATGTTTTTTTATTTGTTGTTATTTTATTGATGAGGGCCACAGATTTCATGGAAAGGATGCTATTACTTTATGTATTAAAGTTTAGCAACATGGCTGTGAACACATCTGTCAATGACAATTACACCTCCTCAGATATTGTTCCTCAACTGTCATTACAATTTGAGACACTGTTCCTCACCATGATGATTTCTTGTAGTCAGACATTTTGTTCAGCATTGAAAAGTAAAACTACTTCAGCTAAATTGTTTACTATCATTCTTGATTTTTCTTTAGTTTATTCTTTGATTTTTTTTTTTTTTTTTTTTTCTTTTCTTTTTTTTTTCTTTTTTCACTGTTAGTTTCTTCAATAAACATGTTTCAATAAATCATGTTTGGCTGTTAAAGCAACACGATCAGGTGGTGTAACTGGTTTGTGTCAATTGGTGTAACCAGTATTTTTCATAAAAATATAATTATATCCTTGGAAATAATGTGAAATTAAATTTAAAAGACCTTGTTTTGTGTAATAAAGTGGTTTTTAACAATTTTTACATAATTTTTTAAAGATTATTTAGAAATCAAATTTTTTAGCATGTGCCTGGCCAAATATTGCAAAAACTCATTAAAATGTACATTTAGAGATAACGCGTATAAAATAAATGTTGGTGTGACATTTTAAAATGAAGTATTTATTTCTGTGAGTACTTGCATGTCATGTAGGAGGGGTAAAATATTAAATATTTAAAATGTTTTGGCAGTTACATCATTTGACATTTTTAGGTACATTCAGTCTTAACGTTTGTAAAAAAAAATGGTGCAAATGTTATTTTTAATTACATGGATGCTTTTAAATCAACTTTTAAAAAGTTTTTTAAATTTCTCACCACACCTTATTTGTCACTGACCCATATATGATTATTGCCGAAGACTATAACGTTAGAATGTGAAAGGGACTTTGCTGTTGCTTACAGCCACATTGAATATTGGGTCTGAAATCGCCCAAGTGTTACTTCAGCACAGCACCATATAATGGACTGTAAACAATGTTGTGTTTTGATAGTCATTGGCTGAAAAAGTGATTTCCCTACTTAGAGTTTGCAAACAATACTTTTCTGAAATTTATATTATTAAGGAGAAAGTCTGAATGTGCGAAAATAAAACAAACTTTTCCCCAATTGATGTTGTGGTGATGTTGCGCGTCACCTTGATGAATTTTTGATGGATTTTTTTTTGGTTCTGAGAAAATGTTGAATCTCTGACATGTCCATTAGGTCATTCTGCATTAATCCAGAGTCTGTGTTTACTGAGTTATATACGAGCACAGTTTATCAAAAAGAATTTATGTTGTCAGTTTAATTTGAATTATTATTTCAATAATGTATTGATATTTTTGGGTGTTTGTTATGAGAGCAGGGTCTGTTTGTTTGTTGTGCAGGTTGAGTGATGTTGTATTGAGGTTAAGTTGGTTTTATATTCGTTCATTACATTTTTATATATGACTATTGCCAAAGACTATAGGTTATAAAAGGGACTTTGCTAATGCTTACCGCTACATTGAATATTGGGGTCTGAATTCGCATGTAAGTGTTATATAATGGACTGTAAACAATGTTGTACTTTGATAGTCATTGGCTGATGTGATTTCCCTATTTAAAGTTGTCAAACAATACTTTTCTGAAATTATATTATTAAGGAGAAAGTCTGAATGTGCATAAAATTATGTTGTCAATGTTGAAATTTATGTTGTCAATGTTGTCAATATTTTAATAATGTGTTATTTGTCAGCTTTTTTTATATTACATAGACTTAAACAAGTCACAATTAATTTGAAGTAATAAATACTAGTTATTTATGTAAATTTGGAATTCAGTTTAATAGGTTTTCCTTTTTCATTTTAATTTAAGGTGATCTTTTGGTATTTCCTTATTGGTTTTGTCATATTTATTAATGCTCACTGTTTTTAAAAAAAAAAAAGTGTTTTTAATAGTTTTGATTTACCAAAATAAAATAAAAACAAGTCTTCATTTATTAATATACTTCAGTTTTTATATATATATTTTCATATTTGTATGTGCCATTCATAAAATTTTTTGGGATCGTACTAATTATATTGTGTTTTTATCATTTTTGTTAGATTTAAATAATATTTCATTTTTTTTATATGTCAGATTCAACTTGTGTGATTCAACTGAAATACTGTTGCATTCTTTGTTTAGTATCAGCCAAAATAATGATTTGATGAACAAACCTTTCCCCAATTGATGTTGTGGTGATGATGCGGGTTACCTTGATGGATTTTTGATACTTTTTGTTTTGGCTCTGAGGTAATATTGAATCTCTGACATGTCCACTAGGTCATTCTGCACTAATCCAGAGTCTGGGTTTACTGAGATATATATTTGTTTGTTTGTTTGTTTGTTAGATTTTATTAATCCCAAAGGGAAATTCACGTCACAGCAGAGCTCTCCATATGAAAGATAGCTAAAATAAATTACATGTGTATATATAAAACAAAAAACAATAAAAAAAATTACATTCATACTGCACACCTTGGTTTCAAACAGCGAGTAGACACTTGTCCATATCCAATGCTATTACAATTCAGCATAATTCATCTAGTATGACTTTGGTTATACAATCTGATCACTGTTGGTAAAAATGACTTCCTGTATCTTTCTCTGTAACACCGGGGCTGAATTAATCTTCCACTAAAAGAGCTTGAGGAGCTTCCACTAAAGAGCTTGAAAGAGCTTCCACTAAAATGAGCACAGTTTATCAAAACCTTTAGAATTTATGTTGTCATTTTAATTTCGATTAATATTTCAATAATGTGTTGTTTGTCAGCTTTCATTTTTAGTACATCAACTTAAACAAAACAGTGATTTGAAGTAATAAATAGTAGTTTAAATGCTAATTCTTTATGTTAATTTGGAATTCAGTTTAATAGGTTTTCCTTTTTCATTTTACTTTAACGTGATCTTTTAGTATTTCCTTATTGGTTTTGTCATTTATTAATACTCACTGCTTTTTTTAAAGTGTTTGTAATGTTTTTTATTTTGGTGGATCAAAACTAAGTCTTCATTTATTGATATACTTCAGTTGTTAGGTTTTCCATTTCATATATTTATGTGCCTTTCTTAAAAATTGTTTAGATCGTAGTAGTTTTTTTTGTGTTTTTATCATTTTTATTACATTTGTTAAATAATATTTCAGTTTTTTTTTGTACGTTAGATTCAACTTATTTGCTGAAGTACTGTTGCAGTGTTTGGATTATTTTAAATTCAATTTTCATTTTTGTATTTTCCACTTTTTCAAGCTAAAGTTTCAAAACATGTTTCAAAGAATTTGTTTTTACGCCACGGTTATCCTTTCTGTGTAAACACCCAAAACGAGAATCTTTAGAAATGGTGGAACAATAGGTATTTAGACATGCACAGTACTATGGCTGCACAATTTAGTGTTTCAGCATTAATATCGCAATGTGATTATTCGCAATAGTCAGATCACAGGATATGCAATGTTAAGCCTGGATGATAATTTTTCATTTTCATGTGTTTTTGAGGCCTGTGACTGTATAATGATTTTAAAAGCATTTAAGCATAAGAAATTGTACTGTTTATAACTTTAATAATGATTAATTTTATTGAATTATTTTACTGTACTTGAATACTCCTAGACTCGGAAAATGATAAACCATTATTTCAATTGTATGTTTTTTTTATTTTATTGTTTTGATCTATGCTTGTAGATAGTTTATTATATTTTATGCAGATGCACTTCTCCACAGAATCATCCCATTCAGGCTAAAATTATAAATTTTTTCCAAGTAGAGATATTCATGTCATCTGGTGAAATTTATTTGTTCAGTGAATATTTTTTCAGTGAAGAATAATAAAAAATCGCAATGTTCGATTTTTCCAATATCATGCAGCCCTACACAGTACATTTGAATTAACTTATTAATATTACAACGAACAGTGGAGACACATCATATACACACGGCAAATTTGAAATACACGTTAGCGTTGATGACATGTCTAATGTTGGATTCACACCAAATGCCTAGCAGCATGTAACTCTCTCTAGTTTACTTGCTGGATGATTTTCATCTTGCATCCATTTTTTGCTCAAGTTGAGTTATTTGAACTTGTGTGGTAGATTCCCTCTGTGCTAGATTCCCACGATTACATACTGTCATGGTGTTGCAATCAAAATGTGTTGTTCATAGTGGAAGTCAATGGGGCAAAAACCTAATGAAACTTAATGAAAAGATAGTCAATTTAAACCGTACACAAGGGTTAAAGAGACAGTTCACCCCAAAAGGAAAATACAGTCATCGTTTACTTATCCTCCATTTGTTTCAAACTTGTTTTTGTTTTTTTGTTTTTTCTGTTGAGCACAAAAGTAGTTTAGTTCATTTATGGTGAGCTCTGTAAGATAGCATGATGTTGATGGGTTTGTGGTTTCTTTTCTCAACAGGTGTGTGTGTGTTTCAGTGGGTGATGTCCACCATGGTTTACCCTCATGATGAGGCTCTGGAGCTGCTGACGCAGGATGATATCGTGCACTAAAGCAGTGGTGCAGGGTTTGAAGACGCTGCGAGAGGAACACGCTCAACTCTAAGAAACCCAGACTGCTGCGCAAGAGCCTGGGGGAAGCACAGGTGAAACACACACACATAGAGCTCTCACACACATGTATATAGTAGTCAACATTCGAAGTGAATCAAAAACGTTTTTCAAAATTGTCCTAGGGCAAGAATGGGTGTGTTGTGCTATAGTTTTAGGATAACTTTGATGAAAGTGGGTGATCCACTTTAAATGGTGAATACTGTATACTGTATATATGCAGTTGAAGTCAGAATTATTAGCCCTCCTGAATTATTAGCCCCCTGTATATTTTTCTCCCAATTTTTCTTTATCGGAAATAATTTAACACATTTCTAAACATAATAGTTTTAATAACTAATTTATTCTAACTGATTTGTTTTGTATTAGCCATGATGACCGAACATAATATTTTACTAGATATTTTGCAGGATAATAGAATTCAGCTTAAAGTGCAATTTAAAGGCTTAACTAGGTTAATTAGGCAAGTTACGGCAATTATGCAAGTCATTGTCTAACAGTGGTTTGTTCTGTAGACAATCAAAAAAATATTGCTTAAGAGGGCTAATAATATTGACCTTCTAGCCGAAATAAAACGATTAAGACATTCTTTAGAAGAAAAAATATTATCGGAAATACTGTGAAAATGGGGCGGCGCGGTGGCACAGTGGGTCGCCTCACAGCTCTCCCCGTGTTCGCGTGGGTTTCCTCTGGGTGCTCCGGTTTCCCCCACAAGTCCAAAAACATGCGCTATAGGTGAATTGGGTGAGCTAAATTGGCCATAGTGTGTGTGTGTGTAATTGAGTGTATATGGGTGTTTCCCAGTGATGGGTTGCAGCTGGAAGGGCATCCGCTGCGTAAAACATATGCTGGATAAGTTGGCGGTTCATTCCGCTGTGGTGACCCCTGATTACTAAAGGGACTAAGCTGAAAAGAAAATGAATGAGTGAATGAATACTGTGAAAATTTCCTTGCGCCATTTAAATATTCCTTGAGAAATATTTGAAAAATAAAAAATATTTCACTGGGGGCTAATAATTGTGCCCTCAACTATATGTGTATACACGTGTGTGTATTAATTTATTCATTTTTTCATCCATTCTGCAAATGGATCTTTTCACATTTCCGGGTTTCTCAGCAGCAGAAGTCTTCATAGTTGGGTAAACTTAGAGCACAGTGAATGGGAGAGTACAACAAATAATTTTTTTACAATCCTATTTGCTGAAATAAAAGAAAAACTCCACAATGGTGTTATCAAGACTTTCAGAAAAAGAAAAAAAAATAGTGTGAGACTGATAACAGCAGCCAGAAGAGAGAAAAACATCAAATTTGCTGTCATGCCCCATAGATGCTGCATTACAAACACCTTGCACAATCGGTAATTTTTTTTAAATAATTTGATGCAAAGATGATATAATACATATAAATGTACAGTCGTGGCCAAAAGTTTTGAGAATTACATAAATATTGGAAATTGAAAAAGTTGCTTAAGTTTTTATAATAGCAATTTGCATATACTCCAGAATGTTATGAAGAGTGATCAGATGAATTGCATAGTCCTTCTTTGCCATGAAAATTAACTTAATCCTGAAAAAATCTTTCCACTGCATTTCATTGCTGTCATTAAAGGACCTGCTGAGATCATTTCAGTAATCGTCTTGTTAACTCAGGTGAGAATGTTGACGAGCACAAGGCTGGAGATCATTATATCAGGCTGATTGGGTAAGAATGGCAGACTTGACATGTTAAAAGGAGGGTGATGCTTGAAATCATTGTTCTTCCATTGTGAACCATGGTGACCTGCAAAGAAACGCGTGCAGCCATCATTGCGTTGCATAAAAATGGCTTCACAGGCAAGGATATTGTGGCTACTAAGATTGCACCTAAATCAACAATTTATAGGATCATCAAGAACTTCAAGGAAAGAGGTTCAATTCTTGTTAAGAAGGCTTCAGGGCATCCAAGAAAGTCCAGCAAGCGCCAGGATCGTCTCCTAAAGAGGATTCAGCTGCGGGATCGGAGTGCCACCAGTGCAGAGCTTGCTCAGGAATGGCAGCAGGCAGGTGTGAGCGCATCTGCACGCACAGTGAGGCGAAGACTTTTGGAAGATGGCCTGTTGTCAAGAAGGGCAGCAAAGAAGCCACTTCTCTCCAAAAAAAAAACACATCAGGGACAGATTAATCTTCTGCAAAAAGTATGGCGAATGGACTGCTGAGGACTGGGGCAAAGTCATATTCTCCGATAAAGCCCCTTTCCGATTGTTTGGGGCATCTGGAAAAAGGCTTGTCCGGAGAAGAAATGGTGAGCGCTACCATCAGTCCTGTGTCATGGCAACAGTAAAGCATCCTGAGACCATTCATGTGTGGGGTTACTTCTCATCCAAGGGAGTGGACTCACTCACAATTTTGCCCACACATTAAAACACAGCCATGAATAAAGAATGGTACCAAAACACCCTCCAACAGCAACTTCTTCCAACAATCCAACAACAGTTTGGTGAAGAACAATGCATTTTCCAGCACGATGGAGCAACGTGCCATAAGGCAAAAGTGATATCTAAGTGGCTCGGGGACCAAAACTTGAAATTTTGGGTCCACTGCCTTGAAACTCCCCAGATCGTAATCCCATTGAGAACTTGTGGTCAATCCTCAAGAGGTGGGTGGACAAACAAAAACCCACTAATTCTGACAAACTCCAAGAAGTGATTATGAAAGAATGGGTTGCTATCAGTCAGGATTTGGCCCAGAAGTTGATTGAGAGCATGCCCAGTTTAATTGCAGAGGTCCTGAAAAAGAAGGGCCAACACTGCAAATACTGACTCTTTGCATAAATGTCATGTAATTGTCGATAAAAGCCTTTGAAACGTATGAAGTGCTGGTAATTATATTTCAGTACATCACAGAAACAACTGAAACAAAGATCTAAAAGCGGTTTAGCAGCAAACTTTGTGAAAACTAATATTTGTGTCATTCTCAAAACTTTTGGCCACGACTGTAGTGTCACAATTAGAGGAAATGGAGCAATTTATGGTCACTCTTGGCTCACTTCCTGTACCTGACAATCCTGTACAGCCTTACTGAAGAAGCTGTCCAGCAACAAACTCTGCAGCTCTGAGTTCCGGTCAAACGCTTCCTTGATCTTTCCCAAGAAAACACTGCCAAAGGAAAGATTCAGAACCATTATTCATATCTTATCCAGGTTATGATAAAGCATAGAGCCAAAAAGTTTCCTCATTTCTGTGCATGTGGGATTTTTTACATGAAACATTATCACCCCTTCCTAGAGTTACAACATTTACTGGGTGGAGAAAAGATGAAGTTTCACATGATTTTATTCTGAAGTATTTCAGATATACACATATATATATATATAACATGCGGCTTATGATAATCAATCTGCATACAGCTGAGGGCAAAATTATTAGCTCTCCTGTGAAATTTTGATTCTTTTTCAAATATTTATCAAGTGGTGTTTAAATGGAGCAAGGAAATTTTCATAATATTTCCTATAATGTGTTTTTTTTTTGGACAGTCTTATTTGTTTTATATTAGCTGGAATAACAGCAGTTTTTAAATGTTCAATATTATTATTCCCCTAAAGGGGACCTATTATGAAAAAAAAAATCAAATTGTGGTGTCAGCGTGTGAATATAGGCAGCGTCTAATGGCAAAAGTTAATCCATTTTTTAATCACACTTGATAAAAACGGTCAGCAGAGACACTTTAATTGAGGGAGAATCCTTTGTACATGTCATCAGAATGGGAAAGTCCTGTCCATTAATGAGGATCTCTCCCTCATTAGCATAAACAGCCCTAAGTGAGAAGTAGCTGTCTGCCATTAGAGCTTTCACCTGCTGAAGATAATGTTAGTGACCAAAAAGATTATAAATGTTTTGAACATGTCGCTATGGTGACACACAGGCATTTATAGCTCCTCCCTCTTTTGGAAAAAGTACAATCTCATTTGAATTTAAAGCAACAGTCATTAAAACTGCACAATTTGGAACAAAGCTTAAAACGCGCAGTTTCAAAGAGTTTATTTGTAATAAATAAAAAAAATAAAAAAAATAAAAACATTATTTGTGTGGTATTTTGAGACGAAACTTCACACACAATCTAGGGACACCAGAAACTTATTTTACATCTTGTAAAAAGGCGCAGAATAGGTCTCCTTTAAAAAAATGATTGTCTATAGATCAAACCACTGTTGTCCAATGACTTGCCTAATTAACACAACAAGCTAGGTACGCCTTTAAATTGCACTTTAAGCTGAATACTAGTGTCTTGCAAAATATCTGGTAAAATATCATGTACTGTCATCATGGCAAAGACAAAATAAATTACTTATTAAAACTATTATGTTAAGAAATGCGTTGAAAAAATCTTCTCTCATTTAAACAGCACTAAAATTTAACAGGAGGGCTAATACATCTGACTTCAACTGTATATTGTTGTGTTTGTAAATGACTGATTTACCTGCGGATGATGCAGCCTCCTCTCCACATCAGAGCAATAGCACCATAATTCAGAGACCAGCCAAACTCCAGCGCAGCCTGACGCAGAAGCATGAAGCCTTGAGCATATGAAATGATCTTAGAGGCATACAAGGCCTGAAATAGAAAAAAAAACAAACAAACAAACATATTCATAAAGTTAAAACAACCCTCCATTAAAACCTTTAATATGACTACTATTATTATTATTATTATTATTATTATTATATGTATAGTGCTTAACATTAACAAATGTACAATCAAATTTGAATACAAATACATAAAATATGCATGTTGTAATTATCTACATTTAATTTGATCCAACCTTTCTAATGTCTTCAAGGAATTGTGCTTTGTTTCCAGTGAACTTGACACCCTGAGGGCCTCTGAGGCTCTTACTGGCCTGAACTCTTTCATCCTTCAGAGACGAGAGGCATCTGGCAAAGACAGCTTCCCCTGTGACACAAACAATCATCTTCAGTTACAGACTGAAGCTCTGCATGCATAATGAGATAAGAATCACCATTAGACCATCTCAGAGTTTATAATCTTGAGGAAATATTCAATTTTTAGAATCCCACGAAGAACCACCTCATCAGTTTAACAAAAATAAAAATAAATTAAATAGAACACAAGCAAAAATACTTTGGATGACTGCTAAATTATCCTACATTCTCTTTTCGCTACTGTGTCCATCAATAAACTCTATCAAAACACATGAGTAATAATAATGATAAGAAGAAATAACAGCATGAAGTATTAAAAGCATTATTATTATTATCATTATTATTATTATTATAAACATAAAAATATATAATTATTTTAATAATAATAATAATAACAACAACAACAACAACAACAACAACAACAACAACAACAACAACAACAACAGATGATTTACAAATGCTACTAATAAAAGTACAACAATGCATAATTATATTATCTTCATTACTACTACTACATGCTACTACTACTACTACTACTACTAATAATAATAATAAGCATGAAGTATTAAAGCATTATTATTAATAACACGAAAAAATATATGAATGTATTATCATTATTAATAATAACATAAAATAATTATATATTTTTCAATAATAATAACAGATTATTTACAACAGCTACTAATAAAGTACAACAATGCATAATTATATTATCTTCATTAATACTACTACGAGCATGAAGTATTAAAGCATTATTATTAATAACATGAAAAATATATTAATGTATTATTATTATTAACAATAATAATAACAAAACATTTACAACAGATATTAATAAAGTACAACAATGGATAATTATGTTATCTTCATGAATAATAATAATAATAATAATAATAATAATAATAATACGAAGAAGAACAGCATGAAGTATTAAAGCAGTATTATTAACAACAAATTATTTAACAGTTATTAATAAAGTACAACAAAGCATAATTATATTATCTTCATTAATTATAATACACAATTAAAATTCCATAGTAGTAAAATAATTATAATAATAATAATAAATTATTATTATTATTATTATAATAGTCATATATCTATATAAAAAAGCACATTTTAGTAACTAGTCTGTCTGCATAAAAAAAATCTAATAAAAAATTGTTTACTTTTTTTTAACTGTTTTGCATTATGACATTAAGAATCATCCCCCCCCCCGCCGCCGCCATCAAATCCAGTATTGTAATATGAAAAATTATACTTGTAGAGAAAATTCTTAGTCATCTTCATTTCTGTCTTCAATAAAGCAGTTTTACTATTATAGGCCATTATCCACCGTGCCTTCAACAAGTCACAAAGTATAATTCACTTTATATCTGGTATTGTTGACATTGCTAATGTAACTCTCAGCAGTGTAATCGAGCAGACGTTTGTGAGAACAGTAGCTTACCACATTCACAAACACAAAAACATGAACTCAGCATGACTTGGTATTCTATTATCACCCAACCCAAGGCCAACATGTGAGGGAAGAGGAGAGGAGGAAGGGAAAAATATTTAGCGTAGAGCAGCCAGTCATGGTGAACTCAGCACTGGAATGCAGCCTTTTGAAAGACGGAAAGCCTCCTCTAGAACCACACAAATCACATCTGTTCTCTCAGGCTTCAGTGCTGCACAAACACATCCATTTTACTGACACTAAACAAGCTCATGTTCTGATCTGACAAATACATGTCAAACCGGGTCAAGTTTATTTGTATTGCATTTTTAACAAAGCATAGAACTTGAAAACAGCTTCATAAAAACATGCATCAAAGTTGACAACTGTAGTGCAACTGGTTTTTGATAGTTTGTCCAATTCTAAAAAAAGAAAATCAAAATAAAAAAAAAATAACTATTGCTCAGTTTTCAAAACTTCAATTACCACAAATTTAGAAAAAAGTCATTCAATTTTTCTTTTCTGTGTTCAGGCCAAAGTTTCTGATTTATAAATCTAATCTTTAATCGGTTTTTATTTTTAAGAGAGCAAATGTCCTTAAATGTTATTTTAATATACAAAAAGCAGTCAATTATCTTTCAACAAGTCAGATCAAGTTTATTTGTATAGCACTTTTCACATTACGGTTTAAAAACTGCTTTATAAAAACAAATGCATTATTGCTGACAACTGTAGTACAACAGATTTTTGTGCATTGCTTTATCAATGTATTGCTCAATCTTAAGGTAACATTTTTTTATAGAAGTTTACAAAAAACTCAATCCATCACAAAACTCAAATCACAATATTTTTCATCTGTTGGTCCAGGCCAGCATTTCTTCATTTTTAATGGATTTTAAAAATGTATTTTAACATATGCCCAAAATTATTATTATTTTTATTAAATTATGCAGTTTTCACTTTATTTATACATTGTTAAATAGCATTATTCTGAGACCTTTCAACTAAAATTTACACAACCTAAAACCAAATGCCCAAGTCTAAAAATATGAAAAGATTTCACATTTTTCAGTGGCAATGCATCATTGGTTAGAAATAAGCATGGGATGATAACCGGTTTCAAGGTTTACCGCGGTTAGGTAAAGTCAAGGTTTTAAAACCTCTATAACTTTCTGTTATACCGATCCTACAGTATATGCAAGTTGTTTTTTTTACGTTAAAAGGACCCTCCACATAAAAAGCTTCTGTTCTGAAATATCTGAAATAAAAGTTTCTTAAAATAAAATATATTGTGTTTAATGGGGAAAAAAGTTGTTGTTTTTTTACCCACAAATTTAAAAAGAATTTATTTTAGAGTAGCAATCACAATACCGTGATATTTTTATTTAAGGTTATTATACCGTCAGAATCTTATAACGGCCCATGCCTAGTTAGAAACCGTCTCACATTAGCCCATTCCTAAAGTTGATACCTGCACCAAAAGCCACAATACAAGACAGAACAGAAAATCCCACTCATGCTAACATTAGCTGAAGAGGTGGACGGTAAAGCTGATTATAGAGCCGCTTCATTCAGAGTGTTATTATAAGGCCAACTGACTCTCACCCTCTATCTAAATAACAGAAACACACCCACACCTGGGAAATTACGCAAGACTCTCCATCTTACCGATCAGTGTAACAGGTGTGCCGTATTCCAGAGCAGAGATAGCCGTCCATTTCCCTGTGCCCTTCTGCCCGGCGCTGTCTCTGATTTTGGGCAACAGGTTAGTGCCATCTGCATCCTTGAATTTTAGGATGTTGGCTGTGATCTCGATGAGGAAAGAGTCCAGCTCGGTCTTATTCCACTGTTCGAAGACCTGATGGGGAAACCAAAACACTGGAATTCAGTCTCAAGAGGAAGCAGACCAAAAACGGTATTAGTAAGCAAAGAGTGAGGTGTATTTCAAAATACAGAAGAAAGAAGGAAGGAGGAAACCAAGGCTTACAACATCATGGACTATTCTTGTAAACAAAAAAAGAATAGTAATTGAAGAAGGAAGTGGATGTCTGACCTGAGCCATTTCATCATGGTTCATACAAAGCACGTCCTTCATCAGATGATAGGCCTCACAGATCAGCTGCATGTCACCATATTCAATACCGTTGTGGACCATTTTAACAAAATGACCCGCTCCTTCGTCGCCAACCCAGTCGCAGCAAGGCTCTCCGGTGCCCACTTTGGCGGCAATGCTCTGAAAAATGTCTTTTAAGTGTGGCCTGAAGAAACAAAGGCAAAGGCATAAAATTACATTATTAATTAAATTCAAATACAATTTTTAGTTGAAATAATATTTCAGAAGATTGCTGACAAAAACAAATGATGCCAACCTCAAACTTGGGAATGGTAGTGCAGATATATATTTTTTCTTTAATACACACTTATCCTCACCAGGCATCTTTATGTCCTCCAGGCATCAGCGAGGGTCCGTAACGCGCCCCATCTTCTCCTCCACTCACCCCGCTACCCACAAACAGAAGATTCTTCTCCTTAAGGCTCTTACAACGTCTCTGTATGTGAAGACCAGAAATATTTAGAGCTGACGTGATTATGCCAAGCTGTTTTAGGTCTCATTTTGGATGGTCAAACTCACCGTTGTATCTCTGTACTCTGAATTTCCACCATCTATGATGATGTCACCAGGCTCAAGAAGAGGAACCTACAACATAAGGCATACAGTCAACTGCTAAATCGCTCACTACAAACTTGGACTGTCAATTCATGCTGATATTTACCAGTTTATCGATGAAGTCATCGACAGCCTGTCCTGCCTTGACCAGCAGGATGATGCGGCGAGGTTTTTTGAGTTTTGACACCATGTCTTCAAGCGATTCGGCCCCGATCACCTTAGTGCCTTTGGCTTCATTGTTTAAGAAGTCATGGACTTTGGAGACGGTCCTGTTGAACGCACAGACCTGAAAAATGACAACTGTTATAACATCTTAAACATGTTATAATCATGGAGAAATGCAAATGCATTGATGGTGACTTGCCACAAATCCATGGTCATTCATGTTCAGGATCAGATTCTGACCCATCACAGCCAGACCAATGAGAGCAATATCTGCTCTGTGGAGTCAACAACATGGACATTATTATCAGAATGAACACTGATTATATTTGATTACAGAGTGCAAACTACAAGAAATCATGAGAATGTCAAATGTCAGTCTGCCAGGGTGACTTTAAAGGGACTTCAACATTAAATCTGTGTCCGAGCATAGAGAAAAAGCGCTAGATATTAAGTAGACAGTTCAGAACAGATACAATCAATGCTGATAACGTGCAATAAGCAGATTACATTGCATTTAAGTTTAATATACAAAGTGAAAAGTGATAAAGAAGTTCGACATTACGCTACCCAGCATCTCAGACGCAAAATTCATACTTACTGCGCCATTGTAGAAGTTTGGTTCCGTTCAAAAAGGAGAGTTTCGATGAGGGTTTTGACTGCTGTTATTCGGTCTCTGCTGAACTTCCTCATTCACGGCCTTGTGGAGCAGCACTGCATCAGCTCCCAATGAACACGCCTGACCGATGACTGTGCTCGTGGCGTCATCCGTATCTCCGGGTGTGATAGGCGGAGGCGCTCTGAGCAGAGATTGGACACCGTTCATTTGCTGTAAGCTTCTGTTCCACCCCCTGTATGTGCCCCGCCCACTGTGCTTTGACAGTAGCTGTCCGTCTGTACGAGACGAGTGAGCTGAATTGGGACTTTGGTTTGCTTTTGAAAGAAGGATTGCTTCACTGTAATGATGTGTAACATATATTAAGTTTCATCAAAATAATTAATTATTAAACGGATTGCTACATGTATAGATAACGACAGTCGATTGGATTTATTATGGGTTGAGTAAAATGTTAATAATAGGCTAGTTGTATTTGTAGTAAGATCTGAAGGTCATATCTTCCAAATAAAAAATGTGACTTAAAGAACATATTTGGTCATTTGTTGCGATTGCAAATCTGGGTTATTCTACCAAATATTGACTTCTCAATGCTTCTGACATCAAACATTAGTTTTGGTTTTCTAAACAAAAGAAAAAAAAAAAAGAAAGAATATACAGTAGCGTGTCTGAAAAAAAGGAGTTTGTTTTATTTTATGCTGGGAAAAAACTCCAATACAAACACATTAAATTAGATATAAACACCCAAATGCGATGTTTTCTCTATATATTTCCATATACATAAAGAAAACAAACATCTGACAGTTACCAGCAATATCAATGTAGAAAGTAAAAAAACATATTATGAAATAGGCAAAAATTCACTAATTAAACCTTTAAAGACTAACATTATATAATGCATCATAAATATAATGCAAGTGTAGAGTAAAGAACGACACAAAAAGAGATCTGCCGTCGGTCTAATGCACTGGTTGTAATTTTATTTTTTTTACCTCATTCACTAAACAGGTCAATGGTGCAAGATTACCATACACAGAATTAAGATATATGCATTACACATCTAGGCTATACAGCGAATGGATTATAATTATTACAAATACAGGAGACATATTTACATTTTAATCCAAGTTCCATACAACATGAAATATTTACAAAATAAGTATGAAAATGAAGCCAATCTGACAAATAATGTACAGTGTTAATGCCACAGCTAAACTGTTTCTGTCGTTTCATCACAATGAGAGGGAATGATGTTCATCTGGAAACGTGAAGTGACACAGTAATGCCAGGGTTGCTTCAAAGGCAGCATGGGAAAAAAAATGCATGCGTGAGCGCAAAAAAAAGAGAGAAATGACCGCGCCAGTAAAACTATGTTATATTTTTATTCCCTGATGTAAGAAATTAAAACGCAAAAGCATCATCACAACTCTAGACTAAATGTGGAAAAAGTGCCCTTGTAACATCATCTATTTCCTATTTCAAGAAATAAG
The DNA here is from genome assembly GCA_903798115.1 of Danio jaintianensis. Lineage (NCBI taxonomy): Eukaryota > Metazoa > Chordata > Actinopteri > Cypriniformes > Danionidae > Danio > Danio jaintianensis. Next base: position 16,419,508 of record CAIGQV010019951.1, read on the forward strand.
AAGCACAGCAACATGTCAGTCCCTATATTTTTCATATCTCATCAGATAATTCATGCATTTCAGTGAAACTCAAAATACATTCAAAGTCCATTTCCATAAACACCACACACCATTTGGTTTCCATTCCAGAAAAAAAAGAAGAAAAGAAAACATAGTTCAAGCTTTGTTTGTTCTGTTGTTAGTTTGTATAAACGCATATTATGTGCAAAGAGCTGCAAACTAATAAATACATTGCAAAACAATAAATACAGTTAATGGAAATTCATTATGAATGTCACATTAGTCAGTGAAGCCACTCAACAAAGATTGTTAAAGTATATCAGAAAACCTTTGCTCTGGCCCCCAAAAAAGTAACATTAACTTATAAAATTAGATGAACGCTAACCTTCATTAACTTTCGATGCTCCTTATGTGCCAAATCAGAACATTTTCACAGATTTTAGATAACAATCCAACAGCTCCGATGAGGCCTGCAGGCTGGCTGACCCGAGGAGATTCAGAGTCGTTTTCATGCGTTTCCTGCGAAAATGCACTAAAGCGAGCTTATTGACTTCATAACAGTGATCAGGACTTCTGTAGCAGTCATTAATTCCTGCTGGTTGTCTGGCCAGAGGACTGTTGTTTGCCGAAAATCAAACTGGATCACTGCTAACTTCAGTACTTGCATCTAAACTGCATGTTTTCAAACATACAGAGATCTTCAAAAGAAAAACTATTAAAAGTAGAAAACATACCATCCCTTTTCCCTCACTGCGATGCAGTGAACTGCATAAATGGCCCAGTTTACGTCTACTGACAGTGATGAAACGCTTTTAGTGGTCTGACTAAATAAATGAGACTATAAAATGAGGAAAAAAAGTGCCCTTCTTGTCTTCATTTGTATAATGTAAAACACTGATCGCTTGTTAATAAAAAATAAGTTAAGAGATATGTGGTAAATGCGCAATAATATTTAAAAGTCCTATTCTTCTTCAAAAAGGCTGGTTTAATGATCCTGCTGATCGGAAATTCCTCTGCAAATGCGAGGAAGCATCTGCATCTCACTTCAGATGAGACGAACAGCCCCCCAAAAATGGCATTCCAGTAATACAGTAAGGACAGAAACCCATGAAGAGCGTTAAGCGCAGTAATCCTGAAGGTTATGTACAAATGAATTCATTCGGTCAGTTGTTCTGTGTGTCTAAGGTAATTCTTTTGCACCATTTTATTTTTTTAAGCTAATCTACTGAGGAAATCGAGCAGAATACTCCTGTAGGCTACTAAAAGAGCGATATGAGAGAGAGCTCATCGTCATCTTTCCCTCGTGTACATCATGATTAGATACTGCACTTCGCTAAATGGCGTGTATTATGTCCTTGATATGTGGAATTTATGTCAAGCAAATACACTGCGTCAGGCTGGGCCAATGGGCTGTATGTACACGATCAACATACCCACCATCATTGCTAGCTTTGATTTAGCAAATCCAATACTGCGAGAACATTCAGTTTAATAGTCAATTTCAGCCTCTTTTAGAAAATTAAGCATCTCGAAGAAGTGCTTTGGTCCATCTGAAAATCTCTTCTTCTATTTTTTTTCTGCGGTATTTGGAGCAAAGCTATTTTATTTATCTTTTGTGAGAGAAAGTTGATTTTTTTTTTTATCTTTAAATGTGGAATATTTTATACATTATTATACTATTCTTATTTATTTTTTTCAACCTTAATGCCATAGGGGTTTATAGTTAACTGACTTTCTCCTGAGGGTTGTGGGTAAGATGTTCCTGGCAGACAACACTGTAAGAATAAACTGAAGAGAAGCAGAACCTGCTCTGAAGATTCGTGCACACACAAACAGACTATTACAACATGCAACTCGAAGGAGGTTCAGTTATGACAACGAACAAAAACTGAAGACAGAATAAATCCGATCAATAATAACACAATAGAGAGGGAGGAGGAGGAGGAAGAGGAACTGAAAGTTCATTTGCTGGAGAGGAGAACAGAGCCACAGGTCTACATACAAGAGAAACCGTCAAGAAGCACAAAGATTTAGAAGTGTTAACACACTTGGTACGCTGTAAAGGTAGACAGAGAGAAAAAGAGCACTATCTCTGGATGTGTGTGCGTGTGATCACTCAGTTCTTCATCACACCAGACCGTCTCCTCGCAAGCTTCGACCTGCAAGAGAACATAGAGAGAGTCAGGAGGACAGTGGGCAACAACATCAACAAAAAAAAACTAACAAAAAAAACATGACTCATTAAAAACATTCTGATAATTAAGAGGCACATTTACAACGAAGTGAATGTGACTGCTGATGGACTTTACTCAGAGCGGTAATAATGTTTTTTTTAGTTATGGATTTCATGGCAAATTACAGAAAAAAAAGACAAAAATAATGACATAAAAAATGTATAAATAATATCAACTTAAGCACATACTGAATACATAATAAAATAAATCAATGAAATAAATCATCGATAATAAAATAAAATCATACCAACAGAAAAAAGTTCAATAATAATGTAGCTTAACAAAAACTAAAATTGTACAATCTGTATCACACAATACACTTAACTTTGAACTTAGAAAAGGAAAACAATACATTTGCTGGATCAAGGACTCATGACAATGTTCTTGGACATATTCTTAAATTTTCTTAAACTGGTCAAATTTTTCCAAATTCAGGAAGAAGAAGCCATGAACCACTGTGTTGGAGTTGGAGATTTCTGATTCTTCCACCTAAGCAATATTAGTCATTTGGAGCGGTAATTAATATGATTAAAGTTTTTACATACCTATTTACTGCGATTAAAACCAGTGTACGTTGCATAGTTTAATGTGATCATGGTTACAAAATTCACATACAATTGCATTGTGAGTGTGTGTGTGTAAACTTGCCAGTCAATGAGATAATGTTTCTCAGAACTAATTTCATCCATTCATTTTCCTTCGGCTTAGTCACTTATTTATCAGGGGTCGCCACAGCAGAATGAACCGCTAGCTATTCTGGCATATGTTTTACGCAGCGGATGCCTTTCCAGCTGCAACCCAGCACTGAGAAACACCCATACACTCTCGCATTCACATACATACTCATACACTATGGCCAATTTTGTTTACCCAATTCACCTATAGCACATGTCTTTGGACTGTGGGGAAAATCGAAGCACCTGAAGGAAACCCACGCCAACACGGGGAGAACATGCAAACTCCACACAAAAATGCCAACTGGCCCAGCCGGGACTTGAACCAGCGACCTTCTTGTTGTGAGGCGACAGTGCTAACTACTGAGCCACCGTGCCACCTGAACTAATTTTATTTTCTTAAGTATTTTTGCAATTAATTAATAATCCTTGGACTAAATGTGTATCCGGAAAGACTCTAAAAGCCTTAGTGTGTCCTGGTCTTTATTTAACCATTTGTCTAACACAATGTTCTGATGTATACATTTTGTTGTATAAATTTAAAAAAATGATAACTAAATTGAATAGAAATAACTAGAAAAATATAAATCAAGGCTGGGTTAACTGAGGGAAAAAAATCACAGCAAAGTTGGCGCATATACCTTATTGTTCCTGCTAACAGTGGGTTAAAGGCGTAGAGCCAGTCGTTCATGTCTTTGTCATTGTTGGCCTGAAGCAGGATTCCTCTGTGTTTGGTGCACATGGCAAATGTATGAGGCATCTGCAAAGCATCCAAAACAAGCACAATCAGATTTTCAGCTGACATGTGTGGTAGTAACGTAGTTGATTTCCAGACAGCAAGTGAGGCTTCACCTTCAGCATGGCCTGCTGGTCTTCACTGTACTCCACCTGCGCAGTGGATAAGTTTAGCACTCCTCTCTCCACAGGGTCCTTGTCATTGTTGTAGATGAACACATACGGCCGACGCACCACCACAAAGTGCTTTACCCAGGTGTTCGAGCGCGGCTCCATGAAATTCAGGATGCCCTTCTTGGACACCACAGACCTAAGAAAATGCAAGAAAGGTCAGTTCACAACATTTTTTAACATCCAGTTTAAGAGTAGACACTGCAGGCAAAAACACTTTTTTTCTGCTCCTGTCAGTTTTGAGATTTTAGGCTCTTTGGCTCGTCATAAAGTGTTTTCTGTTGAAAAAAACAGTGTGTTGTGTTTCTTTTAGCACACTTTACAAATGTGTGTCTGTAGATTTCAATTACAATAGATATCTTCAAGAGTAAATTCAGATCAACCATAGTTGTAAATCTCCAGAATCTCCAGGCACTTACACCAGACATTAGTGTGTATTTGTGAAAAATCTATTGTGAAAATGTTTGATTTATGCAGTATTTTCTAAATTCTGGAGAGGTACTAAGTGATACTGTAAAAACGTAGACGAAAAAAAAATAAAATAATTATATATATATATATATATACACAAAAACTCTGATATTTGTGCTAGAAATGTATGGAATGCTAGAATGCAAATCAGCAAATATTTAATTAAATAATGCCTCATTTGCATATAGATTTCATTCATTCATTCATTTTCTTTTCGGCTTAGTCCCTTTATTAATCTGGGGTCGCCACAGCGGAATGAACCGCCAACTTATCCAGCATATGTTTTACGCAGCGGATGCCCTTCCAGCTGCAACCCATCACTGGGAAACAACCATACGCACTTATTCACACACATACGCTACGGACAATTTAGCTTACCCAATTCACCTATAGCGCATGTCTTTGGACTTGTGGGGGAAACCGGAGCACCCGGAGGAAACTCACACGAACACGGGGAGAACATGCAAACTCCACACAGAAATGCCAACTGACTCAGCCGAGGCTCGAACCAGTGACCCTACTTGCTGTGAGGCGATCGTGCTACCCACTGCGTCACCGTGACGCCCGCATATATATTTACATATAACATTTTAGAAAACTTGCAGGAAAATGCAAACAATGCGAAAATACAAAAAAAGTTTGTTCTTTATGTAAATTATTAATCTAGAAAAGTATGTTGCTAACTACTAGTTCTTTTGTTTTTACCCTCTTCACCTGCAGTGTCTTGCCTCAAACACAAAAGTAAAGGTGTCAGCTATATCCAAACCCTCACCCAGGCCTCATTTCCTCTATGTTAGGCACAAGGTTGAGAAACTCGTGTTTGCCGGCGCGGGCCAGGTAGGACGTCTCCAAAATGGGCACCATGGGGAAGTTCTCATAGTCTGAGCCTGAGGGGCTGGTGGCACGAGAGTTTGCTTCAGGGGTCCTGGACAAGACAGAGGATTTTAGAATATTTGACTTTTTTAAGCTTGTAGTTTAAAGCTATAGTTTGTGTGAAGTGTGTACCTGGAGTCTGAGAGCGATGGGCAGGTGGAGGAGGGGGTGAGGGTGGCACTGCTGAAACTACTGACTGATGGATCACGGCCCATAGGAGAGATATCTGATAACTGACACACACACATACACCGTTTTATTCAAGGTCAACAAAGCTGATATGTTCAAATTCATACAAAACTGCTTTTTTTATTGTTTAAGTCCAGGTTACCTTGCAGTCACTAATGCTGTTGCACATCTGGTTGTATTCACTGTTGAAAGTGTGTGTCAGGAGACGGAGGCACTGTAAAAGAATTAACACACATATGCATGTCATGGTTTTCACAAAACTGAATACGTTGATAAAAATAAGGATTAATAATAAGTTTCATCCGCACCAAATCAGTGTATTAGATTGATTTCTGACATGATTTAAAAATGGAGCAAAGCCTGATAATAAAATTCCAGCTTAGCAAATTTTAAAATATCAAAAACAGAAAACTATTTTAAACTTTATTAACATGCATTTGATCTAAATACAGTACAAATCATAATATTTACGGTGTTTACTTTATTTAGATCAAATACATGCATTCTTGATGATCAGAAGAGAAAAAAATATATATTTAAAAGTTTTACCCACATCAATTATTTATATGGCTATTATAAAGCTATGATCCATTCAACCATTCGATTTATTGGAAAAACGAAGTAGAAAGTCATTTGAAGATGGGACTTCCAACTTGGACACTACTTTGTAGACAAAACAACAAAAATGAGAAAAATGTATTTTTAAGGAAATAAAATGCATCAATTGATTCCTTCGGAACACTTATGCTGATGAAATGTACCTTCACTGGACTAAAAATGATTACATTCACAGAGAACTTTATCAGATTAATCTATTCAGCTTCTCTTTTATGCAAATATCTAATCAGCCAATCACATGGCAGCAACGTGATTCGTTTAAGCATGAAGACAGTCAAGATGATTCTGAAGTTCAAATTGAGCTTCAGAATGAGAAGGAAAGGTGATTTAAGAGACTTTGAATGTGGCATGTATGCGGGTGCCAAACAGGCTGGTCTGAGAGTTCCAGAAACTGCTGATCAGTCTGAATCTTTTGGCTTAGTCCCTGATTTATCAGGGGTCACCACAGCAGAATGAACCGGCAATTACTCTGGCGTATGTTTTACACAGTGGACGCCCTTTCACCCACAACCCAGTACAGGAAAGCATAAATAACCATCTCTAGTGTTTTACTGAGACTGGCCAGAAAAAGAGAAAATCTCTAGTGAGCATCAATTCTGTGGGTGAACGTGTTTTGCTGATGTCAGAGGAGAATAATGAGCAGACTGCAGCACTTACCTTAGTGGCCAGCTCCTTCTCTCGGTCCACCAAGCTCTCGATGTCTGTGGAGTCGTAGCCGCTGCTCTCGCTGGGGGTGATAGCGCTCTCGAAGGTGGTGGAGGAGATCTGGGAGGAGATGCTGGTGGAGGTGCTGAGGGTCCCGCTGCTCAGGCTGGGGGACAGAGACTCGCTCAGGGATTTAGGAGGAGGTGTTTCTCCCAGCTTCTCACGCAGCAGCAGCAGGTGACGCGTCTTCTCCACCTGACAAATGCACACACATGGAGATGAGGGTCTGGAGATCACAGATGAGCACAGGCAGCTGAGTGCTTGGTTTTCTTGTCTTGTGTCCTCACCTCATGTAGCTGCTCCATTTTGTCTAGCTCCCACTGGTGCTCCAGGATCAGACTGTCTCCTCGGGGTCTCCAGCCGGCCAGATTCTCCTCTCCACGTACATATGCCACTGACGTGTCCAGAACCTTCCGTCTGCGCCGCTGCATACCTGACAACAAACAACCACAATGAGGCACACAGAAGAGCTAATAATATACACAATAATCGTAAGCATAAGCTAAACAGAAAATTGACACTTCAGACTTCCAAACACAAAATGTTAGTGGTTTTAGGAAAGGTTTACCTGGGCTTCCGGTGTCTGCTATCTTGCACAAGCTCAGCTCATAGACTCCAGTCACTTTATTACTACAATGGAAACATCAGAAAACAGAGTTAGGAAAGGTTCTTGTGTTTATAAACAAAGCAATTTGAAAACCATGCGGAGAGAAGACATTTTAATGAAAATTTCCTGTATAATGAAAATTTGAAATGAAATGTTACATTTACACTTAAATGATTTTCTTTGCCCAACATGAAGATGTAAGCTTAATATTTTAGGGTTCCCCCTCAAGTCCCACTCAAATTCCCTGACTCTTCCCTGCCTTACCTTTTTTGACTAAAAAGTGGAATTTCCATGACCTATAACGAATGTTAACATAATGTAATGTACATTGAAATGGTTTAGCTTTAATATCCCCTATCAGAACAACAGGGGATAATTTACCTCATATTTTGAAAAAAATCTAACTTACAAACTTTCAAAAACTTACCATTTTTTACTTTTCTGTCATCTACTTTGTAAAACCCAGTCATTTTAAATCCAAAGCTCCTAAAGTTAATGTTATTTTGACATGTCAGCCTTTAATAACAGGTAAAGTCTGATGACTGTATTTAACTTAAATGCCAGCTGATAAGTGTGAAATGAATTAAATGGAGCTAAAAAAAAACTGTATAACCATAACAATAGGTGTGGTATATATGGTATAGATAAATGGAAACTAAAATTTAAAGCGACAAACAAAAAAACCCTAATATTCCATGACTTGGACAAAAAAACGACCGGCTGAATTTGTATGTGCATAGTTAATGCAGAGTTAATTTAGTATCACTGAAAATTGATTGTTTGTTTGTACCAGTCCGGGGTTTTGGAGTAGCCGCTGCCGAACAGGTTCCTCAGGGAGCGAGGAGGTGAGATCTTGGCGTCTCTGGAGTAGAAGACCATACAGATGTCCTTGGTGATGATGGCAGGCTGGATACAGTGATCGAGCTGCAGGAGCACATACTGTACACGTCAGTAACATACGGTGGTTACAGCTTTTCCTTTAAAACACTGAAAGAGTCAGAGCTGACCTCCAGATAGGCAGACAGGGTCATGTACATCTTCTCTCCGTATGGAGTGACGCGGTTCAGCAGGAGAGAGTTGTGCAGAGAACTGTCCCACACGGCCTCAAAGCGGTAGAACGTCCTGAACAGGCAGAAATAGAACATTCTAAAAACTACATAAAACAATAGGATGATCTCTCAGAAATCTGCTGGTGCTAAAGTGATTAATTGTTCACTACTGTTTGAGTGAGAATGTGATTAAATGGCAACATGAAATCATCTTTACAAGCCCTTTCATATCTGAAAATTAAATAGAATGACATGATGAGAGACAAATAGAGTTCATTTATTGTCAATAAACAAGATCATAAAGAGTAGCATTGCATATTATACTACTGTTCAAAAAGTTTGAGGTATTTAGCATTTTTGATAAATATTTTATATAAATTTAAAACATCTTTTTATGCAAGATTGTTCTAAATATTTCATTTTTTATTTTGTTATAAATATTTAATAATTTTGTAGTTCTGTCTATGAAAAACAGATATTATAGATATGCTTTTATATTTGTTTTTATGTATTGCTGCTTTTTCACTGAATTATAATTTAGTGAATCTATAATTCTGTTTCTACAACAATGTTAAGCAGCAGCAGTATCCATTTTCAACATTAAAACAAAATAAAAAAATGTTTCTTAATGATCAAATCAGCATATTTAAAAATAAATAAATAAATAAATCACTGAAGACTGGAGTAAAGGCTGCTAAAAATTCAGCTTTACCTGACTCCATTTTAAGATATAAAACAAACTATTCTTTTGAATAATAGTAATACAATTTTATTTGACTATATTTTTAATGAACTAAAACAGTCTCAGTGAACATAAGAGTCTTATTTAAAAAACGTTCAGAAACCACCAAACATTATGAACAGTAATTTACATAATTTGTCCAAAATTGAATTCATTTTACCTCCGTATTTAACGCATGGCAAATAATTATATATTAGGAAAGTAAAAAGGCTTGATCTTGATTTCATGTTGACTGTAAACTCCACATATGACAGTGCGGTTGTGTAAGCACTAGTCTATATACTAGAGTAAATAACTTTGAGCTAGCGGATGTGCTATAATGGACAGGCAGAGGTGTAATGGTTTTCTGTCTAAACAGTGTGTTGATGTGCTGGAGTCACAGTGATGAACACGACACTACAGCTGTCAGGTGCTGCATTAGTGATGTGTGTGAGCTTGAAGCAGACCATCTGTGTGTGTGTGAGACTCAGGTCTACAGTGTTTATATGAACAGACACATGGAGAGAAAGACTGATGCAGGTGACTCATCCTCCTCTCTCTCCTTCTCATCTCACTCTTTCAATGGATACACATACGCATATCTTGAATTCAATTTTTTTATATTTCCTAAAAAATTTATTTAATATATACTACATAAACTGATAATATGAATATGTTTATATTATTTTATTTTTCAACTTAGCTTTTATAAAGACACATCTGTATAGTTTTCAATAATATTTTAGTTTTTATTTTAGTGTTAAACAATGAAAATTAGAAATTATCCTTATCAGCTACTTGAAATAAGATTTGTATACATTTATATTTTATATATTTATGAATTTAACAACAATAATGTATTATTATTATTATTATTATTATTATTAATAATAGCATTTTTCCAAGGTCAAGCATAATATATCTCATATTATACAGTCATGGCCAAAATTATTAGCACCCCTGAACATTTTCCAAAAAATAAAGTATTTCGCACAGAAAAGTATTGCATTAACACATGCTTTGCTATACACATGTTTATTCCCTTTGTGTGGGGAAGAGACAATGGGCAAGAGTGCCAATTATTTTGTCTAGCTCATTTTTGGAGTTTTATGTGACATTATGTCAAATTAGCTTTTTTTTCTCTCCCTTTTGTTGTTTTGTTCCAATACACAAAAAGGGAATAAACATGTGTATAGCAAAACATGTTAATGCAATATGTTTTAGTGAGAATTACTTGATTTTTCTGGAAAAATTTCAGAGGTGCCAACAAATTTGGCCACGACTGTATATTTATTTTTGGATATAAAAACAAAGTGCAAAATTTGTTACATGCACATACAGTATAAGAAACTATTATGTTAACCAAGGGTCACTTTAGATGTTCATTGCTTTAAAAATAATTTTTGAATACTTTTTTCTTTTTTACACATTTTTGGCAAATATGTTCATTTAATAACATGATGCTTAAAATCAAAATCAAATTAAAATAAAATTTGATTACCAGAATAGATATTTTAGATTTTAATAGAGTATTGCATGTACACCAGTAATACTTCTATGTAGAATGAGTAAAGAGAGAAGCAGAAAAACACTGACACAAAAAAACACAATTCTGCTACTGTTACACCTACAGATCACAAATGAGCCATAAAGCACTTTTAACATAAAAATGCTTTATGAGCAAGCGCTTCTGATACCTAGAAATATCGCTATCAATACAAAGGCTGAGCAAAACCAAGAGTCCAACCGCAGCAGGAAGAAAAACCAGAACAAAAGAGAGACAAAACAAGCAGAAACAGTCAGGCAACACAAATAATCAAAAAGACTGAAAGCAGCATTCAGAAAAACAAGCAAAGGAAATAAAACAACAAACAAGAGAATAAAATAAGCACTTTACAATAAGGTTGTATTAGTAAATATTAGTTAATGTATTTACCAACATGAACAAAGAATGAACAATACTTTTATTACAGTATGTTATTGTTATATATATTGTTCATTGTTACTTCATATTAACTCGCAGTGCATTAACTAATGTCAACAAGCATGAGTTTGGATTATAATAATGCATTAGCAAATGTTGAACTATGAGTGTTGTTCATTATTAGCTCACGTCATTAAATACATTAACACACATTAACTAATGAAACCTCATTGTAAAGTGCAACCAAAAAACACAACATGCACATTCAAAGTATAAATATTGATTTTGTCTGTAGTCCACAAGGTGTCTCTATTGCTCCTGCAGGATTGCTTGTGTTTTACTAACGGCAACAGTGACTCATGTTCAACACACTCTCCTGAATCAGAAGCAGTTCACTTCAAGCATTTGCATTAGAGAGAGCACAGAGCGTTTGCGGGCCTTTTATGCAGTTTAAAAACAGACAAGCTGCCTTTGACAGAAAGTGAGGTTCATACTTGATTTAATAGTCCCTTCATTGGGGGAAGGTGCTGAGGTTGTCTGATGTTGAAAGGGGAACGAGAACGAGACGTACCTGCTGGAGTTGTGGGAGGATTTGAGGTTTTTAGCTGAGATGATGTTGAGAGACAGGACGGCGTCTGCGGCCAAATCATCTACTTCTGGCTTATTCCTGATTCGACCTACAAAACACACACAATGTCACTGATGGTTGTGGCCTTTATAATAGACTTTAGAAAATCCTCTTAATGCCGATATGAAATTTTCTTGTTGCGATTAATTGCTGAAGCTTTTATCACGGTATACGGTACTGACTGCTGTTGTCACAATACAGGAAATTCCAACTTCGATACCTTAAAAAATATCAATATTCGATACCGTGGGATCAAATTCTGTAACATCAAAAGTATGCAAATTAAGTAAAAATTTGAAAAAAAAACAACAACAAAACCATATATTGCTTATATCAGGTACATCAGCAGTCCTTAAGTCCAAAAAACAATAAACTACAAAAAAAAGAAAAAAGAATGAATTATTATTAATTATTATTTCCATGCTGGTGAAAAGTCAGACTACTGTTATTGCCAGTATCGATACTAAACCAAAGGAAGACTGAATCATTTTAAATATTTCAGTATCAATGTTTATCAATATTTTTGACAACACTAGTACTGACCCAAGCAGAAAAAGGTTTACTTAAACAGGTCTGATAACAAAAAAATATTTAGTGTATTGCATTATTGTATAAACATGTTCAGAGTAAACAAACGTTTCAACCAAAACAAAATGCAAAAGCATGATAAAGTACAATAGGTAACACTTTACAATTAGTTAGTAAACATTAGTTA
>CAIGQV010019951.1:16436821-16463536 GCA_903798115.1 Danio jaintianensis
ATTTTATGTTATGTAAAGTTTAAAATAATAGTATACAAAATATATAGAAAATGGCAATAACTTAAAGTTTTAAAATATATGATATAATATAAATCTAAATTATAATTAAGGGTTGCTTGCAGAGACTGCTGCCCCCACAACCCGGCCCCAGATAAGTAGTTGATAATAGATGGATGGATGGAATTAAAATTACATACCCAAAGTGACATAATTTTAATATTAAGTTAGGGATAATGTACATAAAATTTATGTGAATAAATATATATAAATAAATATAGTTAACAGTCAAGGTGATTCATAGTGCCCGGATGAGCCTGTGCTATTAGTTTCAGCAGTTGTTATCTGGCAGTAACATATCTTGGAATGTTGTAATTAACCAATCAAAATTAATTGATTAATTCTCTTATACGCACACACATACACACAAACATGTACAAAAATGTACTGAACTAATACAATTAATTATGCATCTCTAACTTCACTATATGACTTTAAAAATATAAAAATGTTTTCTAAATACATGCCTGAATGTTAGCTGGAGACTCTCTATGAATGTTCTATGAATGTTTGACTCTCTGCATCTACAATCTATAAATCCCCAAAAGCCCTACAGCTTTTCCAATTATCTCCAACTGAGCTCTAGCACCTCCAGATTCATATCGCCATATAAAAGACAGACAGCTCAGCCTGAACATCAATACAGCGTCAGGATGGATGACAATTCAAGGCCGCAGCAGCCTTTCTTTTATTTTTGGGGTGCAAAGGAGATATTTGTTCTCCATCAAAGAAACAGGAGCGTCTGACAGCTGCGTCTCTCAAACTGACTGGCTACATAAATGTGATCTGGAGGTTTTTTGTTTTTTTTTTGAGAAGAGATAACCATACCAGACAAAAGAGCCAGAGATTATTCCTTGTTTAATGAATCATGTAATGAATTACACTCGTAATTAGAGGGGAGATAAAGGAGCATGTATTTGCTCCGGGCTATGATTATTCAAGGAATCTACTTTATTGTGACTTGTGCAAATTTGAGACCCATGAAACTGACTTAATGAACATGTAATGTCCTTGATGAAGATGAATGAAGATGCGATTATACCTGGTTTAGACAGAGGCATTGGTGGAGGATAGTACTTTCTGGAAGGCTGAGAAGGGCTACGAGAGAAGCAAATAAATTAAGTCAGATGTAGAAAAGGGCAAAACCACATTATTAGGATTAGTTAGGATTGTGGAAACTTTTCAGTTTATGCATTTTTTATTTTTACAACAATTAGAAAAAAAATAAATATATATATGACTAAAAGAAAAATTATTTTGTGACACACATGATAAAGTTGATCAAATCTGTAACACTGGACAACAGAGACAGCAGGATGTTACCTGACCACATCCTGTCCATGAATGTGCAGTGGGTGTTGCTGGTAATGGCCAAACACTTCAAACACAATTGGCTTGGTCTTTATGTACTCAATGAAGGACTCCGTCACCTCCACTGAGATCTGGATGAGAAAGGTGGAGAAATAAGTCCACAAAAACATTCACATTTGCCTAAGAACATGTAAAATATTTCTTTCAGATTATATATAATCAAATATGGTTTTTATGATTTTGTATTTTTTCCAGAAAATGAATAACAAATATGATAATAAATATATATGAAAAAAAACCCAAATAGGATAATAAATGAATATGAAAATGAATAACAATTATGATAATAAATGTTTTCATTTGTTGATTAAAAATCAGGGCTATTCTATCGAATATTCATTAAAACACTACAAAAAATGCAATGAACATATAAAAATATTGCACCTTTTATGCTATTTTATGCAAAAAAAAAAAAAAAAACGAAAAATTACCACTTGCCATCAGTAGTTGACAAAATTAATCGTACATCCAAACCTTTTAACATATTTTTTTTTTCCATGGACATATATACACATTTAGTCTGATGAAATATGTCAATGAGTCTCTATTAACAGCACAAATCACAAGCCACCATAGTGTTTAAGGTATCTCTGTGTCTGTTTTCAGCACTCACATTCTGTACGTGGTAAAAGCCCAGCGGGGCTCCTCTGCCGGTGTTCTTCAGAGGCTCAGTGCTGAACGCCTCATCGTGACGGTGGAGGAAACTGTTGGCAGCAGGAGACAGGATTACGGAGAGAAGCGTGACTCTGCGTTTGTGTGTGTGTGCGTAAATAAAGAGCAGTGAAGCGGTAGCGATGGCGACAGGCTGACTCACTTGAACTGGCAGAAGATGTCTGCATATTCGGCCGGGATGCCGCTCGCCTGCAGAACGGTGACGCGGAAAGTGAAAATGCTGCCCACTTCCAGATGCTCTGCCAAACTGTCACCCAGTTTTGTGTCCACGTTCCCAAGCTTCAGGTCTATTAGACACAAAACACACGAATATATAATATACACAGTTTTAGATGGTTTTATGCAGATTTTTCACTACATAGTTATAATTGTTATTATTCTAGATGTTGGCTTTAATGGGATGTTTCAGTGATTTATGCTCTTGGAAATTTTACAGTAGGTTTACTGTGTACAGCCATCTAATCCTATGAAATTATCTCTATATAAAAATCTAAATTAAACCAAAATGTGAAATGCATAAATTTACTTTAGATTAATATAGATTTTATTTATATATAATTTTGTAAAATTACATGGTTATAAAATGGTTCTACATGTTTTTGTAGAAAATTTATTACTTCATTACTTTAATTAAATGATGTATTATTCATTCATTCTCTTTTCGGCTTAGTCCCTTTATTAATCTGGGGTCGCCACAGCGGAATGAACCGCCAACTTATCCAGCATATGTTTTACACAGCGGATGCCCTTCATGAAACATCCACACACACTCATTCACATACATACACTACGGACAATTTTAGCTTACCCAATTCACCTATACCACATGTCTTTTGGAGTTGTGGGGGAAACCGGAGCACCCGGAGGAAACCCACGCGAACACAGGAAGAACATGCAAACTCCACACAGAAATGCCAACTGACCCAGCCGAGGCTTGAACCGAACGTGCTACCCACTGCGCCACCGTGCAGCCATGATGTATTACTTAAAAGTTATTCTAAAAGTTACTTTTCCTTAAAAAACAAAACATGTAGAACCATTTTAGAACCATTTTATTATACAAAATTATATATAAATAAAATGTATACTAAAAGTAAATTATAGACCTCTTTCTAAGTCATAAATGCGAAATAATATTAAATGTACAATTAAATGATTACAATTAAATATGAAATGTAAAAATTATTTATAAATAATTTATTAAATTAGAAATGTCTATATTTTTGGGCAGCATATTTTTTGCTAAAGAAAAGTTAAAAGAGTAGAAAAATATTTTTTTTATTATTCT
Organism: Danio jaintianensis; assembly: GCA_903798115.1. NCBI lineage: Eukaryota > Metazoa > Chordata > Actinopteri > Cypriniformes > Danionidae > Danio > Danio jaintianensis. The sequence goes on from CAIGQV010019951.1 coordinate 16,440,210, forward strand.
ATAACAAATTTATATAGAGAGAAAATCTATATTTAATTTAAATCAAATTACAAATCTATGCTATTACATACACATTTATTTATTTATCTACTTGTTTATTCACTAAGGAAAACCTATTTCCACTGCAGGCAACCTACAGTATCTATTGTAGGCAAACTGGACCAGGTTGATAATTATATGATATTATGTTGCATTTTAATAAGCATTGTAAATATGTTTCAGTGGTCTCTGTACCACTCTCACTGGCCAGTTAAAACCTGCTAGAAGGATCAGTTTTGTCCGAGAGCTTTTGGGTCACTGAATCAAACGCGACATACCTCAACACAACAGAATAGTCTGTGTGTGTAAGCATTTCCTTTCAGTCGGACTGAACGTTTAGTTGCATCCACACTCACCCATTTCATTGATTCTGTTCATCTCTTCTGAAGGCGTGATGACCTCTGAACTCTGACCTTGACCTTCCACAATGCGCAGCTCCTCCAGAGAGAGACCAGAGCGGGTCATGGCCACTGAGGTGAAGTCACTCTGAATGGGGAAAGAGTATAAGGGGGGGGGGGGGGGGGGGGGGGGGAAGGAAATAAAAATGCAAGAAATGTTAATTATTTTTCAAATATTTCCCAAGTGCTTCTTAAAGAAGAGATTTTTAACACATTTTTAAACATAACAGTTTTAATAACTAATCTGACAAATAATAATAATAATAATAATAATGAGAAAAGGTCTTTGCAATGATGACTGTCCATAATATTTTACTACTTATTTTGCAGGATACTAGTTTCAGCTTAAAGTGAAATTTAAAGACTCGTCTGGGTTAATTAGGTTAACGTGGCAAGTTATGTTAATTAAGCGAGTCATTGGATAACAGTAGTTTGTTCTGTAGCCAATGGAAAAAAGATATATATATACACTAATATTACTTTTAGGGCTGCACAATATATCGTTTCAGCATCGATGCTGCAATAGTCACATCGCAGGATCTGCAATAATAAGATTATAACTAAGCAAGAGCCATAATTTCGAGAACATGACATATGTAGAGTTTAACCATAATAGAGTAAAAGTTTTTAAGGCCTGTGACTGTGGATTCAGGTACAAGAAATTGCACCATTTGTAACCTTAATAAATATTCATCTTATTTAATAATTTATACAATGAAGACTACACAGTGCTACTTTTACATATGATTATTCAATTTCTGGACTCCCCATAAAACCACAAAGCAATCTTATTTTACTTTTATATCTGCTATTTTGTATTTATTTATGCTTTTAAATTGTTTATTATATTTTATGCAGGATTCACACCCAGAATAATCCCAACTCAGTCTAAATTAATGATTTTTTTTTTCCAAATAGAGCTATTCAAGCTATCTGGTAAAATGATATTCATATCGCAATATATATTGCAGAAAAACTAAATATTGCAATGTCTTATTTTTCCAATATCGTTCAGCCCTAATATTGACCCCAAATTTTTTTTTATACTTTTTAAAAAATTGAAAAAAATATATATAATAGCAAATTCTCTGATAAACATCACTTGGGAAATATATTTTAAAAAGATTTACAATATCACAGGAGGGCTAATAATTTTACCTTCAACTGTGTATACAATTTTTGTAAATTACACAGTATTTAACTGTAATATGAACTGTATTTTACTGCAGTTATGCAGTATGTTACTGTATCTTAAAGTTGTATTGTGAAAATGACTGTATATTTTACAGCAAAGATATACAATACTTTAAATAAATATACAGCAAGATAAATGGTACTGTTAATGTAAATACAGTATTTTTGCTGTAAATGATTTACAGTAAGTTACTGGCGAACTGTTGCCAGTAAGTTACTGTAGATTCTACAGGAAATTGTTAACAGTGTAAGAAAATGTATTTATACATTCTTCCGCTAATAATAATCCTCAAAAAAAAAAAAAAAAAAAAAAAAAAAAAAAAAAAAAAAAAAGTCTCATGCCTGAGCAACTCCTACCTTTTTAAAATACTCATTATCGAAGGAAATCTTAGCGGTTCCCGACTGACGCACACCAGACCCATAATCAGGAGCCTCTTCATCCGCTACAAAAACACAGGCATCAATGAATAAAAATCAACTCATGCCACAGATCTGTTGAAAAACTATCATCAAGGGAGGACATCTTGTTGATAAAGCACATCAGGCTGATATCAACACTGCTTAATTAAATCTGAGTCGTAATGAATTCACTAATAGAAAGCCTTGCTCACCGGCGATGGCCTGGACCCCCACACGCAGAAATCCTCGCACATCCCCCTTCTCTGTCACTACAGCAACTCGATGCACCAGAGGAACAGGGTACAGCAGGTTACTCAGGTAAACGAAGGCTCTGGAGGAAAACAAACCACAATTATAGCACTGCCCATGCACACGCACTCAGAACATGACAAAAAATATATATATATATATTAGTATAGAGAGTTCAGGAGATGCTAAACAATAGAACCACCACAGGGTCAAATTACCCATAGCTGCTTTTAAAATGTAGAGAAAAGAAATCTAATTGAATATGCAAGTCACCCATTTTTCCTACCCTGTTGTTAAAGATCCCGTGAAGTGCTTTGAAAATGTGCTTTTTTTTTGGATGTTTGACGTAATCTTAACTGAAACATGAAGGCAGGGCGGGACATGTAGTAGCTCCTCCCCTTTAAAAAAAAACAGCCAGTATCTTTACGTTTTGATCACAGATCTGCCAGTAAGAGTGGTTGAGATCAAGCACATCAAAAGAGAAGTATCTTGAAGGGGGAGAGACATGTCAGATACTATAGAGCATTTGATTGGTCAGAAGATTTGTTGAGAAACTGAAGAATGAGGTTGTGTTAAAAAAAACTGGTTAAAAAAAATCTAAAGTGACAAAGTACAAGCTTTTGATGTTTTTATCTTCTAAAAGCAAGTTTTGTCACTTTTTTTGGAGCACACTAGATTATATATCATTACACTAGCTTATAACATACTGATACTAACATCTACAACACTTCATTTTAATTTAATGGAACATTTAAAATAGTCGAAATAAAGCCAGTTTAAAAACAGAGCATTTTAATGGATTTATTTTTGCACCACTTGTTTTTTATCATTCTCTGTAGCTAAGCAACGCCTTTCACTGAGTGATATAATATTAATCACTTTCAGTAATAGTGGAAAAAATAAGGCGATTTACAGGATATTAGTGGCACTAAATACAATGAGTGATGGTGGGTTGATATCATAGGTGGTCAAAGTTGATGACTAAATCATTTTATCACTCTAGACATTAATTTGTGAAGACACAAAAGACAGTGTGATAATGCAGTAAGATAATACATTTTATTTTAGCTATATTAAAACTGTAGTGGGTCAATTTTACCTGATGGCAATTTTAGGTAAAAATAGTTCACCCAAAAATGTACTTATAATTTACTCACCAAGTGGTTCCAAACCTTAGAATTTTTTATTTTGAGTATGAGAGAAGATCATTTGAAGAATGTATGAAACTGGTAGCCATTGATATAAACAGTTAAAAAGAAAAAACTATGGAAGTCAATGGCTACTGGTTTCCAGCATTCTTCAAAATATCTTCTTTTGTGATCAACAGAAGAAAAAAAAAAAAACTCAAACAGGTTTGGAGGGTGAGTAAATGATGGCAGAATTCTCATTTTTGGGTGTACTATCCCTTCAAAAACAGCCAAGCAGTGTGACATTTGTTTACTCTCCATTACCCCTAATGAACATGATGGTGTTCATCATGAGAGTATAATGGATATGATGTGTCAGACACCCTTTACAAACAGCTGACTCAAACAACATACTAAACAACAAATGGAAAAAGGACAAACAAAAACAACTTGTACGTTATGATATATGGACACATAACAGAGGAAAAAAAGATTGTTTTTGTACAAGAGAGACTGTATGAGAAGAAGCTATCATTTTAGAGGCTAGGGGGCACACACAGTCTGGATTTGAGAAGTGTTTTGCAGTCTGATGTCTCCTCCTCCTCCTCCTGTGGGCAGACGGCAGACTCAAGGCCAAGATGGAGGAGAGCTATCAGTGCAGCGCATCAGTGAAGTCATGATGACGCAGGTCCATTTACGCCTCTGCATTGATTCAGAATGTGCTGCCTCTCTCCTGTCATTCTCTCTGGTACAACTGACTGATAAATAACAGCTCTTACAATGAATCAAAAAAAGAAAAGAAAAAAAAAACAATCAAAAGATCAAAAGGAAATTAAACAATCAGAAATGTAATATGTTTAATATAAACAATTAATAAATAAAATCAGGGCTGTCAATCAAAGTTAATATGTTTTAATATGCTGTTACGTAGCAGATTTATATAATCAAGCTTCAAATTTTGGGAGAAAATTCAGTTTTCAAGAATCTCAGTCACACAAATGTGTATTTGTTTCGAAGTCATTACAGAAAGGCCTTTTTAATGGATACTTTATTTATGAACCCAGATGGAATGTTTAAAAGAGGTATTCTTGCATTCTTGTGTTTTGAAACTCAATTACCATCTAGACAATGTGTAAAATGTCATTCACAAAAATGTCACTGTGAACCCCAGCAAACAACAAACGCTCCTGCCAGAAGCTGTGTGTATGCAAGATTAACTCAATAAGGTGTTTTTTGAAAATGGTTTTATCTTTGAATTAGCATATATTTGTATTTCTTGCTTGCACAGAAAGCAACTGTTGGTTCTCCAGATTTGCCACTGATGGGAACATGTTCTCAGTATTTATTTAAATTATTTTCTTTCAAACATGTACCGCTAAACTGCAAATTCAGTTAAATTAAGTTTTTGAGTATCAGCAGTGCATTTTGACCAGCTTTTGCCCTATAAGGGACTAAATAGTGTAACATTTCAATCGATTGACAGCCTGATAAAAATAAATACAATGGATGAAAACAAACACAAATCTGTGCTAATGTTTAGACAACTGATGTTAAACCAAACCAGACAGATGGAGGTTAAATGGAAATTTTGGAGAACTGGAGGAAGTGTCTGGTGTAGTAGTGTGGGCTGCTTCAGAACTGCACTCAGAACTAGAATATGAATTCATTTCATTACATTTAAAGGGGTCCAGTTATGCACCTTTTTACCAGATGTTAAGCAAAAACACTGTTTTGTATGCGTCTCTTTAAATGCAAATGAGCTGCTTCTCCCGCCCTTTTCTAAAGCCGGTGTGCTTTAGATACTCCCACAACAACAAACAACATCTGAATGCATTTTAAAGCCTTGTCAGTTTCAACATCATGCAATTACTACAAATTTCTTTAGCATCAGCTGTTAAATACACAAGATTTTGTCAAAACCACACTTGTATTGTTTTATTATTTAAATTTATGATGAAATAAAACTACAGTTGAGATTTTCGAGTGAGTTCAGAAAACAGTGTTTACTGCTCCTTTCTAAATGGACTTTGTAACTCTGCAGATCTTTAATGCTCAAACAGCAACATTATGCTTTAAATGTATGTGAAAGCATATAAAATAACATAACAGGACCCCTTTAATAATATACCTAAATAATCTTTAGGACATGAAGCCAAATAAACAGCCACACAACTCTCTCCATCACTCATTCTCTCTCCTGCCCTCATCTTTTAGGTTTCTCCTGAGCAGTGGTCACCACCAACCTGCCCACCAGGATGAACCATGGGGAACGATCATAGAAAGGGTCCTGGCCATCACTGAAGATGTCCGAGCCCTCCTCGGTCCCAGCATCTGAGCTGGTGTCGTCCACGAAAGCCTCGTCATCCATGAAGTCCTCCATCTCACTCTGTCGCTCATCGGCCAGCTCAGTGATCTCCGAATCCGTGGTGGAGAAGGTGGGCGATGGTGTGCGGTCGGCCAGACGCTCGTTCACACAGCCATGAAAAATAGGTGAGCTAAAAAAAGGTGTGTGGGTATGATGCAGGCACAAGTAAGAGTACTGGATTATTTATATAACCCACATTCAAGGCCTGTGACTTCATACATAAAACAGACAATACACATTGCATGTACATGAATAATTGCTCAATTTTACTGCAATACACATTCAAGGTTTCTAAATATTAGGACACATATATAGTTCTACTGTTGATTATGGAAAAAAAAAATGGAGGAAAAACAAAAATCACAAAATGAATTTGAAAATATTTACAATGTGCACAAAGGAATAAAATAAAAAGCAAACTACAAACGCGATTAAATGCTTCAACAATGACAAATAAATGAAAAAACACTGCATTCAAACAAACAAACAAACAAATAAACACTCCACCAGTAAACAGCGAAACCTAAGCACACAATGACTGGGATAACAATGCAAATCAAAGACACAAAAAAATTTTTAAATAAAAAAAAGGATGATGAAAAGAAGATAAAAGCATACATGACTGAATAAAAATGTCATGAATGATTTACGGACTCCCTCTTTCAAAAAAGCGCAAGTCTTTAAAAACCAACAACACACATTCTTTATTAAACAAAACAACTAATAAGTTCAAATCAAACTAAACTTCAATGTATAATGTTAGACAAATGATTGATAACCTACTCAATCATATCTCAAGCAATAAATGACTAACGTACCTCCCAACCAGCTTAAACCAATGGAAGCGGTCATAGAACGGGTCACTGCCAGTCAAAGCACCCTCCCCATCATCTCCCTGATTGGATGAGGCCATTTCGCCAGCGCGGTCGTACATCTCTCGCATCTGGTCCAGCCTCTGCCTGAAGAACATGACAAATCAACAGCTTGCATTATGGAAAGTGTGTGTCATTTCTTTTGTAAACTCAGATCAGTTGTGTTACAGTTTCTAAACGTAACATTCTTTCAGTTTACATGGGAACATGATGTAATTGGAGCATTCGGAGGTGCTAGTCTACAATTGTATTATCATCTAATTGGAAAATGTGTTTTTTCTCAAGTAAGAAAGAAAATTGAGGGCCATTAGGTGCTATTTTTCATCAAAGAAGTCTATCTTCTTCCATTTTTACTGTAAATATCAAGGAGGAACTGGAACAAAAATTATGGTGTATTTAGCAGAATGGAGGCTTGATTTCAACTCCATAAATAAAAACAAAATAAAATGTATGCCATTATACATAACAGTTCCTTTAATAACAGAACTGCTTTGTTACCAATTAATTCATTTCCAATTAAACACAGTGTTTTTGTGGGAAGCCATGCAAATCAGTTTCAAATGCCACAGTGAGAAACAATTAGTCTAAACTGCACTTTAAAAACCATTTAAATATAAAAAAAATGATACTTTGGGATTTCCAAGTGGATCGTTTCCAAGTAATAATTGCAGAAGAAAGAAAAGACTTATTTAACCAGCCTGAGGCTTACTTTAGTTTCTCCAGGGACCAGTAGTGAGTGGCTCCATTCTTCAGGTCCTGAACCTCCACAGCCACCACTGTTCTCGGAAAAGGCCTGGCGTCTCGCTCTTTCTCCGGCTCTGGAGGCAGCAGCTCCGGGGGCAGTGGAGAATAGAGGGTGTCTGTGAGCAAGACAAACTGGAACTGGACCTACAAACGAATCATAAAAAATGAAACATAAGGGCATGAACAAGAATGAATGATGCGAGCTGATGACTAAGACTGTAGGTTCAGCCCTCACTGTTGACATCTGCTATGGTTTCTGAAGACTGAAATAATCTAATGTAGCTCAATACAGGAAAAGACTTCCACTCACTACTGGAAATGTAATTATGAAAATTGCCCCTGACACAGTTGAAGCTATGAAGAAGGGATGAGAAGTCAAAATAGAAGAGTTTCTACAGTAAGACTCAACAGCAGGAGTCTTTATGAAGTTTTACACTTAGTAAGTGAAAAAAATAGACATAAACAAACAAACGTAGAGCATTCAAAGGAACTGATGAAACTGTAAAGCAAGTTTTGGAAGGTAGGGTTCGGTACAGATTCAGCTTGGTTCGTTTTTGTTTTTTTGCAGGGCTTGGTTTGCATTTCCACTGCAGTTTAGTGCTGCTTAAATTGGAATTATTGCCTCATCTGTACGGTCACTATTGCTGTGACTTCTTGAAAAAATATTTCATTACGGATCATCCCATCCAGGTGATCCCATCCATCAGCTCCTCGGCTACCAACAAGAGGAACATCTGGACCTCTTCTTCTGACAATGTGTCATTCAGGTGTCTTTTTCTTGCGTTGGTGTAAAAACGGTTTAGTCATATAAACCAACAATACACCAGTGGGTGCTGCTGACTATTTAAACAAAGTCTTGTGTTGCAAATCCAATAATGCTGGTAGAAACGCTGTGTGATCAGCAGTGTGTTTAAGTCACATTTGGTAATGGTACAGCATGGTATGGTATGTCTTCTTAACATTAATAAGCCACTTGTTAAAAGCAAAGCACCAGAGATTTGTTTTATCAGCCATTTAAACAGGTGTATTACTTGTATATGGTTTGCCATTGTTAAATGCAATATTAAAATGACCCCTGCTATAAAATGTCAAAGAAACTCTTAAATCTTCAAACAATATATCTACAGTAATTACAGCTGGTAATATCTTGAAACAATTGAATAATTCTATACTTCCAGTAACTGTAACTGAATGTTTTTCATTGTTTTCACATCATCAATATGACAATAGTACATCACGCACGAAACTAGATCTATTGCACTCAAATTTTTTAGCAGCAACTTGTAGTTTTTTTTTTGTTTTTTTTTTGCAGAGTTCCACATCATATTATGTTAAATATAGTTATGTTTTTTTGATTATTGACAATGACAATGTTCCTAGATGTGACTCCAGTGCTCTACCTTTTTCTTGAGCTCCACACTGATAGCATTGGCTTCTTTGAGATACACAGCATTGCCCCACAGCTGGTCTCTGAGAGAGGTGAACTGGTGGTATCTCCACTTCCTGAAAGCCCACTGGGTCAGCTCATATTCATGCTGGGTCCAGGGCACTACAACAATATATAAACAACCGTCAAACACGACAAGGCAATGATACACAGTGATTTTGAGGATCAAAACCTGGAAAAGCACAATTAAACAACATGGATAGGTAGGGGTGTAGAGGCTTAAAAAAAATTGCACTACCTTCATCCTCTTCCTCTTCTTCTTCCTCCTCATCTGGAGTCTCCGCAGCCAAAGAACGAGTCTCCACCTGTTTCTGCAGCTCTTGTAGTTTACTCTCATACGCCTTTAAAAAGGTTTGATGAAGACAGAAGACACAATCATATCAGCACTACAGACACTTACCGAACCTTGCCCTTTACACCTGGTATTATGATTTCTTTTTGGGCATTGCCATTTGAAATTGTATGTTTGGTTTGACAGCAAAATTTTTTTATAAAAGTGTGATCTTCTATTACCAGCCTGTTTCTCATAAAAACCTACAAGGTTCAGTGTAATTTCTCACTATCAGAGTATAAATGAAAGCTGCTGCTCCCTGTATCATTTTTCAACATATCCTTGCACATTCACATTTAAAGCTTACTTTGTGCTTACTTCGCAATATTAGATAAAAAAATATATATCTTTATCACAAATATCTTTATTTATTAATATCTTTACAATAATATCATAGATAAATCACCAGGTGTAAAGAAGAATGTGTTTTCCTCATGTAATTGATCAGCAAATATGAAGTCTAAACAGGCTGTTATGCTGGGTTCACACCAAATATGGGGCACTGCGTCACTAGCTCTAGTTTACTCACGGGATGTTTTTACTAATTATTTCAATTAGTTTAATTATTTGAATTTGTGAGGTAGATGCATTTGAGGCGAATTCTGCATGATCACGGCAAACTTGCTGTGCATTCTATGTCATTTGCACTGACCGGTGAAAATTTGCCTATGTTTGTGCATTAGCATTAATTTAGTATATACTTGCGTGAATATTTAATTTAACTTTTGATGTGAACCAGGCATTAGAGAGATAAAGCTTCAAGAGGGTGATTGAACAGTGGATTTAGCAACTGTGCGCCATTTGGCTAGTACATGACAATGGAAAAAAGTTTTTAATTTCAATTGAATTAGGCTTAGGTTAAAGTATGCAGCACTAATTTTGCAAAACATCCAAATGGATTTAGCTTTTTCTGAAAATATGAGGTATTCTGAGTGGGATTTATGTGCCTTGTACATCCTTACATAATTGATTCCACAGCACAAAAGCTGCAGATACATGGTAAAGTTTATTACAATGTATCGAAGATTTGAACATATCCATAACCTAAATATATGCATTATCAACAAAAAAAGCACATTTAAATTTTGATGTTCTGCCATGGGGTGAATATATTTTTGATAACATTTACAGACATGAAACCCTGCACCCTTCCAGAAATTTAGATAATTTTAAAAAGGTCTGTTCCCAATTGCCTCATACAGAAGACGTAGATCTGGTGCCAAAACTGTCTAGACATTTTACTACCGGAATACAACTGACATTTATAATAAAGGCAAATAGTAAAAAATAAGGCTTCAGGTAGAACAGACTTTGCACTATAAAAGTGCCATTTAGTATGTGGTTTCACTAAAATGTGGTAATATGTAACATTTTCCTCACATTTAAACAGGATTTATCTGTCACACATATTGAACAGCTGAAAATCTAATTATACCACAAGTATAATATAATTTCTCTAGATTTTAAGTCAAACTCCTTTTTCACTTAAGTTACAAGGCTGACTGCCTGTGTGCCTCTAAAGCTGCAATATAATGAAATGATCATGAAAAATTTACCAATAAACATCCAAGACATATGATTGCTATAATGCATGTGTTGGAATAGAAGTCATGTGGAACGTCACTGCGTTTCAAACTTTTCTCCTTTATTTCAGCCACTGTTTGAAATCGTGATAATCAACACAGTTCAAGGTAACAGCAATATTAGTAAACCATCAACACATTTTTGAGCATTGCAAGATTGTTGCAAAAAACCAAAATGCCCATGAACAACATATAACTATACAGGGCCACATGGAGGCACTTGATATTACCATTGCATATAGATAAACACTGAACTGACAAGGGATAAACCTTTAAAAAGGGTAAAATACATTGTCCATTTGACATTATACATTTCCTTAACTCCTCTTGTGGTAGTTCAGAGTAGCTGGCAGCACCATATAGTTTTGTAAGTATAACATTTCTTACTGAATTGGGGAAATGGTATGTCTAGACAGTCTGTCAAAATATAGATGATCAACTTACACTTTAATTTCTGTGCTACACTGAAAGGTGAAATGTGTAATTTCTGCATGCGAGTTTCCAAAATAATGGAGCTTTCAAACACACCCCCATCTGAAAGCAGGACAACCAATAGGCAGGTTTCCATCCTAACGTAAAGTGAATCTTTTCAAAGTTCGCTAAAAAAGCAGAAAAAAAATCCCAAATTAAAACTAGATGCATTTAGATGAAGTTGTTAGAGGGGCTGACTGTAGCATTGGTAACCTAGCAACCAACAGTAAACAAGGCTAGCATAATTGAGTCAGCGGATTAGAAATGTGAGCGTATTATTTGCTACGTTAGTTTATTAGGCAAATGTAATTCCATCACCCATTATTAATTAATTTATGAATTAATTTTTATTCATAATTTGGTACATGAATACATCAAAAAATTATGAAAATCAGAGATCACTTCAAGGTTTTAACTTTTCAGAAAAAAATGACACATTTTACCTTTAATTCAGGGTCCTCCATCTTAAGTAAACCAGTTGCAAGAATTACGAAAGTTAAAAAAAAAATCCTTCTGAAAGGTACACAGTTGTGTTTTATACAAATATGCATTAGTATAATAAAACCCAGGAGTTTCAATAAAAATAAGGCAGTATTTTTGTCAACAAAAGCATTCAAGTTTTTTTTTTATTTCTATGAAGCAATGCTAAAGCATGGTTTTTGACCTGGTTGGCTAACACTTGGCTCTGGCCAAAGGAGATGACATGAAGAGGATTTCAGAACATGTGCTTTGGTAATACGCAGCTGGTAATGGGTCACACTTGAGGCACACCGTGCATAATTATATCAAGGCTTAGGCAGGGAAATCACAGTGGCTTAAGTGAAAGGATGTACAACTACATTAACCCTACATGAATGTAATTGCTAGGAGTTTGCAAGAAAAAAAAAACGGTGGTAAATTTAAGCAAAAAGAGAAGTGCTTAGTGGCATTACACATATAAGTTGTGAATTCAAGTGAGACTAAATAAGAAAACATACACCTATCCAGCAAACTTGATTTGGCTTTTAAGGGTTTTCCTTCCCCTAAATACATGCTTCGAGTTTCAAAATGAACCTCAGAAACCATGGTAACAGCCCTGTTAGAAGTCCTTCCAAGTGCTCTCTGTGGGCCTGCTTACCACACAGTGGTCACTCGAAAATAAATGCGATTCTAATCATGTTAAGATTGAGGAGAACAGCAGAGTGTTCTAGAACACTGACTCCATCCCGTGGGAACAGACTGTGCCCCCTATTGAGGATCAGAGTGCAGCAGGAACAATAGATGCAAAGCAAGCTCTGAAACTCTTCTTTTACTGCGCTTCACAGACACATCGCCTCTTTGGATATGGTTGTTTAGTGCAGAGTTGTTTGTATTCAAAAATAAGGCAAAACCAAACTATAAAAAACAAAGTGGCAGTAATTTTGACAGAAAAAGAAACTTTTCTTATCAAACACAGAGGGTGGCATCTAGATCTTTCACATTAAAGGAGCAATGCAAATTCAGTATAAATCATTATGTTTTCTTCATATATTGCTAGAATTTTATAGGTGCCAAGTACAATGAGATAAATGCAATATGTTAATTACACATTAGTGAGTCAATAAGGCACTTTAAAAGCACTCCTTCATAATCGTGTACTTGTCTGCAGCTAGAGAAAGGCTTGCTGTGAGCTTTCATATTCAAACTATTTAATGGGAGAACCAACCCAAGGACCCAAGACTTCAAGAAATAAAACTATTTGCATAAAATGCAACAGTAAAAATGTCATTTGCATCTCTGACATGCATTTAGAAACATTCAAGAGGATAAAAGGTTGGCTATTAACCTTCCAGCATTTATTGAGTATGTTACCTTATGCACTTCAATGCATAAATATCAGAATTGTAAATTCAAAAACTTAAAATTCAAGTAAAGGCTTAAGGTACTTACTAGACAGTATGAAATGTTGCAGTGTAGTGGTTATGTGTTCAATGCTTAGACCTACTCAGACCAGCAGCAAGATCAGGCAAATCAGTGATATTTTCAACTCCATGATGGCATCTCCAAAAATTACTAAGATTAAAAAAAATAGCTAATGCTACCACCAAAAACCAAAGGGTGTGTCTCCTTCAAATGCTTTATTGCAAACATATGTTTGTTTTATTAATCTAGGCTCAAGAACATTGTTCTTGTTGTTGCTTGGACACCTTTAACCAGCTACCTTATTGCTAAACTGTCACTCATATGCATAGCTAACATAAATGGGGGATAAAAATGTTGATGCAAGGTGCTCATGTAGCATTATTCAGGTAGACCATTACAATTTGGACAACAAGAACATTCAATCATTTTAAACAAGTGCCACATAACAATTTGACTTGATGGGGACAAGCTGTCCAATGCTGTGATGAGTCTGTGATGTGTGATTTGTAGCGTCAGCTAGTTTTGTACATGAACCTATAGCTCTGCTTCCAATGTCACACTGCGGTTTCTCGACTGCCCTTCAAATTGGGGGCAGACAATTGCCTACGCATACGGGGTGGCGTGTTAAAATTGTTGTGGTGGCTGGGCTGCTGATTGGGTGGGTATTGCTGGTAGCCGTTGCTGGCATCAGTATTGTAATGAAAGAACTGTGGATGCGGTTGTGGTGGATAATAATGCTGGTTTTGGTTGTAGCGTGGCTGGTAAAAGGCCTGTTGGGGGTGAGGGGGCTTCCTGTTTCCAGAATTGAAGGTCTCTGTAGAGTCTGAGGCTCGCTGGCTGCTGTTAAAGGAGTTACTACGACCCCGTTCGTGGAGTTTCTGGCTTTGATTAGGTCTATGACTCACACCTTGTTCTAGATCTTTGCTTTTACGTTGACCCATGGGACTAGGAAGAGGGGGGTATGTCTGGATGGTGGGGACCACTTGTGCTCTGGGCTCTACAGCCTCCTCTGTGTCATCGTTCTCTTCTTGGACTGCTTCTTTGGGAACTTTTAATTCAATCACCTGTTCATCAGTGATAATAATATGGGTGCCAGGAGTCCAGGAGTTGCGATGTTTAGGGTTACTCTTGAAGGGGAAGCGCAGCTTGCGGTCTTCAGGTGGGATGAATCTGTGGGGTCCAGTTTGCCTTCGGAGTTGCTTAGAAATTTCTTGTTGCTGCAGGTTCTTGAGGCGCACTTGTTCTTGTCGCATCCATCTCATGCGCCCACGTCGAAACGAAGAATCATCGTCTACCATCTTGGACATCTGATCATCTGACTGTTCGTCAATAGGCTTCTCCTCAGGAGCTTTACCCTCGCTGGAACTGCGGGCCCTCATGGGTCCACCACGAGAGGTCTTCTCCTGGGACTGATTTTCGTTGGAAATCAGTGGGATCACTTGCTCCATCTTCAACATCTTAGTCCGGAGAGCTTGGATCTCTTCGTCCTTCGTGTTGTTTTGCTTTTTCACCTCATGCAGGATGTCCTCCAGTTTGTCAATGTGCACCTTCAGGTCATCCATATCAGTCACACCTCTCCCGTTGGTTATGACATCTTCGATTCGTTCATCCCCGACTCCTACAGTGTCCCAGACATCTCGAGCTACTGCTCTCCAAGAATCTCGTTCATTAGGGTCTTTCTTGTTGTAGGTGGCACAAAGCTCCTTCAATTTTACTATGGCCAGAGCCTCAATCTCTTGGCGGCTATGACGGAAATCATTCAGTGCCACTTCATAACAAATTTCTTTGACTGCCTGGATCTTCAGATCTGAGATGGTCACCCATTTGGAGTCTTTTGTAAGGCGACGACGCTGAGGGATCTGGTACATTTTGACAGGCTCTCGTCTTTTACCGCTGCTGGGTAAACCACACTTTTTGACAATGGTTTGGAGCTTGCTGGGAGGAAGTTTCTCCCGTAGAGAGGTGATGAGTCTCCAACTCTCCTCACATGACCGCTTATCAGAGTCATCACCACTATCAGAGTCCCCATCCTTGAGAGAACAAAACAGGAAACAAACCAAAGAGTGCGAAAAAACAAATGGGAAAAATTAAAATGGGATTTCGAAATCAAAAGGAATGTTTTCTGTAAAGAATGGACAGTGTTGTGATATGCAAAATGGGAACAGCTAAATGAAATGATGCTTTGCAATGAGATTTAAATAAAAGCAGAAGCACTATCACTGGTTTGTTTATAAGGAAAGTTAAATGTTCAGTTTGTACACGTACACTTCTGAAATAACTGCATTATGAATACAAATGCAGCAAAATGTACAAATAGGTCACTAAGCTGAGAAAAATTGAGCCTACTAAATAATTCCACATTCTGAAATGCCAAGAAAAGGTCATTTTCATTGGTTGCAAGACAACTACAGATACTAATATTTTAGAAAGTATTTGGTATAATTTTAACTACAATAATCAAGCTTTCAACATGGTGCGCCACCGTCACTGTGTAGATGCACGGTGTGCAGATACAGTACAAAATTCAAGTCGCCGTTATTCCCAATTTGCATGTCACTACATATAAAGTAAATGCAAGGCATGACTGTCATGATTATGAGAAAATTGTCAACAAAAAGGTGGGACAGATGTCGCTTGATCTGCTGATTTGGTTGTTGTGCTGGTTTCTTTCTTTTTGTCAAGTTTAAATTCTGACATCCTCTTCAATTAGAGTTCTTGACAGTTGCACCCCAAACATGCTTCAGTGGCATGCAGCAAAGCCTGAAGAGTTTTGCTTCATTCCCTCATATGAAGTCCTTGATAGAGAAGATATGGTTTTAGAGTGTTTCTAGCTCTAGCAGTGGGTTAGACTCTTGCGTGTTTATTAAAGGTCAGTACAGAGAAGAAAACAGAGAAAGGACAGGCTCAGAGGAGGTTAAAAGCATTGATTTCATCCACTACAGTTAAGAGGTTAGTTGAGAGAAAATGCAGTTTCTCATTTTCCAGGTCAAGTAAAATAAGGACAATACAAAAAAAAAAAAAAAAAATACACAGTCAAATGACAGAGAAGACAGCTGGCGATGTAATCATGATTGTGTAATCAGTGCAGTGTGTGATAACTGTGTGGTTCTGTATATGAAATTATATGTATGAGACCATCGGAGCATTGGAGAGCTTGTCATCATTGATTAAGACCCCCAACATGAATAGATGTGCCTGGCCAAGCACAGAACTCAAGGCTACACACGTCAATGAGAAACCACATTGTCACTAGCCTTCATCAACTACAGCAGAAATCTTGGGTTATAGCAACAATGCATTGGAAATATCAGCAATTGCATTGAGAAAACCAACAAACTCAGATTAAATCAAATCTATTTGGGTAAATAAAACACCTTTAACAACACTGATCGGTGCTCAGCAACAAATACTAAATGAGGTACTAAGTACTGTGTAAATTAATCTGTTAAACATGCTACGAAAACAAACCATGCAAAAGCAGCATACAGAATAAACCAAAGGAAAGGAACATTTTTACTTTAGAAATGATCATAAAGACCCCATGAAATGGCTTTATAAATGTAGTATGATGTCAGGGACCAACAAATATGATGGTTTCTCTGTGAGTAAACAAATGAAAATAATTACATTTTTTAAAAAATATCATATAAGAAAACAGCTTGTTATATTATATGCATGTACATGTTATATAATATTACATTAAGTTGACTGGATATAGGAGGTATTAAATTAAATTCTAAGTTTTATTTAATTATTATTATTAAATGATTTCAAAATGACACATTTTTCAGATCATTTCTTTTTTCTTCAATAAAGCCATACAACTTCTATTTGGATTTCATGGGGTCTATAACTGGTACATGGCAAACCAATGGCTTACACAACAATGCATTTCCTATGACAGAAATGACCAATTAAAGTCCAATTGGTATTTTTCTACTAATGCTGTTTTGCAACGTTACAGTTATCTCAAATCTATGAGAGCGAAGTGGAAATTTGAATGAGAAATTCTTGCTGTAACAAACTGAATATGTAAATAGGTCCATATCAGCAATGGGCCATCTGCTATCTCAATCCAGACAGAGTGGATTCAGTTACCATGCAAAGAGGTTCAGCCATGCACTGGGAGAAGTGTTTCTCTCTCACACACACAAACAGACACACACAAAAGTCTCAAGTTGTCAGAGCTAAGAGTGCAGAATTAGTGCTGTTTGGACTTCAGCAGAGCAAGTAGAAAACTAGAGGCTGTTTTACTCGGTTCGTCAAATGGCATATCTCTCCCCTCAGTCTAGAGATAGTTGCTAACACAAATTTGGAGGGTCAACAAAGGCCAAATGAATACAGAACAGGTCCCTCTGATAAACAACAGAAGAAACAAGAATTATCAGAGATTTAGTCTTACCAGTCTCTGTTGCTCCAGTAGCTGGTCCGCTTCCTCCTTCTCTTTTTTGTACAGGATCTCCATTTCTGTAAGCCTGATATAATACAGTGCAAGACCACTGAATCAAAAAGCTGCTCTTTCTTACGCTCAATGCATTTCCTTTTGGCAAAGCATAATCCTAAAAATCCTTCTTACAATAATCCAATTCATATGTGCTCACATTCCATAGCAAGAGATTAAACTTCACAAAACGTTGATTTTATCTTCTGTAGCTGCTGGGGGGGGCTTTGCCTTTGGTTGGCATTCCAACCCTGAACTTTTTTAGCTAGAACCTTTTTTTATATAAAAGGAAAGTCTAATGTGATTGTTTACTATTAAACATTACTTACAAACTTTTAGTATTTTCATCACAAGTGTCTGAGCTATGAGTAAATATATTCACATGATTAATATAAATCCTGTATTGAACCTAGAGATGTTATTTAACAAAATTAGGGATGCACCACATGGACATTTTGGCCAATATCAATAACTGATAACCATTTAAATTTGCCAATATATATATAGACACTTTCTGAGTGTGACTGCAAAAGCAAACACAAATATATTCAGTGTACAACTAATTTTAAATGAAAACTTCAGAAAAGATTGAACTGATCTATGAACTTTAGTAATTAACTATTAAATTCTGTGGCCAACTTTACTTTATATAAATAATCTCTAGCAGCATTAGCCCTTTTAACAAGCACATCACGGAAGTGACAAATAAAACCCCTAATGGTGGGGAGCAAGCACGTGAAGTGGTTTAACCAGTGGAAAAATACATCATTTATAGGCTTTAAGATATTGACCTTATTTTCTTATCGGACCTAAACTGATAATATTATAAATCGCCGACATCAATATGGATATCATTATATAGTGCATCCCTAAATAAAAACTAATAATTTTTAAGACCTCATACCTCTTCTCCATCTCTTGCTTCATGTCGATACCCTGTTTCTCCAGAAGTTCTCTTTGGGCAAAAGTCCAGTCAACAGGTTCAACAGGCGTCTCTGCTGACGGGGTCTTCTCACGCTCAGCGCGAGCCTGCTCAGGGTGGTTAAACCGGAACACGTGGTTCTTTCCCATGATAATGCGGTTACCTAAAAAATCAGCAGGATACATTGGAACAACATAACGGCGTAAATAAAAAATAATAATAATAATAAAAATCCCAAAATTAAGCTCAAAGTATATGTGCATGTGCTAGGAATTTCATCAGCAGCACAGTAGTCTTAGCTGGATTTTTCTAACCATGCGTAAAAGATTACACATGTGCCTTAAAACTTTGCATTTAACTGCATCCAGACATAAGTATAACTGTACTTTATCCACCTTTTTCTTTTTTTTTTACTTAAGCAAGGCATCCATTTCAGCTGTGCAAAGTCTGTGGCTATATTACATTCAGAGGAAATAATTAACGTTTGAAGTGAAAAATAGTAGATAATATCACATTTGCTTTTAAATAATAAACCACAGCTTGAAACTACAGTAGAAAACAAGTAGCCAAGCTGTCAGTGACTCACCTGAGCGCAGCTGGACCACAGAATTTACACGTTTTCCATTCACATATGTTTCTGATCCCTCACATGGCTCCAAAGTGACAATCACTGTAGAGATGGAAGAAAATAAACTACCTCTATTATAAAAGTGTAAAAAAAATAAAAAAAACAACAACTGTAAAACGAAGGACATAATCTTTGACTAAGTTAATTCATTCGCACTGATCATGTCCGATCTGAAAGCATAAAAATATTTTTCATGTGTATTTCAAACAGCCTATCAGATCTAAAGATGCAAGTGAGAAGCTCTAACCGTGTCCATTGGCATTCCTCTCACTGCGGAAGATACAGTGCTCCTCTTTAATGTGTGCTCCACTTAGAACGATATCCTGTCTTCTTTCAGCATCTGCCTGGCCCACCCTGTCAAAACAAAGACACATTTTAAATCACAGGGATACTCCCAATTGTCACATTACAACATCGTTACAAGGTGGTGCAACACATTTACAGTAAAAAAAAAAAGAAGTATAGTTTCACAGTTGTTTACACACATTATTTATAATAGTAAATATATAACATAATAATATTTGTGGGTATACAAGGCAATGTTCTATTTAAATTAAAATGTTATAAATGCAAAGTAAAAAAAAATCATATTCGTATAAAGTATTCGTATTTTTCCAATTTTAAAGTGTATTATTGAGATTATTAAAGATTTTGTTCTCTTTGACTCATAGGATGGAAACTGAGCTTTATTCACAATTGTTATATGTGATATTGCAGTTTTGTGCATAAGTCTAATTTGCATTTCTGGATGATAAAATAGCTATTGTTGCCCAACTTTAATGTTTTTCATAGCAAATACCACAGAAACCATAAATATATTTAGTACAAATCAAACTGCACAACAACTGATTTGATAAAAATCAACAAAAATATTGTAATTATATTCTATTACTCGTTCCATATATTTAATATATTAATATTATATTAAAATTCAATTTTGAGAATTTACTGGATCTCACAGGTTTCAAATGAGTAGCCCTATTTCATATACAAAATGGAATATCACCACTTACTAGTTGCAAAGTTGTAAAGGCACCAGTGCGACATCAAAAAAAGAAACTGTCGAACTTTCAGAAAAAATTATAGTAAAATGAAACTATTTATTCACAGTCTGGAGCCCTGGTATTTGAGTGTATACAACAAGAAAAAGTAGACAAGCGCATTACAGAAAATCCTAACTTCAAAGCATAAATTTTGAGGGAACATTGGTTGGATGTGGAGCCACCATGTGCGCAAACTACAGTTCTGGGAGCTTCTGACAGATACTGAAGTGATTTCATACCTTGTTATTCCATCTTTGATATAATAGAGCAGACATTCTGACATCAAAGGATCCTCGTTCAGGTTCACCAGGTGAGGCGTCTGTAGAGAAGCAGGGTCAGTGAGAATGTCACAAAACTCAGACAAGACTCAACAGCAGTACAATCTGACACTGATATCTATGGATGTTTTAGCTAACTGGTTCTTTGTATTGCTGCCATTAATTCTATGTACTAGCCAGATAAAATAATGAGAAGATATGTGACTGACATTGATTACACTTATATTTGCTAGCTCTTTTAATAGCAACTTGAATAAAACACCAAAGTTTCTTATGCATAACATGTAAAAGAGATTAACAGTCATCAGATTCACAACGACAGAAAGTCTTCAAATTTAGCCTCTTCAAAGCAACACATGAGCCTCTAGGAGCTAAATGACTAGAAGCTACTAGTAATCTTCTACTATGCCACCAACCTTTTTGGGTGAAAACACCCCATTAAAGTCAGTATAGAGTTCACAGGGCCTTTCAACGAAAAGCTATTTAAGAGCCAAAATGACAAAGAGAAATCATCAAGAAAAAAAGAAGAGAATGAATGAAAGCATGGATATGTAGACAAATAAAACACACATTGGGAAAGAGGTTTTTTTTTCTAGAGGCAAGCTAACTGGGTTGAAACGTTTTAGGGAGAAACAACTAAAACAGGGTTTCTGCAGGTTTCATCAAGTCAAATTTAAGACTTTTTAAGACCTTAAGACCATTATGAATGAAATTTCAGACTTAATGTATACAGGGCTAAACACTAAGTGTTGTTTCTAATAGTCAGTAGAAAAATATTTACTTGCCCTATTAAAATTCATATTTAGCTATATATTTTAAATAATGTGCCAAAAGTTTTAATAGATAGTTTTAAAAAAGACGTTTAATTAAAATAGATGCTTAAAAAAACTATAATAAACTAATTATATGCACAACAGTCTGTCCAGGTCAGTGTCCTCAACATATATAATCTATAAATTCATAGAACTTTTAAATGTTTTGTAAGGAATACAATCAAACCATATTGGTAAATAGAGTTATTAAATACAACTTTTGTTAAACCTTTGCTTTTTTTAAATGGATTGCTTTTTGTACCGATTGGCTGGCTTTACATGAACAAGACCCATTTAAAACGATTTAAGACCTACAACACAACATTTCAGCGAATTTAAAACTTTAAGGACTAAATTTTTTTATTTGAATATGCAATGCATATGCAATGTAAACATTAGTCACATTGTATAATACACGCTGAAGGGTATGCACGCATTTCCATTTTCTACGTTTACTAAAATTAAAAATCTTGTTGTGTTAATATTCATGCTAATACCATATTTCATGCTAATTTTCAAAATACATTCTCTGGAAAAATATAAATTTTTTCCCATAGTTTAGTTTCATATGTAAAATTTAGAAATTTTACTTTTGTTCATAAGAGATATTATGTGGATAAGAATATAAGTATTCAACATTGCTTCTTAAGAAACAAAATATTTAAATTTAAAGGTTTCAAATTTTGACTTATTAATTTATGATTTTTTTAATTCATTAACTTTAATCAATTAAAATTTATGAATAATAATAATAATAATAATAATTAGATATTATGTGGATAAGAATATAAGTATTCAACATTGCTTCTTAAAAAATAAAATATTTAAATCAAGGTTTCAAATTTTGACTTATTATTTTGATATTAATTTGTGATTTTTTATTCATTAATTTTAATCTATTATTGTTATTATTATAAAAAAAATTATTATAATAATAATGTGTAATAAATAAAACACTAATTAAAAAAAAAATTTAAATGCAGCATATGCAATTATTTTAAGCATCAACAACAACAAATTGTATCAGTTTTTGCTATACACATGCATATATTTAATATTACCATACACTGAAACTAACAATGACATGGGAAAATATGAACTATTTAGAAACTACTTAGGTTTGCTAAAGAAACACACACTTATATATATTTTTTACATTTTACAAATGAAAATTCCTTGAATTTGACAAACCTGATTGGAAGAATAAACACTAAAGTCCTCAATGGACAGTGACGTTGGTCTATCATGACCAAACTTAATAGGATTCCAATCCAAGAGGCGAGCAAAAACAAAAGATAAAAGAATGGGGATGAAAAAAAAAAATGATGGATGATGAAATAGGAGGAAAGAAAGGCTTGAGGAGGAGGTGAGTGTTGCAGACAGTAATGCTGATTAATGATGAAGACTTTCCACGTATTGTACCTTTTTAGGAGAGAAGACGCCCAGGGTTCCCCCGTCCTCCCGTATGGCAACTCCCATCTCTGCCAGCAGCGCCTCTCTGAGAGAAGAAAAACATCAGACACAAGCTAAATGACATTACAGTCAACACCTTTTTTATGAGCAGTCAACCACAGACACATCTGGAGGATATATTTATTTAATACTGGGGTCAGCGAGTTATGTGCATTTTGACAGCTGCTGGAGTCTGGTATAGACTGGCACAGGCTGAGCACGTGGACACTGAGCAGACACCCCTCACGGGCATGATGGGTATGTGCACAGGGACAATAGGAAGGGAGCCAGATGGCACTCAAGTCCGCACTGACCTCTCCATACGGATGGCCTCGGTCTTCCTCAGCTTCTCTTCCCAGGTTTCATTCAGCTCGGCTATGATCTTTTCTGACTCCTGAATGAACACAGACAAAGACGTTCAGTACATTACAAAGGATAATGTGGAAGACAGTATGATGGTTTATAAATTCATATAATCAAAATTTCCAATTGAGATCTTAAAAGAGTTTAAAAGCAGTGTTTTACGCTAATCAAAGCTGTATTTATGTGATCATAAATACAACCAAAACAGAAATTACAACAATTTATAATAACAGAATAATAATGTGTGTATTACATATAAATAACAAATATATATAATACACACACATA
>CAIGQV010019951.1:16468536-16485292 GCA_903798115.1 Danio jaintianensis
ATATATATATATATACACATATATATACACATATATATATATACACATATATATACACATATACATATATATATATACACATATATATACACATATACACATACATATACATATATATATATATATATATACATATTAAGCTTTCAACTTTTAATATTATAATTAATAATATTTTAAAACTTTTCATTTTTAAATTATTTTAATTTTACATCAATATCATTGCTACAAATTAATACATTTTTGCAATATACATGCATATATTTAATCATAAATGATTAAATGATAAAATATGATTAAATGATCATAAATGATCACTTTTACTAACAAATCACATGACTTAAACCTTAATAGATTTTGACCGGGGTGAAAAATGGCATCGCTTCTTGGATAGAAGAGAAGCGATGTGTTGGGGTGGAGAGGATTGCATAAAGGTCACAAACCAGGAGAGGGGAAGCTTGGGGTGGTGGAAGAGCTTTATGTTCACATGCTGCAGATACGAGCTAGAAATCAAACTTTCCATGCAGCACATCATTCCCAAAATCATGATGCCGTCAATGTTTTGACAGCCAAAAAGAAAAAAAAAACTCTTCAAAAACACCCTTTTGGTAAAGCTACGCTGAGTAGGAGAGGAGTGTGCTTTACGAAACCTCTCCCAGGGAGCTTTATGGCAGTTCACTCGAGCTTTACATTCACGCTATTGGATTTTTCCCCAATTCATTTATCTCCTGAAGCAACTAGGCCAACATGGCCGTGTAACAGCACTGCATTACATTACTGTTCATGCGTTCAGAAGATGCGATCGGGCTGCTAGCGCACACAGACCATGGCCAAGCATTTCAGTCAAGTTCAAATATTTGCTTTCGCCGTGCCATATGGTTGTAGCGGTAGAAAGCACAGTGTGCGTTCATCTCTCTGTGCATATCAAGAACTCCCAGACAGATAGAAAACCAAATAACAGTCTGTGCTCGGATTCACTTCTGCAGCTCTTAAAAAAGATATACTGAGGATATTGAGAACAGGGATGGGAGAGGAAGCACTTGGACTACAGCAAAATGAAAAAAACTGAAGCTACGCAATGCTAAGGTAACTTACACTACCACTGAAACTGCTATTCTGTTAATGAAATAGGATGAAAATATGCACCTTTTCTCCGATAGAGCATTGCTTCAGTTTGTGAACTTAGCAGTGTTTTAACAACGTTAATATCGTCACCTGCAAGGAACAGTTAGATGACATATAAACCTTACTAGAGAGAAAATGAAACGTTAAAAAAAAGAATCAATTGAAGAGCAATATAATTTAGATAGCAAAACAATCAGATTACAAGAATGGCATTAAAGGGATATTTCACTTAAAATGAACACCTTGTCATCATTTATTTACTTGCATCAATCTAAGACATATGATTTTCAGTGATAAAGTTCAGCACAATGTTATACAATACATTTTTAAGGGAGTCCAAAAATAATGGTCATTGTTCACTGATATGCTTTCTTTAATCTCCAATTATGACTGGTGTCTTCTATTGACCATTTCCAATAGGTAATGCTTATTAATGCACTAACAAACAATGAACAATACAACTGCTAATTAAGTTGTTGATATAAGTAAAGTTCAGGCACATTGCAAAATACTAACTGATACAACTGTTGCTTTTAATACTGTATTAGTGTGCTTTAGAAGTATTTGTCATTATTAGTTCATATTAACGAATTTAGCTATATAGTACCTATAGTATACAGTATTACCAAATTATGTTTTAAGCTAAATAGGTGAAAACAGAACAAGATAAAACACATTACCTGTTTATTTGTCAGATTGTGCCAATTAAAAAATGTTGCAATTTTATACAAATTAAATAATAAATTTAATTAAAAATATATATATTTTTATAAAAATTAAATGCAAAAACAGCTGGTCTTTTTAAAACATAAAATTAACTTAAGGTTAATTTTGACTATAAGGTTGTCTTGAACTATAGCCATTATGATTTGTTACGCTGCTTTGAATTTTAAGTGGCATAAAGTGATATAAATTAGTATTAAACCTCTTTCCTAAGACTTAAATGATAAAACCCAAAAATTATAATTTTACCCGCTATTGACTCACCCTCAGGTGGTTCCAAACCATCATGAGTTTCTTTATTTCTTTTGAACACAAAAGAAGATATTTTGAAGAATGCTAGAAACCAGTAACCGTTAACTTCTATACTATTTGTTTTGACTTCTGAGGATGTCAATGGTTACCGGTTTCTAGCATTCTTCAAAATATCTTCTTTTGTTTTAATCAGAAAAGATGAAACTGCTTGAAACAAGTAAATGGTGAGTAAATGATGACAGAATTTTCATTTTTGGGTGAAAAAATATAAATAAATTTTAGATGAACTATCCCTTTAAGTGTTTCCAGATGCAGTCTATCAGATCTATTGCGCTTTGCTATTTTGGAGGAAAGCCTGACATTGAGACTGCACCATGCCAGACGGTTTATCGAGTTAGGGTAAGAGCAAGCAAAAAAAGCTTGCTAGTGGGCATGCTAGCCTTATCCAATCTATCCCATATGTATCTCTTTTTGTCTGGGATTCCTTGTAGGAAAAAAAAACTGAGGCATGCAAAGCTGACAGTTTTATATTCCAGAAGCGATGAATAAGCTACTGGTAAGCGAGAAGGGGGGGAGCGAGAGGATGCGGCCCCATCACGTGTATACACACATTTGCTTCCACTTCCAAGGCAATCATCCCCCATTGGCTCGACTGAAGGGAAGCAGGAAGAACAGGAGAAGTCAGAATTGAGAGGACTAGTAGAGGAATGACTGACCGAGGCAGTTAGACATAATATTATGAAGACAAACATGAGATGGAAACACTTGACTTTACATATTTGGAAAACAGCATATCCGTCATATCTTCATATTAATGCTCTCCATCAAATGTTGACATAATGGTTAAATGAATAAGTAGAAGAAACCACAACATAAAGACGACGCAGGGTTGGGCAAGACTGTGGCGTTAGATCAGAGCTCAAGAATGTGACCTGCTGTTTGCCTGGAAACTGAGTAAGTGAAGCAGTGGCCATTGGGAGGCGCTGTATCTCGACTTACTGTCCAGGATGTCCCCGAGGCCTTGGGCACGGAGCAGCTCCTTCAACCGCGACACCTCGTCCTTCAGCTCCCGCACCAGTTTGGCATTGGGGTCCTCGTTGATGACGGCATTGCACTTGATCTGCTTGGCTCTGTCCGCATATCTGTAAAGGAGCAAACAAGAGCAATGACCCCAAACAGCCATAAAGAAGCACAAGAGCGTTTAGTGTTTTATCTAGATCTAGAAAGTCCACTTATTAAAATGAAGATCTAGGGTGGAAGTCTTACCGGAGTGTGCTGAGCGTTTCATCAAAGTTTATGTCAGCAGGGCTCAGTGCGGCCACCATTGCGGTCCTCGAATTGCCTCCTGGTAAACAAGCACATTTATGCAAACAATTAGAAACAATTAGAAATGCAATTTCTTTCGACTGGAGTATTGATCAAAGGTGGCCAATAAGGTTAAAGGACACACTTTTTACAGACCATTAAAAGGCACATGAGACAAGAAATGAAGATTGTAAACAGTGACTAAATTGTTATAACGTATAACATGTAATTATGATTGTGTGAGACCAATAGAAGATCAAAATGTAACGTCTCTCTGCAGAAATGTAAAATATGGAGCAATCACTTGCTTCAATAATGTTTAATTATCTTGTTTTATCCAGCTCCTTTTCATAGTGCCATACTTTCGCATGCTCAAATTCTACTGTGACCGCGGCTTAGAGACTGGGTCTGTAAAGCACAAAACAAAACAAAACAAAACAAAACAAAAAAGCAAAGGAAAACAAAACACACAAAACAAAAGCTAAACTAAATATAAAACAAAAAACAAAAGACAGGTGAAAAAAAACTAACCAAAAAAAATAAATACAAAAAATAAACCAAATCAAAAACTATTTCAAACTAAAAACAAAGCAAAACTAAATCCAAACAGTCACGCGAGTTCTATGTCCATGTGATTGACCATTAACAGGCATTATGGATCCTCATCCATACCTAAATTCTCTCTAAGCAGCCATGTCAACACTGAGTCTCGGTAAGGAATGAAGTCGGTCTTCTTTTTCTTCTTGCTCTGTTTCAAAACAGCCAGTGAAGCATGTTAGAATCAGTATGTCAATACAACTACGGCAGTAACGATTAAAAAAAAAGAGGATGTGGAAATAACTTGACGTATGAGACATCAAGACGAGCACAAGACACACTATTAGGACAAAAGATTACATGGAAAATGGCGAATGGGATTAGATCGAGAGGTTTCAGTGGTTATTGATTGTACACAGGGAAAGATTACCTTGCTGGTACAGTTATCCTGGGTAGGGAAGCATTGGCAGGAGAAAGACACGCAGCACACAGAGTTATAGTACTGAAGACAGGCAGGCAAACAGAGAGAAAAATTATATGAATAATACTCACCACCTCAGCCAGGGCAGAAATAACCTTTCCTAGGGTAGTTAGAGATTTATTGATGTTTGCTCCCTCCTAAGAAGCACAAAAAGATAGATAGATACATAAATAAATAAATAAATAAATAAATACAATTAAAATAACATTTGGTTTAAATAAGTATTTATTTGTAAATCAATTTCAAATATCTTTAGCTTGATATATGCTTGCACTTAAAATAAATATTGTATTTTGTGACCCAAAATCTGATTATATTCATAAAAACAGCTGTGCATACATTGTTTAATGTTCAGTCATGCATGTTGCATTCCCAGAATATTTGTGGTGTTGAGAAGAGCGCATTAACTTTTACATATGGCGGGTGGTGGTACAGCTCTGGACAGGCTGTAAAATTAGTTTGTACCTTTAGTCTGGTTCCTTTGGCCCCTGTTGAGTCAGCGCGCTCACTTCCTGCCAGATCCACCAGGCTGATTTTGCTGACCTGAAACCAGACAGAACAGATACTTTCAGACTGACAAACGCACACTAAAATAAGACACCAAAGGAAATCTCTTGACATAATATGTTTACATGTACATGAGAGTGGAGAGTTTGTGCTATCTAAAGATTTGTGTCCATTAGGAATACAATGATATAGACAATGATGCAATGACTTAAAAACAAACAAACTGTTGAAGCATGCTTAAGTAATCTCTCCATTTTGTCATACTTCAGTTTGCTGAACAGTACCACTACCAAACTTTGTGAATAATATTAGAGCAACGACAAATTAAAAATATAGCCAAAAACAAAAACTAAAAACAATGAACCAATACAAAAAACTAAAACAAAACAAAAATAAAAATAAAATAAAATAGAACAAACAAAAACAAAGGATCAAAACAACGAAAGAAAAAGACAAATACCCCCCTCCCCCCAAAAAAGCAAAAAATAAAAAAATCACAAAAAATACTAAATAAATAGCAAAAAAGAGCAAAGAAAAAACTATTAAATAAAAACAAACTATGCTATTTACAGACAAAAACTATACTAAAAAAAAGCAAAGCAACCGTCATACAATACAACTGTCAGTGTAAGTAAATCAACAATATAGAGGAACAGAAAAATATAAAAAACAAATAATACAAAATGCCAAAAACAAACAAGCAAACACACAACCTAAATAAATAAATGAATTTTTTTGTGAACTATTCTTTAACTTTTTTTTCTTTTTATTCTTTATCTCTTTAAGTGTACCATCACATAAATTGTTCTGATGACTGAATCAGTCTTAAAGATTCAATCAAACTGATTCAGAATCATAAAGTCCAATAATCATTAAACTAAACAATTCAATCGTCCAATCATGTCAGAGAGCTGTAGTAAAATCATTGGTGCATGCATGCTAAACAAATTGCACTAAAGAACACTTGGGTAATCTTTTCTTTTTGCCATGCTTGATTTTGGGCCAGCGGTCCCACTGCCAAACTGCATGAGTAATATTAGAGCAAGACCTGTGTAGTGAATCTAATGTAGTAGCTCTGTACAATGGCCATTGTGTCTGTGAACCTCATAGAGCCGTCTTTGTGCCCGCAGCGATTACACAATGAGCCCCACAAACACAGGATGAGTGGGATGGCTCTCTTTCTCTCAGTTTTCCTTTCCGCTTGGTACAGGATTTGCTGACTTTGTGCTGCAGGACTAATCTAAGCTCTGTGAAATGTCATAATGGGCTGTGGAGAAGTGTAAAATATCCAACCTTCTCGGTGGAGAGGTCCGTCTCGCTGTCGTACTTCCTCTGAGTGAAAACGATAGTGAAGACAGCGTGAGAACGACTGCTCGTCTCGTTCATGTTGGTTGCAGCAACGGTTCTGAGGACATCAAGGGACAAAATCAGTGTCAGATGCGTCATATTAAATGCATATGATTATTATAGCACAACAAATACTAGGATTTTTCTCAGAAATGGATATTAAGTTGTGTTACAGTATTTTATGTATTCATTCATTCATTAATTTTCTTTTCGGCTTAGTCCCCTTTATTAATTAGGGGTCGCAACAGCGGAATGAACCGCCAACTTATCCAGCACATGTTATTTACTGTAAGAAATTTACAACAAAATATCTTCATGGAACCTGATCTTTACTTTAAAAAAATAAAATAAAAATATATAAATAAATAAAATAATAATAATAATTTTGACCCATACGATGCATTTTTTTATATGTATTTGTATATGTACAAAGCCTGATTTGGTGATCCAGAGTCAAAACACAATTACTAAAACTTTAACAAAAATAAAATAAAAACTACACTAACAATAATAATCATATAATAATACAAAATATCGCTGACAAGCCTGCTATTGCATGTTTTTGGGCCTGAAAAAGGTTGAAAATCCCTGCTTTGGATTTAGACAGCTCTGGATGCTTATCAGCACAGTGTGAGAGAATAATCCAAAAAAAGTGCTAGTAAGCGCAAGAATAAGACATCAACATGGCTCATGTGCTGGATGTGGCTCAGGGTGGGATGCTCTCTAGAGAAATAGGCTTTACACGTCAACATCCTCCACAAATAAACACTAGGAATCAGCACGAGAGGATTAGAAGTGTGTTACTCCTTCCCAAGAGTCACATTTACACATGACTGTCAGTCAGTGCATCACTGGAGGAAACACAACAACACTTTTCCATTTCCTCCTTGACAAAAACTCCAACCTCTTTGCCTCAACAAATATCCTAAATAACAAATACCTGTTCTGGAACATTCAAAACTACCAATACAAAATAGATAAAACTACTTTAATGAGTTTTGTCTCTCACCTGGCTTTGTTGCCAGCGTCCATCAGGTCAGCTATGTCGGTGTACGAGGTGACGGCCAGTTTCGAGAGGTCTTCCACATACGGCCCAAGTAGAGGATGCTCCCTGACACGCAGGTTCCCTTTGTTCTTGGGGTTCAGCAGGTCCCTCACCCGCTCACAGTATATCTCCATATAAGCCACCTACAATGAGCATTTCAAAATTAGCTATTTTGGAAATCTATTCTGCAGAACTACAAATATTTAAAAAAAAACAGGGGAAGGAAAAAAGGCAAGAAAACATGCACATTATGTACACTTTGCTCATATTCAATAAGGGCACATTAAATTGATTAGAAAGTATGCGTAAAATATTTAGTGTTAAAACATATTTCTGTTTAGAATAAATGCTGTTCTTGTGAACTGCAGTCATAAATATGAAAGAAGGGCAGCACGGTGGCGCAGTGGGTAGCACAATCGCCTCACAGCAAGAAGGTCGCTGGTTCGAGCCCCGGCTGGGTCAGTTTGCATTTCTGTGTGGAGTTTGCATGTTCTCCCTGTGTTTGCGTGGGTTTTCGTCCGGGTGCTCCGGTTTCCCCCACAGTCCAAAAACATGTGGTATAGGTGAATTGGGTAAGCTAAATTGGCCATAGTGTATGTGTGTGAATGAGTGTGTATGGATGTTTCCCAGTGATGGGTTGCAGCTGGAAGGGCATCTGCTGCGTAAAACATGTGCTGGATAAGTTGGCGGTTCTTTCCGCTGTGGCAACCCCAGATAATAAAGGGACTAAGGCGAAAAGAAAATGAATGAATGAATTAATTAATTAATGAATATGAAAGAAATACTTTCCCAATAAGCATATTAAAATTGTTCCTGAAGGATGACATGACACTGCAAATTCAGCGTTGACAACACAGAATTAAAATGCATCTTAAAATAGGAAACAGATATTTTGAATTGTAATAATATTTTACATATGTGACCCTGGATCACAAAAAGTCTCATGTGACATGGATATATACTTTTGGGAACAGCCAACATGGGAACATTGTTAAAGAAAAAGACATGAGTAAAATATTATTGATTTTTATTTTATGCCAAAAATTTTTTGAATATTAAGTAAAGATCCTCTTCCATAAAGACATTTAGCAAATTTCTTGCTATAAATCTATCTTACTTATTTTACTTACTTAAACCTAATTTTTGATTAGTAATATGCATCGCTAATAACTTTTGGAATTTATGGACAAATATGAAAGGTGTTTTTCGTTTTTACATTTTTCAGAACCCTCAGATTCCAGATATTCCAATATATCAGAAATGTTCAAAATGCATCTTGGTCAAATATTGTACTATCCTAACAAACCATACATCAAAGGAAAGCTTATATATTCTGCTTTCAGATGCCATATAAATAAGAATTTACACTTGTACCTGGTTTTGAGTTCCAGGGTCACATATTACTTTTTTTATTGCGTTTTTGATCAAATAAAGGTACCCTTGCAAAAAAAACTTAATTACTGACTTCAAACATCTTAATTTAACACTCATTACACAAAATACCATAACTTAGTTTATTTATAAATACCAATTTTATTTATAATTTAAAAAAATAACTAAGGAGGATAGATCATTTTGCAGTTCATAGAACATTAAATTCCACAACACTTTGAATTTAAAACTTTCTGCTTTAGTTTAACACCTATTTAAAGCCTTAAATTGTGAATTAAGGCTTTTTAGGACACACAGAAACCTTCCTAAAATTAACTCAATATCCTAAACTTCCTAAAGTTGACTATAGCTTGACTAAACAAAAACAACACAGGTGGACTAAATATGATATAACCCAAAAAGCGCATATGATACAGTACTACAACTGAAATATTGATATCAGAAAAACAGCCGCCACTTTGTTTGTAACTGAACATATTTAGCTAGCTGTCAGTTCTTGAACCCTCGAGTGAGCTCTGAACAAACCCCAATCACCGCCCCACCACTGCCGCTGAGCTTAAAGCTTTTTATATAACACAGCAAAACCAGCATTTCAATAGACGCCGGCGAGCGTGTGAAGTGTGTCACAGGAATGGACTGAGTGGTCGTGGTGTGTCTGTTGCTCACCTCCACCGAGTACGAGATCTCCTCATTGTTATTGTCATTGATTTTCTCGAAGAGTTCTTCACAGAGCTGGGAGGGGGACAAAAGAGCACATTAGGAAAGAGAGCGAGATCGATCGATACAGTGCACAAATAACTCTACCCCTGCTTGGACGTACTAGACGGGGCTCTAATGCCTTAATGTCTGCTTTGAGATCAGAAACATGAGAGTTGCTGCTGAGCTCTTAAGCACGCATTTCACTTTGAATCCATTAAGGTGATACATATGCTGCAATGTTACATACATACCTGAGGAATAATGCCTTCCTGCCCTTCTTCTTGCTTTCCCATCATGGTATAGGATTTGCCAGCTCCGGTCTGGCCATATGCAAAAATACAGACATTATATCCTTCAAAAGCATGCTGCAGCATCTCTTTCCCGATGTCATTGTAGACTTGGTTCTGTGACGCAAAGCTGGGGTCGTCCGGCTAGCAGAGAAATGAAGAAAAAGGGAGCAAAACGTATTATTAATGGGGACTTTATTTGGGAGGATGATTAATTACAGCTGTAAATCTGACCGCATACACATTTTATTGTCCAGCGGGCCGGCTCAGCAGAAAAAAGGCAAAAATAGCAGGAAAAAGACTTACTGAGGTGTGAGACCAGTAGGAGTAGTCGAAGCTGAAGGTTTTGGGTTCCTTTGGGTTCTTGGGGTTCAAAATAACTGGAAAAGACAAAGAAAATCAGTGTGATTCTTTTTAAAGCTTTTAATAATATGCTACCATATGTCCTTTATGTAGTGGTTGACCAATACAGATCGTCTAATATCCCATTAAAATAATTTAATGCTGAAATTTTTATTTAAACCTGAAAATATAAAAACAGAAGCATATTAAATAATATTAACAAACACTGTAGAAGTACATCATTAACATGGTAAGTTACTGCATATATTGCACCTGAGAAAAAGACCCCCACCATCAAGGTTCCAATAGTTAATGTTAGTAAATGCATTTACTAACATAATACATTTATGACATTTATTATCTATGCTAATGTTAGCTAATGACAATAAAGCCTTTTATTGCTAGTTCTTGTAAACTTGTAGTGCATTAATTTTACATGGCTCTGTGTAATACTTGATTCTGATTGGTCAAATCACAACATTCCAAGGTATGTCATTCCCAGATAACAACCGATGTAATTAATAACACAGGCTTATCGGGGTACTTCGAATAATCTTGCCCATTAATGAATAAGCCTGTCTGACTTTATTCTGTAAGAACAACTGGCTAGATGTACATTATACCTTACTCAAGGACAAATTTTAATTTTAAACATGAATTAGTAGAACTATAATTAATACAGGATGTAGGCATTGTTCATTATTAGTTAATGTTAGCAATTACAATAACCTACATGAACTAATAGAACCTTACTACATGCACTGCAAAAAATGCTTTTCTTACTTAGAGCTTTTGTCTTGCTTCTAGTCTAAAAATCTAAATATTCTCAAATCAAAAAGTATTTTCTAGACAAGCAAAAAAGATGGTCTTGTTTTGAGAAATAATAAGTCAAAATTAAGTTAAAGCATGCAAAATAGTCTGCCAACGGGGAACGCAAAATAATCTTGTTTTTGCTTTGAAATTTAGCTTACCCCATTGGCAGATTATTTAGCTTGTTTTAAGGAAAAACTCTCTTAATTTTGACTATTTTTTTTGCTTGTCTAGAAAAGCTTATTTTTTCTCTTCACACTTTATTTTCAAATATACACAAAACAAATCATATTGTACAAACATTAACAGACTTTTTTTTTTTTTTTACTTTCTAGAAAATGCTTTTTGATTTGAGAATTTTTAGATATTTGGACAAGAAACAAGACACAAACTCTAAGAAATAAAATCCTATTTTGCAATGTGACCAAGTAATGTGTGCACAAAATTGTTCTTTATGCCTCCAAGCTACTACCAGATATCAGAGCTATAAATGAGCAAAAGGCTGAACCTGCCTTCAGGAGGCCTCTGACTGAATGAACCTGTGAAATGGTAAATAAAAGGAGTCACGTGCAAAACTGCTCCGCTGTAAACCACTTGTTTGGGTGCTATTTTTGTTCTCAACAATTGAGCAAGTGAGAATGGAAACATTCACCTCAGCAGAGCCTGTGTAAAAAAAAAAATGATGACTCCAAAATCTCTTTATGTGGAACCAGCAGGTCCACCTGTTGCATTTGACAACCCACAACTTTTCCCTTTCTCCAGTTCACTTTGCAGACAAAATCCAATTTAACCCTTCCCGCTTTCTCTAATAGATACCTCAACATGCTGTCCATCCCGCTCTCTGCAGGTCGCTACATATCCCTGCAGTCCTAATAAACAGGAATCTACAGGCTTGTCTGGTATTTGGCGTGTGCTAAACTTTCAGCCCCGACCCACATCTCAACAACTCCACACCGTCAGAACGTTAAGCCAGGGAACGAGTGTCCCGAAAGGCTGCGGGCCCACAGGAATCTACTGTAGGATATTTATAGGTATCAGAAAGCCAGCTGCCCCTGCAGTCCCCTCAACAGACTCTGTGCTAACCGGCAGGGCCTCAAAGAGCATTCAGGCCTTGATTCGATCCAGACGAACACATTCCACCGGCAGAGCGCAGGGTGGCGAGGTCAGTTGGCTGGGTGGGCGGAAAAAAAAAAACGAAAGGGGAACTGACGAATGGGATGCACACGTTGCTGACATAGCAACCATCCAAACAACAACATAACAGCCCTTCTTGCTCCCACTGCAACCAAAGTGACTGATCAACTTAGAAACAGAGAACAGCATTTCATCTTTAAAGCATTCATGGGTGGAAAAGAGAAGGGGAAAAACAGGTGTGGATTATACTTAAAAAGTCAATGTGCTAATTAAGAATGAGGTTCTCTGCAGTCGAGGATGTTTGAGCCCCCCTGCAATGAGCAAATCCGCCAGCAGCACCTCTGGGACACTGGCTAATCTCACAGTATTCATCTATTATTCAGTGGGAATGGGAAAGGAGGGCTGGGTACTGAGCCACTTCTCTCTCAGAGATACTAGTTAAAACTAGACTGGGTTGTATATTTAAATTAAGAACACTATTTGTAATTATTTTTAAAACTAGTCAAGGATTTACTTCAAGAGCGTTGGGTAGTAATGGTGTGACCATTTTTGATCGTGGCAGATTAAAATGATTGAAGAAATATCATAGCATCATCCTTGACCGCACATTGTATCAGTTGCATGTATGGCACTTTGGTCTCAATACACTGTACAATGCGACATACATTCACATCAGAGCTACACTCACAGGACACTGCACTTATTCATAATGGCAAAAGACTACATATCCTTTGTGTACGGCTACCCATTTTTTTTTCCTGAGAGTGAACACCTGAGGAGAGCGCATAGACATACAGAGCATGTCAAACTGCGCCTCATTACAGAACTTGTTTATTTTTCAAATCGGATCACACTAAAATGGTCAAAACCACACAAAATTTACATGCGTCCAAGTGAAATACTTTTATATTAATATCAATATTTCGTAATGGCATGTAATATTGTGGAATGCAGACAGAAACGTGAATAACAGCATTGTGAGAAAGTTTACTTTTTGCATTTTATGTTTGCTTTTTGCATTTTATTTAGCAAAAACAAATATTTATTTTTTATTTCTACATTTTTCATCAAACATTTGCCCTCAAGTTCTAAATAAAGTGAGAAATATAATCACATATGAACATGAGTAGATTTCGTAGTATATACTTTATATATATTGACCACATGTAAAGGACTCTTTCTATTAATAATTTACCATTTGTATTTACAGAAATTGTATTATATTGTGATATATATCGTTATCAGGATATGAGATGACTTATATTGTGATATGAGATCACCTAGCCCTTACTGCCAGTACTTTTTCTGTTATTTTACGGACTTATTTTTGAGTAGATTATTTCTTATGCAGTACATTGTTTCAAAGTTCTAAAACGTCAATAGGTACGTTTCCATCCACCTATTTTTATGCGCATTTTGGATATGCGCATAAAAAAAATCGGTTGATGGAAACGCTAAGATGCGCATAAATTTTGGAAATGCGCATAAAAAATGTATGCGCATAACTGAGTAGGATAAACTTTTTATTCGATAAGAAAAGATGCGCATAAACTGCGATGGAAACACTTTTACCGAACAAATTCCTGTATGCGCATTAAAAAAAGGTCATGTGATTTGGTTATAAGAGATCATGTGATGATAAAAATGGTTGTAAATGGACAAACCAGCAGGCTGACCACATTGTAAAACATCTGAAATGTTGTTTTGGTCATTGCTTGACCATTTCAGTATTAGTGTTATTATATTATTAATGACCTCCAGAATTGTTAAGAGCGTCTGTGCTCCGCGTCTCACGCCTTCAAACACCACCACGCGTTCACTGCGTGTCAGCATTGCCTTCTGAGGTGCAAGTCATTTATTAAGTGAAGAAAAGATTCACGCAGCTTCTCCTACCTCAGCAAATTCTGTTTTTACTGTTGATATTTGGCGCCATTTAATCAGGAAGTGACGATTTTGTTCTCTTTGACTCGTTGGATGGAAACGCTGCTTTATTCGCACATCTTTTATGCGATATTCCAGTTTTGCGCATAAAGTTATTTCGCATTTTTGGATGGAAACATAGCTAATGAAAGTCACTTTGCTAAACCGCAGAGTTACAGTAAAAATAAAGAAACTGGGGCTACATATTGGCTCAGTGGTTAGCACTGTCGCCTCACATCAAGAAGGTCGCTGGTTCGAATCCCGGCTTGGTCAGTTGGCATTTCTGTATGGAGCTTGCATGTTCTCCCCGTGTTCGCGTTTGTTTCCTTTGGGTGCTCTGGTTTCCCCCACATTCCAAAGACATGCGGTATAGGTGAATTGAATAAACTAAATTGGCCGTAGTGTATGAGTGTGAATGAAGTTTCCCAGTACTGGGTTGCAGCTGAAAGGCTATCTGCTGCGTAAAACATATGCTGGATAAGTTGGCAGTTCATTCTGCTGTGGCAACCTCTGATGAATAAAGGGACTACGCCGAAGGAAAATGAATGAATGAATAAAGAAACTGTTAATTAAAGGATATTTTTACAGTGTACACTATAAATAAAATAATAATAAAAAACCCATATGGGAAACTTGAATTACAGGATCATACTAAAATTTTATGGGATTCATATTTGCTAACAGAGGATTGTACATCTTAAAAACAACAACTATGATATTAATCAGACAACACATAATGCACACCCCTATCATCTAGCTCTACTAGTAAAAGACTATCCACAAGACCATTCACAGAGTTATCATGGAGAAGGCCTCTTTCTCAGAAAGCTATTAGTTGTATGCCTGTCTGGTATCAGTCAAGCGATACATTCCCAGGTTGTTGAATGAGCACCATGTCTCACGGTCTTGCCTTCCCACATGATCAATGTGACGGAGGACAAGCCTGTGTCATTCAGAAGAACGAGAGGCTAAATAAAGAGTGATTACACTTCTGAACTAAAGCCATCTGGAAACTAAAGCAGTGGCTAAAACACACAGGGATTTACATTACCACAGTCCTTTCCTGGAACAAAATGCACAGAGGGACTATAAACACCTCTCCCATCATGCACTGTGTTCACTAGTCATACTCATAATCACAACACAAATGAGAAGGGAATATCAGAAAGGGGCCCGAAAGACAGGTGGACAGTCAACCAGCAAGCCTGGCCTTGCTCACACACACACGCACCCGCACGCGCACGCACACGCACACGCACACGCACACGCACACACACACACACACGTCAGTCACTCACACCTGTTCCAGCATCATTCTACTGCTTCTGCCATGTCTTCATGTCACAGGAATCTTTTATTCTGCCATTTACAATTCAATTTGCTGTGAAGACCATAAGCACTTCCTGTTACGCCTGTACTCTATACTGGAAACATACTCAAATTAAAAGGATGCTCAGAGTTGAAATTATGTCCTATTTTGTGCTCTATCAATGTCTCCTACGTCAACACTGCTCACGCAAGCCTTAGCAAAAGTTAAGGCCTGTTTCCATGACGACCAGCACACTGAACTGTGGGATACAGAAATGAGCATCATCATCTGCGTTATACAATTTAATTTTGTGCTTCCTCCTGAAAGGCTGTCATTCTCATTTTCAGGCTTTAAATATAAAAGCAAATTACGACAATTGTAATGCCATTGGACTAAAAGTTGCCATTGGTTAAAAATCCCTTAAATCAGGCTGAGCATGTATCAGACTGTAAATAAAGGAATAAGGATTTGAAAATCAGACATTAAGCCAGACG
This sequence comes from Danio jaintianensis, assembly GCA_903798115.1. Classification (NCBI taxonomy): domain Eukaryota; kingdom Metazoa; phylum Chordata; class Actinopteri; order Cypriniformes; family Danionidae; genus Danio; species Danio jaintianensis. The sequence continues at coordinate 16,484,243 of CAIGQV010019951.1, forward strand.
TTAGGCCTGAGAAGATTCAATATTTGTGACCATTCAGGCGAGTCACATTGTGCTTTTCAAAAACCAAACCAAACCAAAAATTACATCATTAAAAAAAAGAAATAGAATGGACTATAATGTCTGAATCTGAAATTTGGATTAGATTTAGTTGCTTAAGAGTAAGACATTAGCCAACTTTTGTACAGACAGGGACTGCATTTTATTTTCTTATGCTAGTTATTTCTTCCAAAAAATAAACTAAGAAATGTTCACAATAATATAATGTGTGTGTGTGTCCGTATGAGTATGTGTATGAGTGTGTGCATGAGTGTGTGTGTGTGTGTATGTGTATACATGCATGTATGTTTGTGTATGTGTATATGTGTGAATGTATGAGTGTGTATATGAGTGTGTGCATGTGTGTATATGCGTGTTTGTGTGTATATGTATATATGTATATATGTGTATATGTGTGCATGTGTATGTGTGTATGAGCAATATGTTAATGCATAGGCATGTATGAGGATGTGTATATATGTGTGTATGAGTGTATATGCATGTATGTGTGTATGTATGAGTGTGTGTATGAGTATGAGTATGAGTGTGTGTATATGTGTATGTATGTGTGTGTATATATGTATATGTGTGTATATGTATGTGTGTATGCGTAGACGTGTATGCATAGGTGTGTATGCGTATATGTGTATACATGTGTATATGCGTGTATGAGTGTATATGTATGTATGTGTATATGTATGTATGAGTATGAGTGTGTGTATATGAGTGTATGTGTATGAGCAATGTGTGTATGTGTATATATGTGTGTATGTGTATATATGTATATGTGTGTATATGTATATGTGTATGCGTGTGTATATGCGTATGTGTATATGTGTGTATGAGTGTATATGTATGTATATGTGTATGTGTATGTGTATGTGTATATGTGTGTGTATGAGCAACGTGTGTATGCATAGGTGTGTATGAGTATACATGTATGTGTGTAAATGTGTATATGTGTATATGTGTGTGTGTGTGTGTGTGTGTGTGTGTGTGTGTGTGTGTGTGTGT
>CAIGQV010019951.1:16485302-16519897 GCA_903798115.1 Danio jaintianensis
GTGTGTGTGTGTGTGTGTGTGTGTGTGTGTGTGTGTGTGTGTGTGTGCATAAAAGTGACATTTGGATAAAATAAAATCTATTTAAAAAAACTAAAATATCACAAACCACTGCACCATTGCATATTGTTCTACACTAGTTTTTTTATTACAAACTATTTTGTTATATTTGCAAATATACAGCATTACCTGACCAAAGTTAGCCTAGCCAACTCTACTTCCTTGAATAACAATTTCAAGCGAGCATGAGGCTAAATTGCTACAGAGGTGGCTGAAATGAGTGAATAACCTCTCAATTCCCCAATTATGTTCACACAAAAAAACCCTTGAGCTGAACTCAACCCATCAGCCAATGGAGAGCCGGTCATTATGTAAATGCAAAACTAAATGTGCCATTCACTCCTCCCAAACAATGTCCTGACCCCAATCCACAAACCTCTCCAGCTTAATGCCATGTGATCACCAAAGACAAAGTCTGATTGGACATTTAACACATGCACAAATACAAACACAACACCGGTTTGGCAGGATATACCAGGCATAAACTATTATGCAAATTCTCTTTTTTTGCAGCCAGTTGACAAAAACCAAGTTAGGGGTGGATGAAGTTGGCACTGCAAAAACACACACGGTTTTTCCTGGGCACAGATGCATGAAGACTAATGGCTTTCATCACTGTAGGAAACTCAAGCAGGACGGATTTTAAATGAGTTAGCAGACTACCAGCTGACCTGCATGTGCACAGGAAAAGCTTAAGGGAAAGAATGAAAAACCCATCTGTCTGCTCAAAGCATATCAGCTTCCAGCGTGCGATGATAAACCTGGGCTTATTTCAGATAGCGAGAGATGACCTGAGAATAGCAGGCATGCTTGGCCTAATGCGCTGGAATATGTGTCTCCTGCTCTGGAGCCCATGAGACTTTGCTCTTTAGGCCACAGGCAGATCAATATCCAGCGTTAACAGCCTGCAGTGGTTTTAAAGGCAGTATTATAAGGCAAACAATCAAAAAACAGGCCTTAAAATAATTAAATGTATTCCCAGGAGGAGTACCACCTTATACCGCAAGACTGAAGGAGAAGTAAAGTTCAACAGCCTGCAAAAAATTCAGTTCAGGTTTTTTTCAAAACAGCTTTTGTTTTAATCTAAAAGGTTTAGATTTAGATTAGGTTTAGATCAGGTTTTTTGTTTAATCTTGTTTTCTTTTGTCACAAAACAAGATTAAACACAAAATGAATAAAAACTTGAAAATTTAATTAAAAAGTGATAACAAAATGAAAAAAAAAAAAAAAATAGAGAAAATAAAAATATAAAGAAAAATATAATATAAAAATAAAAGTTTTCAAAAGAACATAAAATAAGAGAAAATTTATTTATTTATTTAAATATAAATACACAAAAAAAGAATACAAAAAAGTCACCTTAAAACATAAAAAACACACATGAAACAAACAAAAATCAAAAACAAAATAAAGCAAGACAAAAAAAAATATTTTTTTAAAACAAACAAAAAAAGTTAAAAATAAATAAATAAATAAATAAATAAACACCATAAATAAACAAAACTAAATTAAGTTAATAAAAAAAGTTTAATTAATACAGTTACACATTGCATTATGGGACCTTGATCTCTGCTCCGTGGACTTTTGATTCTAAAGATTCAACTCTGCAGTTTAACAAAGTGACTTTTACTGACATTTTAGTACTTTGAAAAAAATATATTGTATAAGAAATTATTTATATAGAAATAAGTCAGTAAAATAATAGAAAAAAAGTACTTGCAGTTAGGACTGGGCGATATGACAAAAATCTCATCAGGATACAAGTCATCTCAAATCCTGATAACAATGTATAATTGACTTATTTAAATAAAACAAAATAATGAAACACTTAAATTAAATGTAACAAAAATAAAGTAAAACGACATAAAATACTTAAAAATAAATATGTAAATAAATCAGATCAAATAAAATACAACTAAATAAATTAACAACATAAAGCTAAACTAAAAATAAAATCCTAAAACTAGAAAAACACATGAATTATGAAAACTTCATCTCTGCAAGTGATTTAGGATAGAAGAACTATTGGACAGTGTAGTTTATTTTACTTACAACTTACAAATATGATCCAGCACTAAGATAGCAAACCTAATTTTCACCCGCTAAGAGTTACACCTAGAATGGCATCTGCGGTCACCGATCTGTCCTGCGGTATCCTAAAGAGGAAAGCTTAAAGAGGACAGAGTGCGTTTCCATCTGGAACAAACTATAAACTGTGCATTCATCCGCCTGTAGGGGCAGCAGAGAGCAAAACACAGGCTCCACACTCCTCTCACAGGTGCTGAACATCACACGCGACCACAAATCATCACGAAACTAGTAAAGGCTCAACCACACTGGCTGTACCCACAAACCCTTGAGGTGTTTGTCACAGTTCTTGTCAGACGTTTCAATGCTGAGGAAAACAGTTAAATTTAGATTTAACAAAAGGCATTCGTGCCATCACGCAAATTTTACACTCAAAAGTGTTCATTGTCTTTCTGAGATTTTTCTTTTTTCTGAGCATGGGAGTACTTCTGCAGACTGTCAATCTAAAGCCTTAGGGTTTTTCAATTTTAGTTTGTTGATGTACATGTGTTCGTACATGGGTTATTCCTAAACGTAAACAATCCAATATATATTTTATACATAATTGACACAAAAATAAAAAAATTTTTAAAAATCTTATTTAATGTATTTTCCCATTTGTATTTTTTTTGTGTGTAATTGTAATAAGGATGGTGGAAGGGTTGGTAATAATATTTGTTTAAATTTTTCTGTTATTTCTGTAAAAGTTTAATAAATAGATTTTTAAAAAAATGTTCGTCATAATTTCTAGCTGTACTGAGTGCTAAAACAATAAATGAATTAAAGCATTCAATCAAGTACTTGCAGAGAAATATGTTTTGGCATATCAGAGATGTTGTGGTGCATTAAAAAAAAAGTGACTTCCTCATAACGCTGCTTGTTTCTCATAAACCACAGCATGCAAGAATATGATACCATAACAGTGATATCTAACATGCATCAGACTGTGCAATCTAAGAATGTTTTACAGTAATGCCATTTCGGGATACAGACGGGCTGAAATTGCACATTAGGCTGATCTTGTCACCTTTGTGAAGTATTAAGCTCAGTTACACTGTTTGAGAGGTCTCAGCAAAAACCTCAGCCTGCCGTCCACACAGTTTCATGTCTCTGGGTGAAAGAGAATGAAAACAGGAAGGCTGAAGAACAATACTGAGATCAAGCACCACGGCCAGAGAAAGCCTGTGCAAAACATGAGTTCATCTGTTATGACTGTATGGAGGCCTATGAAATCTACCCTAATGAAAACAACTATTATAATAAACATTTGTTGCCTAGAAGATACACTTCTTAATACTGAAGAGCACATCATGGTTCAAGTATTAATGGTAATCATTTATGCAATTTATTATTTAGATATTTAGAAGCTGATGAATCGATTGCATTACACTATATTCAAAACGAAACAGTTAACGAAAACTAATACCATAAAAAATAAAGAGATATTGCACACAGGTAAGAGGTGAGATTACAATAGCCACTTTTCCACAGTTTAGAACCATACAGTTCGGCACAGCTCTTCACTTCAGTTTGGTTGGAATATCCAATTGAATATTGAAAATATATTAAATAATTTTAGTACTGCTTAAAGTGAGTGGTAGGGCTGCACAATACACAATATTGTTGGTGAGTACTGTCCATCCATTCATTCATTATTTATAAAGCACATAAAAAACAACCAGGGTTGAGCAAAGTGATGCTCAAATGTGACAGATACAAAAAATAAATGAAATACATTACACTAAGAACACATCCATGAAATATACTCAAATAAATAGATTAGTTTCCCATATTTAAAAAAATAAGTTGAGTTTAAACTTGAAAGTGGAGAACGATGACAGCATTCAAATCGATACGTAAGCTGTGATACCGATACTTCTCACGATTTTCCTTAAAAAATGCTATTTTTATTAGCTACGTTTTCAAACAATTATTTAACAATCATTTTTGTAATTAGATCTAATTAATTATAATTAAGACAAACAAAACTTTGTCCAGGTGCAGACATTTAGTCCTGAAAACAGTATGAATGTGCAAAAATCGCAGGGGTTGCGGCTGATTTAGATATAGCGGGTCTGGTGTCTCATGTTGCAAATCCAAAGATGCTGGTAGTGACAATTCTCTCTGACCAATTAGTAATCATCAGTGTGCACACGTCATGTTTTGACAACAGTGCAGCTCGCTTGGGAGCTCAATCGAGGTGGTACTAAAAACACTGGTTACGGAGAACCATTGCACCCTTAATACAAAGCATTAAGCATCCATAACTTTAGCACTTGTTGACTGGATATTTAATCGTGGGGAGCCATATTACATACATATATATATATACATATACATATATATATATATATATATATATTGACCCATGGTATGGAAAGCAGTGGAAAAGCACCTTATCATTCAGCACTAAAGATGAGTGAAGTAAAGGAGGCAGAAATCAGTAGAAATGCTCTGCTCTGTCCAGCTGCCAGGAAGACGTCCGGAGTGCCCCGTCTATTTCTGTAGCAGCAGATGGCAGGTGCTGCCTCACATACTGACAGCTCCTCAGCGAAAGGAAGGAATGGGCAGATTTCTGATCTTAGACCTTCCTGACACACTACACTGTCCAAAACGACATAGGCCACGTGCAACATACACAAACACTCTTGTGTATGAATCTACCAGAAAAGAACACTCTCGACTGATGATGCTTTTCAACGGTCATCAGCAATATACATTTATAAAACTCTATTTTGTATTTTATCACCTTTATAAAAAAAAAAACAGTTAAAACTAATATAGTTAATGCAAGTGTGTTTCTAATGCAGCATCTATGGCAGGGACAGTAAATTTGACATTGTTCCTTTCTCTTCTGGCTGCTGTTATCAAGCTGTTTCCTCACATAGTGGAGCTTTTCTTTTGCTATTTGAGCAAATGAGAATGCAAAAAAATGTATGTGGTACTCTCCCACTCAAGATTACCCAAATATTATGACCATCTCTGCTAAGAAACTCAGAAATGTGAAAAAGGTCCACAAAGAAGACTATAGATTTAAACTGACTCTAAAATCAAAATGTTCATTTTTTTATAGACTTTTGCTGTCATTAGTCTGACGCACTTTATCTCATCTATGGCTGTCAGAACTGTGAAATAACTGAAATGCTATTGGCTATTTATAAAAAGGGGAGGAACTACACAATATGTTAACAAAGCAACACATTCCAGGTGACCTTTAAGTCTTTTTAAGTTAGTTCAACAATGCAAATTTTCTTAAATCCAATAGAATGAAGATGTTGAACAATTTCTGTGATTTGCAAACTATTCTTAATGTAAATTCCTGAAGCACAGCCAAGTTCATGTTGGAACTGTACATACATACATGTGCTTGCATACACAAACATACTGTACACAAGAGAACACAGCATCAGGTTGAGAACAGCACATTATCTGTCAGCGTGTGAGAGAACGAACAGACATGGAGTATGACACCTCTTCAGTTTCAGTCAGTACCAGCAGGCATGTTCCACTCCATATAAATCACCATTCATGCAAGTGGAAACGGGAAAGTCCAGAAAGCTGAACTATTTTACAGCTCACCAGCTAAACATAGGCCAGTGGATGAAGACAGCAGACTCTGATAATACCTCATCTTCTCATCACGCTCAAGATAAATGCTTTATATGCACAATGACTTAAAATTACTTTTGCTTTACAATTATTATTATTATTAGCAAAATATATGAAATCATGTTCTTGAATTTACACTACTTTTACGAAGACATAATAAAAATTAAAACAACAAGGACAATTATGATAATTTTAATAATACTAATATTAATTTATTATGATTTTTAATATGATTAATTATTATAAATGATTACACAACGTTACAAGATACTGTACAGTAGGGCTGAACACCATTGGATTTAACCAATAAGCTAGGTAAGTGGCCGCTTAGGGCCCCAGTAAACTATAAGTATAAATTATACCTATAAACTATATATAACATAATTCTCTATCATATGTTTTGTATGGTAAGGGTCAAACTAATAAAATTTTTATGTAATTAATTATTTTTTAATATACAATAAAAATGTTATATTAAATGTAATGTTATGTAATAATAACATTATAAATTAAATATTACATCAGCACAAATTTGTCCATCCCCAATCATGGAGCAGTCCAGCAGTCAAATGTATAAAACAAATATTTTTTATTATTTTTATTTGTAAATTAATTTTAAGAAAACTAATCATATAAAATGTAGAGATTGCATTAAGATAAAACATAGAAAAGAAGATTGAATGATATAAAAATAATTAAGAATTAAATAAAAGTAGAAAGTGTGCATTTTAGGACTGTCAAATCACTAAGTCCACCCCTGGCTGCACAATATAATCGCTTCAGCATCGATATCGCAATATCATATCGCAAGATCTGCTATGTCAAGTTGGGATTATAATTAATCAGGAACCACAGCTCAAAACATTTGATTTGTGAAGTCTTAGCAATGTTTAACTTTAATTAAATATTGTGAAAGATTTTTACTTGGATGTGTTTTTAAGGCCTGTGACTGTTAGATTTCAAGCGAATTTAAACCATTTGGGCACAAGAAATTTTAGTTTGCCACTTTAAAATAAATAAATAAATACTATACAGTGTTATTTTAGATTTAATAATTGCATTTCTGTACCTGAATACTGTTAGACTCCACCGAAAACCATAAAGCACTGTTTATTTCTTTTTTATTTTGTTCTATTGGTTTCATCTGTGCTATAATTTGCTTATTTTATTTTTTATATTTAATGCAGATGCACTTGCCTACAAACATCCAAAATACACTCAAAAATGACTTTTGCTGCTTGTTCAAACTACTTATTTAGTAGTTGTTTATTTAGTACAACCCAATTCCCAAAACCCAAAAAAACGTTTGTTTTTTTTACAGGACAACTTAATTGTTTTATGTTCAATCCACTTAAATTTGTAAAAAACGATTAAGTTAACTTCATCGATTTGTGTTGGGACATATGAAGGAATTGTGTGGAACCCAGCATTTTTTTTTTTACAGTGTAGAGTCATCTTGTGAAATTATATTCATATCGCAATATACATTGCAGAAAAACAGTCAGTTTTTTCCAATATCATGCAGCCCTACTGTACAGATACTGTAGCACAATAACGATTAATATTTAGGCCAAGAAAACAAGAAGAAAAGACAGAAAAGCAGAATAACTCTTGAGGTCACAAGTTTTTTGCAGATTAGGGTTTGGAATCTGTGCTCGTCTCTTTGTTGTCTCCACCAACACCACAATGACATTGGCCCAGTATGAACCGAGAGATGAATAAACTCCTCCCACCACAGACTCAACAAATTCAGCCTTAAAAGAGCTGTTTACTATCCTGCCAACTAGCAACAGCCTCATCATTTGGACAACAATGCTGTTAGCTGCAGTTGTTCAGACAGTCATGACAGATGCCTGATCCTACATGACTAATAACACCATTTTAACTTCTAAGGAACAGTAGAAGTGATTTATTGAGCACATGTCTTCATCTACATGCTCATGCGTTTGCGTATAATCGAGGTTAGGTGAAGGGCACTAGCAAACCATGAGATTTCAATGTGGGTGCGGACCAAGCCTGCATCTCCAGACTGAGTCCAGACCACAGGTATGCCATGCCAAATGACTGGCGGCCAGGACAGACTCAATGTTTTTGCTTCTAAATTCTGCTTTTCATTGCCATGAATAATACAGAACAAATAAAAGTAGTAGCCATGACTAGCCGTGACTGGACTACAAAGCTTTTTCTGTTGCCGCTCTAACATTCAGCTCCAGTTCTGTAAGACGGAACCAGTATTAGAGAGAGAGAGAGAGAGAGAGAGAGAGAGAGAGAGAGAGAGAGAGAAAGAGAAAGGAAGAGAATGTTTAAAACCATGGAGGGATTTACAAACTTTTACATTCAATTATTTTTATTATTTTTATGATCAATAAAATAATAATTTAACTCAATTCATTAATTCAACATAAAAGTTGAAAAGACTTTTTTGGGATGACAATTACTGAAGCAATGCAAAGTCGCCCAAACAGTGATGCAATCATTTTTTTATTCAATAATTTAACTTATTTTTAGTTAAACCATTAACAGCACAAGCCCATCGTGTTTTCACACCATGGCACTGCCAACTATTGGATTCCATAATGCATGATACAGTTTTCTGTCACTTCCATGGATCCTGAGAACATTGTTGGGTGTGTGTGCTGAAATTTTCCAAAACTCTTTTTTAGTATTAGGTCCAGTGTAAGTTCCATTGTTGTGTAAACATACATGCATACATAAATCAATCTTTTTCCTTACTGAACTCCATAGTATATTTAAAAATGTCAGATTACATCAAAAATATAGCATTTTTATATTGACTTCAGGATTCACTGCAGTGGGTAGACAAAAAATAACAGATTTATTAAACTCACAGTCCAGAAAGCGGAATGACACTTTACATCAATAATAGTTGGATAAATTCAGAGAGCAGGCTGATATAACCAATTGTCCTTAATTTCCATGAGGAGGAGGAAGTAGGGCTGCACAACATATAATTTCAGCATCGACATCGCAACATACACATCCGCAATAGTCACATCGCAGCATGTGCAACGTCCAGGTACAATAATTTGTCATGCAGTTTATCCGTAATGTAGTGAAAGTTTATCATTTGCATGTTTTAAGAACGGTGATTAAGCATTTCAAGAGTTTAAAAGCACAAGAAATTATAATGCGTGTCTTTAGATTACAAAGAATATATTTATTATTTACATAATGAAGACTACACAGTGATATTTTACATTAAATTATTCATGTTCTCTGTCTGAATACTGTACGACTCCTCAGAAAACCAGAAAAGCACAGTTTATTTCAATTGTATCTTTGGTCTTTTGTATTTAACTAATTTGTAATTAGTTTGGTATTTAATGTAATTTGTACTTAACTTCTAATTTGTTTATTATGTGTTATGCAAAATCATCCTAATCAACCCAAAATTATGAATTCTTTATGAAGTCATTCATGTCAGGTGAAACTGCATGATAAAATATATTGCAGTAAAACAAAATACCGGAATTTAATTTTTTCCCAATATCGTGTAGCCCTAGGAGGAGTCATTTGATGAGGATGGAGAGCTGTTTTTGAGTCCAAATGTCTACCTCTCCGCAGTTGCTGTCTAAAAATGCCTCTTAACAGAAAAATCCCAGTGTTCCAAGCACAAGGCTGTGATGCTCTCTCACGCTCTCATGCAGGTGACTGAGGCCTTTCCCAGCTTCACCGCCGGATCCCCCACCCGCCTCATCTCATCCCTCCACCCCAGCAGGAGATCAACCCAGAGCCACTATATGGGTAATTACAGACCACACTGGCACCACAAACAGCTGGCGTCCCTGCGCAGGAAATGCCCTCATAAATACATTATCTCTGGATGACAAGATAACCACATTTATGCAGAAATTCATCTGGAAAATTCATGAAACCAATAAAATAAACCTAAAGCTTCTGCTAAAACATCCACAAATATAAAAGATGTTGTTTAAATCATTATTAAATCAAAAGTAATAAATATGGAATCAATGAAATATTGCAGTTTCATGTGGCCCTGCAATCTGTAATCCCATTCCTCTTGCAAAAACACTTCTTCAGATTCCTGATGACACTTACCGATGCAAGGGAGACAACCTGTCAATCTCATGACATCACAGCAATAGTAAACTACAAAATCCAATTAATTCTAATGTACAAAAATCAAGCCAAACCCAAAAAGAAAAGACAATTCACAACTTTCACTTAATGCTGATATTTAGGCCAGAACCGATAGTCCAGTGGGCAGTGCGCTGACATATAGCACCACATCTCAAGATCACGTCCTGGCTTGTGAACCTTTCCCTATCACATTGATTCCCCCTAAAGGCTGGTTTAAATGCGTCGATTGTGCGGTTGCATACCCTTTGCCGTGAATGATGCCAATCCTGACGCACACCTCTCAAAAAATGTAACTACACGTAGTGATGACGTGTAGCGCAAGCTCTGTGATTGGTCAGCTTGGTAGGGCTGACAAGTGTGGGCGGGGTCGAGAGTCGCGATAGTGTTTAATAAGTGTAGAGTCCTGTGAAGGAGCTCCAAATGGACACTTCTGTTTTATGTTTACCTTATGATTAAAGTTGTTGCATATCCGCCGGTTCCCGCCTCTGAATGAGCAAGTCTGAGCCACTTGTACAGTAAGGTAGCATTTACAAATATTTCCAGTGTAAACTAAACACCCACAAAGAAACTCGACACAGAGGAACATAGAAACCCCATTGCCAGCTAGCATTTCGAAAGTGTTATTGCAGAGCAACACAAACAGAACGCAGAAGTATAAATGCACGGCTACATGCAAGGCATGTGCCATGGGTATAATTCAGTCTTAAGTTTGCTTCCTGTCAAGCTGTCCTGTTGAAATAATGGAAAAAATACAAAAACTGTTGATTTTTAGGCATTACATCTCCTTGCACATTTCAAAATAGGTTAACTACAGCTCCATTTCCACCTGGCATTAACACAATATCTGCCAATTCCACCTGGAATTATGCGGCTTACAGCATCTCCCGTGACCAACTACGTTTGCATTTTGATTTTGCCATGCTCTTACATCACTTTTGCAGGACTGCTTAGTGTGACACATGAGAACTACACAACTAACAAAGCCATGTTATGTGACATATATGTGAAGAGGAAATGAAATGAGCAATGAAAAATATGTGGATGGTAACAATGATTCTGATCATCAACTGTGAATGTTACAATGCACTAAAATCTGAATACATTTTTTGGTATTCTTTCCTACAACAAGCCCTGTACTGCTGTCAAATTGGTTCAGCATGTGGAGAGTAGGTGGTCTTTTGTGGCTGTTTGAATGCATTCTTTTGATTACATAAGTATCTACAAAATGAAAGCAATCCCACTGAATAGGTTTGTCAACTACCGCTGGAATTAGTCAAAAGTGGACAAGTTCAAAATGTTTTCACAACTGTATTTATCATTGTCCACCCAAGACTGACAAAAACAGAATGGTCTGGTTCGGGTTTGCAATCTCTAACCCAGAATAAAACCTGCTCCAAAGCAGGTTAGCCATATAGTGCAAGTTATCATGATAATTTGGGCTCAAGTTTCTTCACCATGGTGAGCCCAGAATCCACCAACATGAGCCCAAAATCTCTGAGTTCAAAGACAAAGGATTACAATCAAACATACACGTAAAAGTTAGATAAACATTTGTTCAGTGTTAGTCAAATCTGTTATATTAATTTGTATTGTGTCATTTCATGCTTATAACAGTACTGCGGCCTTAGCATAGCAAAATTTGTCAAACTCAAGAAATCATTACTTCAGAAATGCAAAAGTTAATAAGAAACAACAAATCTGTGATGTCAGTTATGCTAACACTATGATCATTTTCAAGCGACTTCAGTTTGTCACTCATATTTCATAAATCCAGATGCATCTGTGGTCTTTATGTGCCTGTTTGTTTCTTCAGCGGGTCAAGAGAGCTCCAACTTAAGCTATTAATGATCTTTTATTTTTGGCCGGCAGTAAATCAGAAACATTCAAGGCTTCTTAGAAGTCCTAATGAAGACATGGTGGGACATATGCCACCGAATCAGATCACAGCATATTAATGGAAGAATGACTTGCCAATATTTCACATAAACATGCATTATAGCATCTCAAATCATTTTCTTCAGATGTTTTGTTTGTATATTAACAGCTGTCTTGATAAGCAGAGAGCAAGGCACCTCACAATGCTTCGAGTCTGTGTTTTTGCAGATGGTGAGCGATAAAGGAGACAAATGTAACAAGACATCAGCCAGCTACTTGACGGCTGGCAAAAGATTGAGGTGTCCCGGCGATGGTTCGCAACAGCTGTTCTTCATCAAGCCATTTCTTGTTTTTGCAAGCATCAAACATAGTGAGGTACCAAAAAAGGAAGCAAAAAGGGAAACGGTTGACAAGAAGGGCAGAACTGAGGCATTAGAGAAAAGGAAGAACTCCCAAGTTCTAAGAGAGAAGAAAATCTCAAGCCACATTCCTGGAGGAATCTTCTTTATCATTATAAAATCATACCTTACATTAGAGCTGAGAAACTGGCTTGCAAAAGGGGGCAGATTCATAATAAAATTTTTTGAATGATTCTAAAATACTTTCTTTTATATTGGGTTTGAGTTAGGGTTATGGTTAGGCCTACGCCTGAAAAAAAAGAAAGAAAACAAATTAAATGCAAGTTTTCTACTTTTATACATCTAGGTTCAAAATGCACATTTCACATATATTTCGATGTTATCCACATTTCCATAATCACTTAAATATTGTTAGATAAGAATAGAAAATTCTTGAATTTAATCATGATTATATGTGAACGGCTGAGAAGGACAATTATGTAATAAATGGAAACAGGCCTACTGAAGCTTACATCACTCCACTGTCTTAGATGGGAAAAAAATGGAAACTCAGATGATTTAAATCCAAATATATACCCACTTACAGTACATCAAGCCCTCGAACCAAGGTTTATACAAGCAAGATATGTGAAAAGAGCACCAAAAAAACTGGAAGCCAAAAACTCCAAGCAAAGGCAGCTGTTTGAAAGAGCCAGCAGACATCTGAAACATCAGAGATATTCAATGAATATTTTATAGTAACGTCCTAAAATAAATTGAAAGCAGATCTTCTTGAATTGGGAGAGTCACCGTAGAATCTTCAAATTTCTCTATTCTAAGAAATCAATTTATCAGCATGAGACATGGCAAAATGTGACACTTGGAGTTGACGCCCCATGCACCTGCAAGGGTCACTGGGATTACCGCAGTGACCTCAGGCACGCTCACAGGATTACATCTGTAATCAGGTCAATCGTTTGTGCCTTCACTTAAAGCCCGATAGCAAGATGACCTTCCCAGTGTCACAACCATATCAATCTATGAATTCCTATCACCTCTCTCTCTCTCTAAATCAATCAATAGAAGCACTTCTGTCTCTCAATTTCAGTGTGCAAAGCTTTTACAGAGAACTCTTCCTCTCCGGTGTCTGCACTGCCAATCCCTAAGGGTTTGCTGTCAGGACAACTCTGTCTATTCGTAGAGTTGAAACAGTCTAAAATAAGAGGTCAGAGCTGCATTAGATACAAGGAGACCATTTCATATACTGAGTGAAATTTCCATATGCCGTTTGTACTGTTGCTAAGGTGGTTGCTAGAGCATTATGTTTGGTTCCTATTGGGTAAAATGATCCCATCCTCAAGCCCCTATGATATTGTGATGTGTATCCATGGCTCGGGTTCCTCCTTCAGTGCTAGTCTATATAGTTTATTACAGTGATGCACAAAATATTGGCAGCCATATCAGTATCAGCTGATAAATGCACATTGTTAGTGTTACTGTTATCAGCCAATAAATTATAGATTATTTTCACTGGCTGAACTGCTTCAGATGCATAGCCATGAGTTTTAATTTGTAACTTCCATTTGATGTGACATATATTGACAAGAAAAGATATTGTTGTTGCAATTACCAATATATATATATATATTTTTATATGTTTATATGTTTTTATAAATATCCAATCAAGATTTGTATTTAGCTTCCAAACATGCCAAAATTTCCATATATAAATTGTAAACTTCTGATAAAGGGGTTTTGTATTACATAAAAGTTTTGTATTACATAATCTGGTAGAAATAGCTATTATTATTCTAGCCCTATTCGTTTAGGTGTGGCAACATTTTAATTTTGGCGAAATGTAGGTGGCAAAACCTATCTATTGTAAATAGTAGTGATATAAACACATCTTAAAATCAATAAATTATCAGGTTTCTGTTGGTCGATGCTGATAAACTGGTTTTGAACAGTTGTGAAATTTTTCTCCCTTACTTGAAATTCCAGATTCTGTTGATTATTTTGGGAAATCCTTGATTTAAAGTCCAATAATTTGCAAAGAAATCCTTAAACAGATAAAATAAGAACAAACTGAAGATGCATGTGGCACATTGAAATTGCTCCTGTAGTAATACTCGTAGATTCACGCCAGTGCACCCAAAAATTTAAATGATGTCATAATTTACTGATATGACTTTTTTCATCAGAATACAAAATACAATATTTTGAAAAATTGCAGGAAACTAAAAATGTGGTGACCACTGACTTCTATTGGGATAAAAAGAAACAAACAATTCTTAAAATATATTTTATGTTAGCAGTAACAAAGTCAGGTTTGGATTAATGAAATAAGGTTGAGTAAATGCGAACTCTCCCTTTAATAAAGTGATCTTCCTCCAGAGAAGTTCACAATTCTCCCCACTCAATAATCCTGGCTGATATTTGCTCATAACACCACTGCCGAAGATGGAAAGAAAGAGGAGTTTCCACTCCCTCAATGGTTTTCCTTCATAAAAGAAAAGGTCACAATAGCAATAGATTGAGTGTGTTGTAGATGAGGCAAGAGGATCCCTCAAGAGATGTGAAAGAGAATGCGTTTTAAAGGTTTGATCTCCATACAGCTCAATGCTTATTACCTCTTCTAACACAAACAACAACAAAAGAAAAAGAAAGGATAGTATATAACTTCCAAACACCACATTTATGCTTTCAACAATCAAACAAGCCCCATATTCCTCTAGAAACAAGTCACATTAAGCATCACACTTCTGTAATCTAAATGTTAAATTAATTATATATACACAAGTATGTTTGTACTCTTGAACCAGAAAAATAACTGTGTACATAACCCAAAATGGCAATTAACTAAATGTGCTAAATAAAAAAGTCTAATTAGTCATCTTTAAAGTAGTTATAGTTTATGACATAATATCTACAACAGAAGCCTATGAAACAGCATTCATGTAATTTTATTTGCATTATGTGACATATTTCCAAGTGAAACAGGGTACTCAACAAAAAAAATACATATACAAAATAATACTTTATGAAATAGAAGTTTCAATAAATTGATTCACTCAAAAAAAATGAATGGTGTTTACATCAAATTTACAAAAGTTTTGTCTACACAAACATGTGAGTGAAGTATCTACTTTGAGGTTTCAAATAGCTTTCATGAAAAAAAAAGAATAATAAAATAAATAAAAAAATCACTAGAAGTGAAATAATGTTTCATTATTCAGCATGAGGTATATTAAGATTTATTTAATATGTGGTGTAATACATAGGTTATAATATGCATGCAGTTTAATTAAAATGAAGCATCATACTTATTCGGCATACTAGGGATGCACCAAAATGAAAATTTTGGGTCGAAAACTGAAACTGCTTTGTATAATTATTTATTATAATATACCATACATCATGAAATCAATAAAATAAACCTAAAGCTTCAGCTAAAACATACAAAAATATAAAAGATGTTGTTTAAATCAGTATTCAATCAAAAGTAATAAATCTTGGAATCTATGGATGTTATTAAATATTCTAAAGTAAACTTGTAAGCCCTATTAAATTTAACTGAACTTAAATTAGCTGATTAAAAAAAAATCCAATTCAATGAAATATCCACATTTTATTGACAGCAAACGACTCGAAAGGTGTCATTTCACCAGTGTTGCCATGACAGAACAGTAGCACTATTGCAAGCAGCAGGAACAAGAATACTACATAGAAATGTCCTGTCAGCGCGTTATTTGAACGGACTTTGCTTTTTCTGGTGAGCATGTGCATTTTAAGCATAGATGAGTGGTATCTACAGAGTGGAATTTTGAGCTATTGAACATTGTGCTCTGCTGCTCTTGCGCTTTGGTGACTACGGGTGAAGGGAGAGTGAAACTAGCACGTTGAACAGAGCAAACATAACCTTTTTTCAGGTGAAACCGAAAACGTAATGTTCTTAAGTATTTAGGTATCATTTTCTGCGGTCAATCATTTTTGGTGCCGATAATGTGTTGCATCCATGATTCAAATACATAAAAATACAACAAAAAAAAAATAATTACATAATATTTTAAAATGACTAAAACTTAACTTCATGCTGATAAATGAGTAAAAAATATTTTTGGCATATAAACTATTGTAACACTGATTTAAATGGCTGTCTTCTATAAACCACAGTAAAAAAAATTAGTTGTTAATTTTTACACTGAAGAAAAAAGCACAGGACATATTTAAATCTTCATATTAGGTGAACAATATATCGTCTGAGCATTGATATCGCAATGTGTGTATCTGCAATAGTCACCTCGCAGGATTACATTAGGTTATTTATTAAAGATTAAAAGATAAAGATATTATTAAATATATATATTTTTTTATTATTTATACAGCGATGACAATTTTATTTTACATTTGATTGTTCAATTTCTGTACTCGAATACTGTTAGACTCTCCAAAACAAACCATAAAGCACTGTTTATTTATTTATATATGCTTGTAATTTATTATAACTTATGCAGGTTAATTTTATCCCAGTCGATCTAAATTAGCAAAATCTTTCCAAATAGAGCTATTCAAATCATTGAATGAAATTTTATTTATATTGCAATATATATATATATATCATAGCAAAGCAAAATAATTGCAATGTCAGATTTTCCCAATACCGTGCAGCCCTACTTCTAAAGTTTAGGGTAACAAATATAAAAGAGGTTCCACACATTGTTTTGATGCATGAAAATCCTTTTTAGCGATTTACAGTCTTATTGATTCTTAAACAAAATACAGAATCGAGTACATTATCTCTGTACAGAATCAAACTTTTACCCTGTTAACAAACCCAAATGAACTAGTCCCCAACTAAGGCATTGTGGTGACAACTTGGCTATAATTAATTACAATTAAAACCTTCGATATATGAACAATTTTTTTTCATTTTGTTCCTTTGTTTGTTCCTTGCCGCTGTCACCACTGGCTTGCTTGGTTTGGGACTTGTGGAGCTGCGCATCTATGGATTTGCTCTTCAGTGTTTGGACTTTCAGGAGTGAAATTTAAACTACACTGAACTGAACTAAACTAAAACTAAACTTCAACTCTGAAAACTGGACTGAAGCAGTTTCAATTTACTGGAACTTCTATGTTAAGCTGCTTTGAAACAATCTACATTGTAAAAGCGCTATAGAAATAAAGATGAATTGAACTGAAAATACTTTTTATATAAAGCCGATATTTATATACCTGCTTAAGTCTGAACAGAGACTTCACATCATGGAAGAAGAAAAAACAAACAAACAGTGCAGGCAAACATTTGCCTTGAACATGCAGTCTAAGCGATGGCCATCACCTAGGTTACATTTCCCAGGGCAAACGAAACACTTCTGAGACCAAACATTAAGGCCATTCTGCATTTGGCTGCAAATATGTGTCACACGAGCATCTTTGACGGCTCAGCACTGTAATAAGACAACATTCCCAGCATACCATCTGCAGTAGTGTCCTAATGAAGGAGGAGGGCCCAATGCCAAACCTCACACTCCAGTTTCAGTCTGCGCATGTGTGCTTGAGTGCTGTGTGTGACTGCAGTCTCTGAGCTCTACTTCCTGTGAAATCTGGCTTTCTCTCAGGTGACCTTGTGCAGTCCCCCTGGGACACTTTGTTTACCGTGGGGTTTAGGTAAAAGCTATTGGTTAATAATGATTATGTAAATTAAGAAGATTTGACAATAGTCTCTCTCACAGCACAAACATTCGGGATGAGATAACACAGCTATTAAAAGATGGATGTGTTAATGCTCTGGAATCTAGCTGGTTTCTGAATGGACCAAATTCAACTAAAATACGTCAATGCTGCACTATGAAACCTTTAAGCAAAGCTAGATTTGGAAGTCCAATGCATGAGAAATGGAGCTTAAGATTCACTCTCATGAGCTAGTTTGTTTTAAATAAACTACTAGTCATGCCAGATTTACAAATGAAAAGACTTTTAAAATACATTTTTGTTGTTGCACTGTAAAAAAGATGCTGCAAACTTAAATTTTTAAGTTGAACCAATTTAACATTACATTAAGTCATTTTAACGTGCATCTTAAAACATCAAGTTAAAATTTGTTTTACCTAATAACAAGTTGAAACCTGATTAACTTTCTAAATTAAGTTAAAGTAACGTAAAAACATAAGTTGTCATGACTTTTTATTATGTTATTTTTTACAGTAGTGAATTAAAAACATCAGCATAATGATTCAATGATTCAGAATCAGAATTTAATTCTGTCCTCTTCAAAAACATCATTTAACTGTTACATAAAAAGCAACTAAACATTTTGGGGGCAGTGTTAATTATTAACTTTATTATATTGATAGTATTGATGACTGTTCTTACTACATTTTTTTTAGAAATCAAAATCTATTCAGCAACTATGCATTAAATAGGTCAAACAAGATAGTAAAGACTTTTGCACACTGCTTTAAAAATAAAACTCCATGTCAATTTAATTTTATGTCAACAAATCTTGAAATCAAAATCATCAAATATGTAACAGTATGTAACTTTATTCAAATGATTTCTGAAGCATCATGTGACATAAGACTGGACTAATGGCTGCTTAACATTTAGCTTTGCTATCACCATAATAAATAAAAGATTATTGATTTTCACTTTTTTGGATGGGGCGACGCGGTGGCGCGGTGGGTAGCACAATCGCCTCACAGCAAGAAGGTCGCTGGTTCGAGCCTCGGCTGGGTCAGTTGGCGTTTCTGTGTGGAGTTTGCATGTTCTCCCCGTGTTCGCGTGGGTTTCCTCCGGGTGCTCCGGTTTCCCCCACAGGTCCAAAGACATGCGGTATAGGTGAATTGGGTAAGCTAAATTGTCCGTAGTGTATGTGTGTGAATGAGTGTGTGTGGATGTTTCCCAGTGATGGGTTGCGGCTGGAAGGGCATCCGCTGCGTAAAACATATGCTGGATAAGTTGGCGGTTCATTCCGCTGTGGCGACCCCAGATTAATAAAGGGACTAAGCCGAAAAGAAAATGAATGAATGAATGAATGACTTTTTTGGATGAAATAAATGCATGCTTGGTGAGCTTCTTTCAAAAGTCTCTTTTTCCTCAAAAATGTATTGATGAAAGAACTTTTCTTTTGCATGGAAACTGAATTTCCGCTTTATTATTAAAACAAACTCTCACAACGAATCATAAAACAAAAATCTGTATCAAATCAAAAATTAATTGTAAACTGAATTAAAGAAACATGCATCAATGCCTTAAAACTGATACAAGTTTAAAGTCTAAGGAATGTTATTTTACGTCTTTCCTAAGAATTTAAAAATCCTTGCTGTGTAATTTATCACTGACATGCCATCACTTCAAGGTAACACAGGTCCAACATTCTTTCCTAATGCAGCTTAGCACACCACTATTTCTGTGGTCAACCAGCTAATGTTACCTTGTTCAGAACAGCTTGATGAATCACAGCTCAGTGCGAACAATGACTCATCACTTGCAGATGGACGTTAACAACCCATATGCTGGCCAAAAAAACCATCTGATTCAGTGAAGTGAGCTACACTCACAATGCAAGCAAACTAGTAAAACGTTACCATCTTCAATCATCTGATGTAAATCTCTTAAGTCCCACAACTTCACTCAAACAACTATGTTATACCAAAGCACCAATGATTTCACAATGTGTGGTCACACGTTCTTCATCATTAGTGTGTAATACTGATAACAGCCAAAAGATGGCCGATAACGTCAGCTCATTTCCTTCACCAGCTCTCTCTTCCTCTACTCCTAAACTAATGCAGAAATGATGAACAGAAGACTTGATATGCAGATTCAAGATCTTCAAAACACTCAAAGCCCTCAGGCTGAAACTCTTTTGAGTTGTGTAGGTTTTGCAAAAAGAAGGGGATTTCGCTCAGAGAGGCTCTTATTTCATTCTAGTTTTTAAAATGAATATAACTTCCACTTCTATCGTTTCTTTTCGGCCACTCGGGTTGCAGATTACCAATAAATCCTGAATGTCATCTTACACTTAACACCTGCACCCTGAAGCCAAAATTATATACTTCAGCCACCTTGTCTGGAGGCATGTGAACAAAAAGCTTACAAAAAGCATGACAAGTGTGTACTTACTGGTGGAGTTCCCTTGCATCTGTATAATGCATTTTGATTCTTTGCTGGTCTCCCTTGAGTTGAAGGGCCGAACTCTGACAGCCACTTTCACTGAGGCGCCAGACATGGTTGAAGCTGTTGTGATTTAAGCCCACAAAATGTTTCTCCTACAAAAAAGAAACAATGTTATTCTAGTGCCGCAACTATTAGGCTAAAGGTACATGAATGCATTTCTTGGACATTATTAGGAAATTTAGCATGTAAACAAGGCCTCGAAAGAAATCAGAATGCACATCGGGATAGCATCATTCACATAATGACGCAAGAGGTTACTGGTCACTGGAGAAGATTTCTTTAAATTGCAGGACACCAAAGATAAATATAAAAGATAGAGATGACTTGACTTCTCAATTCACTTGTAATTACTTTTCTGGGAATTATTGCTAGTTCTCACCATGAGGAATTTACAGCTTAAACAAAACTACAAAATAGTATTTAAAATCCTATAAAGCATACTGTGTCATATTTGATAGACAATCAAAAACTTTAGAAACATGAAATAAAAGCGTATCTTTAACTGTAATTTGAACTGTATGCATTTTGTTAGTAATATTTTCAAAAATCTATTTTCAACATGCATTTAATGCCATGACATTTTCAAGTCTGGACATTTTTCACATTTTTTTTCCATGACTGCTGGAATGCTGCATGTATATATAATGTATAATTGACATTTCAAGCAGTTTGCTGTGTTGAGAGGAGCTACAATTGATCTCTTTCTAGTTCTTTATAATCAATATACGACTATTACGCAACTTTACAAGAATTATGAAAAAGTGGGAAAATACAATTCCTACCAGATAACCATTTAAGATGGAATGACAGAATGTTTACCTAAAAGTAAAGATGGGATTTAAATTATAAAAAACGATAGAAAGAAGTGTTATTTCAGGTACATGTACATTTTACCTACATCTTAATCTTAATAATGAATCTAAAAATATTTATAGGCCCTTGACTAGCCTGATTTACATAAACAACCCATTTGCCATCGAATACCCAGTTGTCAAAGGCAATCCCATGATATGCAGGTAAACATCCAGCAGACAGATGTAGATGATGGGGAATATTACATGGTTTCTTCACAGACTCATAAACATGGCTGCCGCTCGCCTGCAGTAGCAGGGCTGGGCCTGTTCACACACTCTTCACTAGTAAACACATCTGACTAACTGTCACCGGACCAGCATTACATACACAAATACATGCACTGACATATAACAAGACCAGTCTGTGTACTGTTACACTGCGTGTACCAATTATGGGCGTGACATTTGGTTTTTAACGTTGGTTTTATCGACCGGTTGTGAATTACAGCAAATATGACGATGTAACAATCTTTTTTCTGTTCAAACCTACGAGTATAACTGTTCTAGCACATGACACCAAAAAAAGGGGATGTTTTCATCTTGCCCTTGTTGTCATTCATTGAATTAAAGGCATACGCCCATGAAATTCAATCTGCCGGAGAAAACACGTCTACTTCATGGACGAGTGATTATAAAAACTATTTGTCCTTTCATCTGATGTAATAGACGCTTGTATTAACGTTACTAAAACAAAACAATATTAATAAAAAACGCTAATAGCTCGACAGATCCGCAGAGTTCACTGAGTGCTTAATAACGGAGACTGGATACTGATAGACTCGCAACAATGTATCGCCGGCGTTGCCATATGGCTGTCACAATTGACAAACTATGTCGATTAATTTATCTATAAAAATAATACTTCAAGTGTAAGACTGTAACATTATGCTGTCGCCTCCTTTAACGATCGCATGTAACGATTTGAGAACAAATCGTTCTTCTGAATCGGACCTTTAGGGGAACCGGTTCCTCAAATCGGTGTGAGCAATTCAATGCAATCTTCATTTAAATGATCTGTTCTCGTGTATTCAACCGAGAATCGTTTGTCATTTCATACGCAATGCTATGACAATCGACAAATGTAGCGACAGTACGAGGATTTGTAGCGAACCGTAGATGTGAATCACTGAATCGGTTACAAGCCGGTACTGTTCAAAAGAACCGATCAGCAGAAATGTGCCGAACTTTTCATCACTAATCGGATGTCTTTCTATGAACTCGGCGACTTTCTTTGCACACAATTAGAACGTGTATTTACATGTATAAATAAAAACAACTGATATTAACTCTATGATAACACAATTAATCTACGCTGAAGAAATAAGCAACAAAAACAAGCAAAACATTTCTGTAAACATCCATTCGCATGCCCAAACGCTACTCGGGCAATATATTCTCAATTCGAACGTATCAATATAACTGTCTTCTAAAAGAATAGACGCCACTTACCGTTATGTATCCACACTAAACGTCTAGAACACCATAGAAATCCTGCACGATGCCAATTCTCAAATGACGTCTGCAACCAGCAGCAAAAATCAAAAAAGACTGACGATTAAGTTCTTAATAGTTCCTTTTTTGTTATATACACCCATTATAGCTGCGTTTCATTCGCCAGCGCCGCACAAAATGCTTGCGATTCGGGTTTATTTTCTGAGGCAGGTTCTGATGTCGTTTGACCGTTCCTCTAGCAGGCTTAGGATATGGATGAATGCCTTGATTTACTGAAATGATTACGTCAACTGCACTGTCAACACCGTGAATGACAGACCGCTTGGCCAATAAGAATGGAGAATTCTGTGAGCAATGCGTCGTGCTACCAATGAGAACGCTGGAAAAGCAGATGTGGGCTGGGCAGCTGTGACGCAATACTGCAGGGTCGCTTACGATCCGCTGTGGCGTGGCATCACAAAACACAAAAGTGAAGGGCGCCGCCTAGTAGAAAAATGGGTAAACTTAAAAATTAATTAGAAGAATTCTTCAGAATCCTAAATTGCTCACATTTAATTATTGTGATCATACTAACGTTCTTTTAAAATATAATACAATTAGAAAAATATAATTGCACCTATTGTTTTGTAAAATACTAATAAAACTCTAAACCCTCTCAAAACATGCAAAACAATACAAATAGTAATTCGCTGAGAGCAATTCATTGAAAAAAAGAAAAGAAATTGCTTCATCATATATTACACTTTTGTTTTTAATACAAAACACATAATTATGTATATTTTTGACATTATGGGGAAAGATTAAACCTTGCCCAGTTGATTAACTAGAACCACAAAACCTTAAAAACTTGCTAAAAAGATAATTTTGAGTTAGCTTAACTAGCTTAAAAATGATAGAAATGACAAAAAGTTACTAAGCGTCAATGAAAAAAAAATCTAATATAAGATAAAATAAACTAAAATGCTTTTTTTAAATTAAAGGCTTTTTTCTGTTTTAAAACTTAAAAAATAAAAATTCAAAATATTGCTAACAAGTATAATAGTATTTAATAATAATATTTAAGAAATATAATAGCAGTACAAAAATAATTATACTATAAAAGTATATTTTATAAAAATGAAGAAAAGAAAAAAAACAGGTACTGCAATATAGTGAAATAGAACATCTAAAAATAAAAAGTAATTCCATACAATAAAAGGTAATAGTTTAATTACATTTAAATATCATTCATAAATGGCACAATTATTATTTTATCTATACTTAATTACCTTTGTTTGGCAAAATATGTGGATGATGAATTTAACAAAAGAATTGCAACAGCTATAATTGTGTGCGCATTACCATTTATTACAGTTCAAAGAGCTGGGTCCAAAAGAAGTTTGTAGCAAAGGAAGCAAATTCCTGTACAGATAAACCATTTTAAGTCACTGGAAAAAAAACACACTCTTTAATTTAAGCTAGAATCCAACAGCTGGGGTTAATATTAATAATAAAAGAACAACTTTTATGATCCAAAAAACTGTGGTGAAAACAACAAAACAAAACAAAAAAGAAAGAAACATGTTGTACTGGCATTTTATTATGATCATGCTACAACAGCTTCACATTCTTTCATTTCATCCTGGGTTTGAGCTCTGACTTTTGATTTAGCCTTTAGTCAAAGGGGTAAAAAAAAAGAAAGAAAAGAAAATGAAATACAGAGTCAGTCAACGTCTGATACTCCAATGGTATGTTTCCATCAAATGACATCAACATTTATGGTATTTTCTACAAGGAGGCCTGTTATAGTTCAATTTACTTCTCCAACCATATAAAAAAAACAGCAAATTTGAGACTCGGTTGTAAATTGTATATCGAGAGCCAATGTTTTGTATTTATACTCGGCGTAAAAATAGAAATACTGGTGTTACTCAACATTCAAGTCTCACAAAAACACAAAAAAGATGTTTTCCCTTACCATCAGGACAATTAAAAATTAAACGCAATTTGAGATGTGAAACTGTGTGCCCTTTTCAGCTTGGCATGTATGGAGACATACACATTCAAAAATCAAACGGTTTCAAAATTCTAAACTTTATTATGCTTCAATTTAGAACCATGAGCCTTTCCGACTCGATTAAGAGGATAAAGAGAGGCAAAAACAATTTGGGTACTTTTTTTTTTTTTCTCCTTTCTTCTTTTTCTCCAGTTCACTTCCAGCATGGTGAAAACATGTAAAGCTGAGAAAACTCAGTAGCGGCCAGTCTGCTTCTCTCTCATCCAGGCCTGGATTCGCTCCTTCAGCTCTGGGACTGTGGAGAAGAAAAAAAACAGAGTCAGCATCAGACCGTCTGATAATTAAAAGAGAGTCAGTGAGTGCATTTGGCAGTGCTGGTTGGCACCTGGTTCCAGCATGCTCTCGGTCAGAGGCTGTCTGTTGAAGGGGTCAGTGGGAGAGTTCAGCAGGTGTCGCAGGATGATGGAACGGTCCATTATGTTGCCCGAGGGAAGTTGCACGGGATCGGTCATGAGAGTGTCCATTAGCGGGTCTGTTTAGGAAATACATCAGTGTTATTGATAAACTCCAAAAATATGCTTGTTGATACAGTCAAAAAATAAAAAAGACATTTGCTGTTTGTTCAAACTACTTATTTAAATTAAGCTGAAATAACACAATTCTGGATTTTTTTTTATGGGGGCCACTTAATTTATGTTCAATCTACTTAAACATGCAAAAACTAATAAGTTAACTTAATTTCTTCATGTTGTCCCAACACATTTCAATTAAGTGGAACCCAGGTTTTTTTTTTTTACAGTGTACCAGCCAAAAGTCAATTGATATCAGTAAATAAGAAAGGTTTTTTTTTTTTTTTTTTTTTTTTTTTTTTTTAAAACTAATAATTTTAAATGTTTATTAGAAAATAATATAAAAATTACACATCAGAGATAGTCAATAAGCATAATACAATTTAACAGTAAAAAGATTAGGGGAAAAAAAAAACCAAGAGATTTGCACAGTGTCATTTTTAAAAATGTATATGTAGTGGTGAAAAAATGAGAGGGGGGTAGATAGAGGATTCATATACTAACAATGTATGTAATGTAGTTGTTTACAAAATCCACGTTATACATTTAAAGTTAGTTATGCATTATTTTTAAGATTGGACTCCATCCTGCTTCTAAGATATTCATCTGAAGTCTTAAGGAATAAGTAATTCTTTCCATTTCGTAAATTTCTCTAACTTTTCTGATCCATTGCTCATATATGGGTGAGTCTGATCTGAGACAGACGCAATACATTTTAGCACTGCAGAAAATGATATTTTAATTAAATAGTTAATTCTCCTTCAGGTATCACACCCAGGATAGCCACAGTTGGATCAAAGGGAATATCAATAGAAAATATATCTCAGATTTGTTTATTTTAAACATATAAGTATTATATATTTATCTATAATGCTTTAATATCATTGTTTTTTTTATTTAATTTGGTTAATTTCAAATAAATGACTAAACTTTTCTTTAGTGTTTTAGAATCCAAAATATAGTTCACATTTTAATCATCTGAAATAGGGCTGCATGATACAGGATAAATATGCAATCAAGTTTCGAAATTTAGAAAGCGATATTTCTTGCGATGTAACATTTCCCGAGAGAAATGCTATATTTATTTTTTATTTAGCTATTTTTTAAATCATTTATTTATGTAATTGTCATACTAAAATAATTACGTAATAAATGACTGAAAACCTGGGTAGATATTCTGATTCTCATTCACTGTTGTCATTTTGCTAATTTTTCTCTACTCTCACCATTAATATTTATTTCAGGCTCTTTGCTCTGAGGTGCTAGGTTCACCCTTGAGCCCATTCTAGCCAATAGCATAATGGCATGTACTGGAGAGGCGGGTATAGAGGTAGCTAAGACCCATCTGATTGGTCAAATTTGGATAAACAACCTCCTATTCATGCAAGACACAAATGGTTGGAACATATAGAAATTCTCTCACCTCTCTATGTTAATCTAAGAAATCAGTTACAGTAAAGTAATCTAAGTAATCAGTTACTGCAAAAACATTTTTTTTATTTATATATATAAATATAAATATACATATATATATATATATATATATATACATACTGTGTAGTCAACTGAAGGTTGACCTTGGCCAATCACAGTCATTTCTGTTGAGCATCTGAACACTACTCAATAGTGCTCAAATGTTAGCAGGAAATAGACGTTTTTTTAAATTTCAGTACCGGTTGGTACCATGCTTAATTCTTTTGACAACCCTACATGCAATAGTTAAAAAAGTGTTTCTAAACTTAAGAATTTCTTCTGCTGAACACAAAACAAGTTATTCTGAAGAATGTTGGAAAAAAGCAGTCATTGACATCCATAGTAAGAACAAACAATACTATGGAAGTCTATGATAGTTTCTTCCAACATTCTTCAGTATATCTTCCTTGGTGTTCAACAGAAAAAAGAAACTCAAACAGGTTTGAAACAAGTGGAGGATGAGTAAATGGGTGAACTATTTCTTTAATGAAAGACACTGACCTTTAAACTCATCCGGGGCGTCATTGTAATCCATCTCCGACTGAGAATTGCGGGCTACGATCTCCTCCACCTTCTCCAACAGAAGCTTGAATTTCTCAATAGCGATGGTGGACTTAATACCTGCCTTTCTCATTTTGGAAATGACCTCCTCGAAGAGCTCCCTGCTATACGACCGCTGAAAACATTAAGAAAAAAAAAAAGTCAGTTAAAACGAATGAACAAACAACGGTCAAGGTTTTATACAGACCTAATACAGACCTGGTCATCTGCGATGGCTTTAGCAAATCGGGGACAGTCCAGCTGCAGGTAGATGTCAGTGAGCTGATCCAGAAGCTTTTTTGGCTCGAAACCGTATTTTTCAGGGTTTTCCACCTTCAAGTCTCGACATTTAGGCCCACAAAGCTGCTGCAGGTTATAATTCAACATGGCAGCCAGACGAGGACCCAGTTCCTATTTAATATAACAGAACACACATGAGTCACTCACAGAAAAAAAGTATCACAAACAAAGCCTATAAATACAGTATTAGCTTATTAGTGTCATTAGAAGAGCCTTTACTAACACCTCCTCTGAATAAACACAATGTTCTGACACTGGCAGTGTTTCAGTTCTCCCTGAAGACTATAAACACCTGAGAGCGCAGGAAATTATTTTCTTCTATATTGACCTTATTCTTCATGTATGAGTGGGCGCAGCCATCGAAAACTTTTTGGCTCGAGACTTCCGGTCTCATTCACTGCCATTGATTTTACGTTACGTTAGAAACTGCTCATTATGCTGCTTGATGTTCCAAACTAATATTTTCTTATTATATCATCCTACTTTTTATGTATAATCATGACCACACTTGACTGTAGAGCAAGTCATTTGACCATTTTCTGCCGTTTATTATTCCTAGTCATTTCTCCTAAAGGCAATTGAATCGGAAGTTCTAAAACAATCGCAAAAACGAGTGCACGTCCGCATTGCAAAATAAGGTCAATTAACCAAATCTAAAAGAATTTTACTTTGTTACACTTTTCTTAGATTTTTAGGTGCTTCCTAATGTTGATCTGTTTGTTGTTTGGTAGTGTGTGCTTTAGGTTAAACATTTGTCATCAGTGGGATTTTGACTTTATTTATTAACATTATCATTTTACTCATCATGGATCCATTTAATAGATCAAAAGTAACAATAAAAAGGCATGAATAAAGTCACAAAACAAATTATTCAAAGAATCCTAAAATTGTCTAACTTGTTACAAAAATGTGTTTATTACTACAGTTGAAGTGCAATTGAACCTTTTATTATCAGCTTAAATTAGTATTCATTTTCATATATTTTCTGTTTCTAATTTATTTTTAGACCGTTTCAGTAATTTGAGTGTTTTTGTATAGTTTCTTTTAAATAAATATATATAATATTTGTTATATTATGTTTTTAGTTTTATTTAACGATAATAACCCTGTTTGAACATTGGTAATAATACTAAATGTTTCTTGACCACCAAATTAGCATATAAAAATGATTTGAGAAGTATCATGTGACACTGAAGAATAATGATATTATGAATATAATGAATATTCAGCTTTATATCACAGGAATGAACTACATTTTAAAACTAATTAAAATTGAAAAAGCTTATACTGAATTAAGGTAATTACACACTGAATCGAAATTTTCGTCCATAGTTTTCGCACGTTAAAAAATAAATTCGACCTCACGTTGTGTGAATCGTATTGACACACTGCCATTTGACAGTTCAGAGCCACCGTACAAGTGAAAAGTAACTTTATGACAAACACAGTGCATAAAATAAAGACAGAATATGGCGGACAGTTGAGAACCCCTATATGCTTTATTCAGTGACTGGTGCACCTCTGCCCTGCTGCTGCTTGGTGTGTGTGTGTGTGTCCATACATTTGACTGCCCATTGACATTGTAATAGAAAGCATGGTCCACTTTCGGTCCGTTGCTTCGACACGTCAACGCGGCCACCATCTATTGTAATGTCTATAGGTACTGCTGGTCTCTGTTCAGGATTTGTTTACGTACGGAAATGTGTGAAGTATCACAAGCAATGTATCAAAATTCCACTGATTTCCTGAAATAAACTTTGCATTTGGGCATAATCCAGCGCAGCTCTTTGATAATGAGCTGAACTCTCCTTCCTCTAGTATTGGATGAACACAATATGTAGCCTATTCCGCTTTCTTTTTCTACTTTGGAGAAGAGAGGAGAACAATGTATTACTGCTTGAACTGACTTAGAAATGTTTTTCTATGTGAATGAATGTATCGCATATGAATACGAAAAAAACGCATAGGAAAATTTCAGACTTCAGTGTGCAGTGTCTTTTTTAATCTAGGGTCAGACTTGTTATGCATAAGACAACTTCCAAAAATACTATTAAAAAAAAAATCATACTAACTCTACATTTTTTAACATTACTGTCTGTATACAAGAAGACATCAAGGTATAATTTTTATAGCACATATGAATGTGACATATCTGTGTACTTACAGGCCTGAGGAAGGGCTTCTGGACCTGTTTGGTGAGGATATGAAACATATCCACCGTCTCTGTGGCCAAAGCCAGGTAAGATCGTGACACTCGCTCGTCCTGAGTCAACTGAGACTGTCTGCTCTGCTGCTGCTCCTGAAGACCACAACATTTCACATTCAATCACATCCAATTTGGTAACGCAGAACAAAATGTGTTCACGAAAGCACAAACCCTCCTGTAGTTTCTTTCACTTTAAACTTCACCCTTCTGCTTTTCAGCCTTAATGCTAATGGTTTTATACCGGACAAGATAATGCATTATGTCCATTACACATAATGCATTTAAAAGGGTGTGTGAGTGATTTATTGGTGAATTGGTGATATGTGCTGACCCTGGGAAGCAGGTCCCATTGCTCCTTATTCTTCATTTCCTCCTGGATCTCATGGATGCGTTTCAGAGACTCCAAACTCTCGTCCAGCAGAAACGTTGTGTCATTAATTAACATGTTGATGTAGCGCACAAACTGTTTACCGGAGCTGCAGAACGAACGAGAGAAGAAAAGGTATGATTAACTTGTCACAAAAACATTTGTTAATATAATAACAACAATAAAGAAATAACATAACGCATAAATAATATATATATAAGGTAAATAATAAATGACAACAATTGTATATATATTTATTCTGTATTTCTCCAATTAGTGGTCTATACTGATATGACCATAACAATTTAATGTATATATTATATAAAATTACAGATTTTAATTAATCACATGTCAACTCTTCAACTAAAAATTGCCCCCAAAAGATACATGGATTGTTTTTTGTACAACAAAAAAGTAGACATTTTTTATTGCCTAAAGTTTATATATATATATATATATATATATATATATATATATATATATATATTTAAAAGGAATTCATGCATATTCATTTGAAACACAAGGGGATAAATTACTATAGAACTTATAAATTATCCCTTTTTATATATGTTTTTATGTACTCATTTCTTTATTTTTTTTTACTTATTAATGTGAAAATCTGTAAGTATTTTGTCTAATAAATGTATCTTTTAACTAAGAAACTAAAACTAAAGCATGTGTAATGAGTAAGTCATAAGTATAAAACAAAAAATTTAATTAAATAAAAATAATAAATGAATAAAAGATTTGTTGTTCTCAGACAGAAGTAATACTTATAATATGTATCAACAATTTCCAGCAAATCACACTCACATGTTTTGGTTTTGTCCAAGATTGATAAGATAACAGCCACAATTGACAATTGATAACAGCCACTCCAAACCCTGTGACAGAACTGTTCACCTTCAACAACACATGATGTTGTTGCTTTCACCACATTATTGGCTAGGAGGCTTATTCTTCTTGAGTGAAAACATACATTGCCACCTTCATATGATAGATGGATAAAACAATTGTTTGTTTAAAGCTGGAAAAAATTAGGTTCTCATTAAGAGGGTCTTTAAAAACTTTTTTATAAAACATGGAAACCTTTGTTGAATTATATTGATACTATTGACCTTAAAGCAGAAGAGGAATAACCCCTCTTTGTACATTTACGGTTTTATTTAATAACTACATTATTTTATTTTTATTATTCATTTATTTACATTTAAATATACTTGGTTGTGTTGTCTGGTTGCGATGATATGGGGTGCGATAAAAACAGAGCAATCTTTATTTTTGTATGTATATGATGTTGTATCTGCACAAAATGTTAATAAATAAAATTGGCAAAAAAATTATTTGTTGTTCTACAGCATTAACTGTACTTTAATTGCAAACTTCATTTCAGTTCATTATTCAATGTGGATGGCATACGAGTCAATCACAATTTCACATTCCTCTCAGAAATAAATTACAAACTCACTTGAACTCCTCAAGGAAAGTGCCTTGGTGGTTAATGTTTTGCCAGAGGCTTTTGAAAATGGTGCTGATGTGATAGCGAATGGTGAACTTGTCATAGAACTCGCTTGTGGCTCCAGTGTGCTCCACATCTAGGAAAAACAAAATACAATAATTCAGCATAAACAAGATCAAAATGCTCTGAAGAGCTCTGTAATTATTGGTGTGCTCCTTTCACCTGTGTAGAACTTCATGAGGGCGGGCACAAGCTGATTGACAGACAGCGGGTGGTTTTCCAACATCTCAAAGAAACGCTGAGTGCGCGGCTGTACCGCAGGGTTGGTGACGAACAACACCTCCACCAGCTTGGCAATCAAGTAAGGGTTCTTTATATAATTCTGACTGCAAATGAACACTACCAGGAAGGTCACAATGTCTTCAGTGCACGGCTCATAGAGAACCTGCGGAAAGTACCTGGGGGAAAAAAAAGGAGAAACATCATATTTCAGACCCTATAATGCTGCTTTAAAGGGGACATAATATGAGAAATCTAAATTCTTTTGTCATAAAAGAGGTCATCTTGCTATATAAACATCATGTAAGTTACAAAAGTGAAAACATTCTGGTTAGTCTAAAAATAGCTGGAAAGTGCAACTTTATTATGTAGTAATATGGCTAAACGCACTGTTCGGTTCGCTTATGGTTATCATGTCATCGGTTCAATTTGATTTCTCGGTGCATTGACGATGCTTTCCATAAACAAATTAAAATTTCACTTCACAACACAAGAATATCATTTTGTCTTTAAATACAAGCTGTCAAATATATGAACTGTACCTTTAACTATCACTGCTGTTCACGGAGTAGTGACACGGGCACTAAAGAACAGCCACAGCTATCAGTGTCAGTGAAACCTTTAACAGTGAAAGACTGTCCGAGCAAACTTACAAACAGTGAATTGTGCACAGTTGTCTAATTGTTCAGTAGTTGGAGCATCTTAATTACTCGCACTCGCCACAGTATGCTACCGCGACATAGCGCATATGAGATAAATGAGGTCAGTATGTAATAACCAGTTATGATCAATTACTGAACCGATACCGAATCGTCCACGTTCACAGTGCATCAAAGAAACAATTAATTCTGACACCCCTAACGCATACATCTGTACCAACTTTGCTACTCAACTGTCCAGTGTATTCACGTGGCTAGTGTTGTTGTTTAGGATGTTGTACTACTGTCTCACCACTGTAAATTGAGAAACTTGCACATCAAAAACAAGGCAAAGTTCCCAGAGTTCACACAAAATGACCAATGGAAGCTCAAAAATGTTTAAGAGCTAAAACAAACTCCCCAAAAGTTTGTTTTGGTGAGCTGTTTCCAAATGGCAAAAAGAACTTTTCTCAGCTGGATATTGTTCAAAATTACATCATTTGAGTTTGTTCTTTGATCTTGTTTGAAGTACACCTGGGCCTTTATTTACTATCCCTATATGTAGTAAAATAACAAGATTAATAGCAAATGGTAGCATTCCCTTCTTACTGATCTTACTGCGGCCCAATTTGCCCATGTATACTACATCCTAAAAGTTTGTGAGGAAAAAAGTACATACTTAACAAGAGTATGCAAGCTTTGCATACTCTTGCTATTACTTCCTCTTTAATGGACAGTTCTGTTGCTTAGTTACATGCACTGTCAAACCTCTAGTCACATCATCCACATTTTTTCGTTATTTAATTTCCTACCATATCGAAGCAACAACAAGTTAATCGATCATTCATGTATTATCCAAATTTGTAACAAACATATGAAGCTGGTGCAAGAATGAAGACCGGAATAGCTGATCATTTTGGTTATAATCATAATCTCATTACAGGCAGTTCATTCGTTTAGAAAAAGTTAATAGTGCACTTTGATCTTTGAAGCTTTACAGACCTTTTACATTCACAAATGGTGATATTGCATGACATTTAAAACATAATAATAATAATAAAAAGCATGCACTGCACTTAAAAAGATGTGTATATTTTAGAACCTTTATAAACTTACTGCACAATAAAAAGCATGAACTCAGCCACATCTTCAATGTAAAACTCAGGCAGTGCTGCAAAGCTTTTGGGGATTTCTGGATTCAGAGGCAGGGATACACTGCGAGAGGATAAAAGACAGCAAATCAGAACATCTTGAAGAGTAAGTGTATAATAAAAGGGAGAGGGGTCAGATGAACTGACTGTGGGTAGGCGGGCTCCACCATACGCAGGATGAGCTGGATGACCATACTGAAGAACTGCAGACATCTGCGCAGAAGGTTCTCATCCAGCAACCCTGCATCTGCACACGCTTTAGAGCGCACCAGTTTCTGTTCACACAAACAATAAGAGGACTGATTAAAACACTCTATACTATTTACTTACTCTGATAAGTATAATATTACTTATAGCTAATATTTAAGTTCACTTGTTATATTACTTATTAAAAGTTTAGCAGTGATTAGCTTGTTTCCTGTAAAAACATGACAATTTTTGCTCAGTTGAAATATTGGCAATGTATAAATCTAACCATAAACATACACTACAATTCAAAAGCTTGTGAACTGTAAGATTTTGAAATAATTATTTTATGCTGTACAAGTCTGCATTAATTTGATAAAAATACAGTAATATATTATTACAATAAAAAGAAAATATAGCAGAAAACAACTAAAACACCAGCTATAAACATCACTTTTTATTAATTGAACCCTTGTGTGCTGTTGGGGATGTTTTCATCCACTCTGGGCTGATTCTGAGTCTTAATTTGGCCACAACCTTCTCTGTGTTTCAGCAAATGGAATGATTTTTGGTGACAAATCTTATTTTGACACATATTTTGGGGAAATGCTTTGAAAATGTTTTGAAACATTTAGTACGCTTTAACATTGACCTCCATTATAATGCCTTTTTTTATTGCGAAACCATGACACCATATTATCATGCATTCTTGATTGGTGGTTTTCCCTGTTGGGAAGAGGTACAATTTGACATTTATACTGTTGATCATCAGTTGCAGTGCGAAAAAAGCTTAGTTTCTGGCTTTTATATGGAGTTATATGGAGTATAGGGTGTGTGTGTGTGTGTGTGTGTGTGTGTGTGTGTGTGTGTGTGTGTGTG
>CAIGQV010019951.1:16519907-16551711 GCA_903798115.1 Danio jaintianensis
GTGTGTGTGTGTGTGTGTGTGTGTGTGTGTGTGTGTGTGTGTGTGTGAGAGAGAGAGAGAGACCTTGATATGTCTGAGAAAACCAAAATAAGCAGTTCATCTCTCAGAACATAGTAAACATAGTAAGTGTATTTATGCGCACACACTATAATTTGCTGTTATACTCCATAGAACTCCATATAAATTCCAGAAACCTTTTTGCACAGGCCTATCTAAAAGATTAATGGAGCCAACTGATGACCTCTTGCCAACATTTAAAAAACCATCAACAATCAAGAATCATATGGTTATAATAGAAGTATAATGGGGCAAAAACAGTCATGAACATAATGAAAGAATAGCCAATTTGAACAATACACGAGTTAATGTGTCCTTCAAAAAAAAAAAAAATATTATCCCAAATTTTTAATAGTAATGAAAGTAAACATTGTCAATATTTTTCATCATCAGTTATCAGTTTAATTCAATTCAGATACAATTTGATTATTAAATATCAAATTGCAAAAAAAATTCAGAGTCATCGCAAATGATGTGACTGTTGAAATTGGCCCATTACATATACTGCAATTAGTAGGGAAAACATTTTAATATTCATTTATATTTGTCCCTTTATTTGCAGAAAATATTCCATTTATTCATACCTTAAATATTGGACGCAAATATGTATGTGTAAATATAGTAAAATCTTAAACACACCTTGAGCTGTGTTTTACATCTCTTCAGCATCTCCCGATGACGACCAGCCAACGGGGAATCCTTCCACTGGTTCTCACTGTTCTTCAGCTCCTCTACCGTTCTGCAAAACACAAACACATATTCAGTCTTGTGCAAATTACTGCTTCTGACAGCTTAAATTAAAAAAAAAACCTCCACAGAGAGTTTTACTGGCCTATAATCTTAATGTTATAATGTTATACCCCCTCTGACAGCAGGGGTCGCTGTGGCTCTGCTCTATTGGGCATCATGAGGCCAATAAACAATGCGAGCAACCTTACAAGCTGCATGTGAAGGACTTGAATCTCTGCCACTGATGCAGGACTAACACAAGCTGATATTATGGGCTAAGATGACTTTAGAGCTGCAAGAAAACACCTTCTGCAAGAGGCACTGGGACAGGACAGGATTAGCCAGTCTCATCAAAAAGAGATTAAGGGCTTTTTCACAAAGCATGACAGAGCACATCATATCTATGATGGGCTATCTGACATAAGTCAAGACGAATACAAGATGTTCCACTTTGAGGATCACCTTAACTAGCCTTTATCTTCTAGCTTACATTCTATTGCAGTAAAGACACAAAATGTGTGGTCTCTATGCTGTGGAATTATGAAGAGCTGAGGTGTCTGATCTGTTTACAATTTAGAGTTCACAATATCCTGAGATTTCACCATGTACCCTTTGCACAACAAAAAGGGCTGTTAAAGGTAATAAAAGCATTTTAGCACCAAATCAGTACTTGAGCTTTAAAAATGCAGCAGTACCAGCATTTCTGCAGTGCCAGCAGTATTGAGCACTGGGTTAAACCTGTACCAGCCGATAAGAAGACTGCTTTCTAACTCTTCCTTACATATTTGTTGCTCTCTTAAGCTTTCGATGTACAAGTTTTCCAGTGCTGAGCATTGTAGTCCATAAATAAATGAAATATAAAAAAAAGCGCTCGTCAAAGAAATATAAGCCTTGAACATTTGTCACAAAAAAAACAAAGGTGCAAGACTGTGTACTGAACCACTTCAAAGAAAATAACTACAAAAAACTAATTAGAAATGGAGAAATATAAAACTAATAATTTAAAGTTGTTTGTTTTATCTGTAGAAACGACATACTTTAAGTTTAGTACAAATAATGCAAATAATTAAGTACATAAAGAGCATAGGGCATCAATCTTAAAGGCACAAAATGTAAGATTTTTTTCATCAAAATATATATAAACAATAGAACAGCGCTATATATTTTCCTGACTTATGTACTAACATTATCTCAAATTTTCCAAAGAATATTCAAATTCAGAGAAATAAGCTATTTTAACTAGTGACACGAACCGTGTCCTCCTGTGTCGCCATGCTTGTGACCGGTGTTGGGGAAAGTTACTTTTGTAAGTAAACAATTACAATATTGAGTTACTCCACAAAAAAGTAACTAGTTGCGTTACTTATTTACTTTTTATGGTAAGTAATGCGTTACATTACTTTTGAGTATTTGCGTTTTACTTTTGCACTACTTTTTATTACCTGGCTGAGGCTTGATCTCTTGCAGAAATAGTTTTTTTCTATTTTTAAATAGAGAAGCTCTGTAATTAACAATGCACTGTATAACCTACACCTACATTTACTATATTTAAAAAAACAAAAAACAAAAAACACATAAAACAATATTTTAGGATAATCTGAGAACTTCCTGACCCCAGAGCTATACATGGCGTATATACAGATTATTGAAAGTTTAAAGCAATGTGTTTGCTACTTTTGTACTATTTGCCTTAAGTAAAATCACTGTCCATAGAGACAATCCCCTTTTCTTCGATGTTTTCACAATAATGAACACATTCTCTCATTGACTGCGTGATTCCTTGTGACTACTTTAATTTGAATTCAGCAATTTATTTTTTAAAAGCTAATTAATTTAACTAAAAAGTAACTCCCATTACATTTTCAAAAAAGTAACTGAAATATTATTACTTATTTTTTTTAATTAATGCGTTACTTTACTCGTTGCATAGAAAATGAATATTATTACTAAACTCTCGTTACTTGTAATGAGTTACCCCCAACACTGCTTATGACATCACACACCCTCAATTTCTGGTTAGACTTTATAGAAAATAGTGAAACACCAAAGATGCTTCTTTAATATGTTCATCTCTCATCAGCAATTGCTTCAATGCTCTTATTCGCTTCAACAGCTTCCAGCCTTACTCCAACTTCATACTACCATGATAATGTGTTAAATATTTTTGCTCATCCATAAACATGTCTTATGGATGCACGTTATCAGTCTACGCCTTTGTTTGTTATCAAACTACGTTATCAAACTACGCCTTTGTTTGTTGCAAATATGCGCCCACTATAGGTGAAAATTATGTATTGTGCTTTTAAATAAATCACAATGCTTTATGGAAGTGGATCTCTTAAAGATCTCTTGCTGTGCTTTTCTTGCTGCAAATCTATGATTAGTGGAATTGTCTGTACAAAATCATGTATAATAGGTTTTATATGTACAAATTCCACACGTTTAAACAGGTGGCTCATGTAAAGTGCATACAATTGATTCACAACCTTGAACATCACAAAAGGTCTAGTTCACCCAAAACTGAAAATTGTCATGATTTACTCATCCTCCATTTTTAGCAACTCCTAAAATAAAATTTCCCGAAGGAGAAAATGAATGACTGTTGCATACTCAACCTGCAACTGTTACATGCTAATATTTTGCATAAATTTTTTTTTTTTTGAATAAATTGTACTATTAAAAACATGTAGATCTTGCAAAGGGAAAAAATTTGTACTGCGAACAGTGATGTTTTACTGCCACTGGTACCATGACAACACTTTAATTGACTATTACCATATATGGTTCAGGTGACAAATGTTGTGCTGTTTTATGACTGAATCTGTGTGAAGCACCTGTTCAGATCCCTGATGGCCCTCAGTCTCCTTATGTAGCGCCGACAGCACGGGAGGATGGACAGATGATGTGCGTGTAGCGTTAAGAAGAAGCACTCCGTCGGGAACTTGGGCTCTGAGAACTTGGCTGAGTCTTCGTCTGTGGGAAAATTAGAGGAACAATAAACGGGCTGCCTGAAGTCAAACTAAGCATCTAAAGTCATTTATTTGTTCCAGAACAGAGCCCACACTCACGCAGCTCAGTGAGCCAGCTCTTTAGTTCCTCCATGGTGGCTTTGAGCCGCGTCTCCTCTGGGCTGACATTCAGCCGACATTTGGGGTGGAAGATATAAAGAGGATCCACTGTTTCCAGTTTGATCTTCATACTGAGCTGCTGCAGGACCCACAGGAAGTTCATCATGAAGCCGTCTGTGGACACCAACTTGTCATCGGTCTAAAAAAAGAAAGAAGAAACAGAATTGCATTATATGCTTCAATTAAATCGCAAGACCTAGATCCATTTACAGATCAGACTTTTATAGAATGTTATGCATGATGCATGGAATCATCAAATTACAACATTAACTTGGATTATTACTCAACAACACTACCCTAATAAACATCTCCCTCCCCACAACCCAAAAGGCTACTTTCCATAAAGGGAAGATAAAGAATAAATCTATAAAATAAATAAATAAATAAATAAATGAATAAGCAAATAAATAATTGTAATAAAGATTTTTTTTATTAAATCAATAATTTAAATTTTTTTTTTTTAATATTTATAAGTGCTTAGTTTTAAGGATCAAGAGGAGTTAGCCAACAGATAATATAAAAAGGGCCGCTGGTTTTTAAAGAACCAGAAAGTGACAGTCTGATTTTTTCCAACTTAATATAAGCAAACAATTATTTTAGCCACGTATCAAAAAAGGGGGGTGATAACTGTTTTTTTGTTTTTTTTTTACATTTAAGAAAAGACTGTCATCAAGAATACCTTGGTACGATGGCATTTAGAAAGAAACCCATTGGAACAGATTTACCTGCATCTGAGCCTTCTTCACATTACGATTCACAAGAGCTGCCATGTAGCTCAGAGCTGCTTCCCTTGTCTCTCCATTCAGCAAGATGTTGTGCAGGATTTTAAACAGATCTCCCTGGAAAAACACCACCAGCACATACAGAATTACAAAATGTGTTTGTTGTGCAAATATGCCAATATTTAATTTGGATTTTAACATTTAGGAAGAATATTCCATCAGAAGTTTAAATATAATGACTATTTGTTCAAAACCCATGAGACCTTCGTTCATGTTTGGAAGACAAATTATGATATTTTGGATCAAATCTGAGAGTGACGGTCTCGGGATTAGAAAGACATGAGGGTGAGCAATTAATAACGGATTTTTATAACGGTCTTTTTGTAAAGCTGCTTAAACAATAATTATTGCGAAAAGCGATATACAAATAAACTTGAATTGAATTGAATTTTTGGCTGAACTAACCCTTAAATTAGAAAAGAGACTCGCTATCTAAATTAGTATATTAAGGATGTCCATTTCACTTTTTTTTCTTTCTTTATAAATAACATTTTGTAAAAATATTGCAATGCATTTAAACTGCAACAGAGATTGGCTAAAATAACACAAAAACTTAAAAATCTAAATCACGTAACACCAAAACCTGGAAGCAGACAAAAAGTCTTGCACCCCTGCTCTATAAAAAGAATACCTTTCTAATATTGGAGCAGCTCATTAATAATCTAGGAGGAGTATGTGATATGAAGGCTCACCCTGGCAGACTCCAGATAGTGCTGCAGAGACTGGCTGACCACACGCGTGTTCTCCATGGTGATGGCAGGGCCTGAGAAGTACTTGTCTCCCACTTTAGTCTACAGAACATCACGACAGACAGCTAAATAAGGTACTTTCCACCCATCATCATTCATCAGTGCTGTGGCTTTGCATCAAGTCGTATTTGTTTTAGGAGTAAAACGACTTACGTCATCCTCTGCGAACACAGAAAGACTGAAGAACGCTCCGAGGAAGGAGAGTCTTTGAATTTCTCTTCCTGTCCCGGGACTGAGAGGGTCAGGACACCACAATGGCAGAGAGGTGATCTAAAAATACAAGTAGACAGGCAATATTAACAGTGAACCGCATAACCTTGACTTCTTAATCTCCAGAAAAAAACCTACCAAATTGCATACAGGGTGAGTCTTCCCGAACTTGATTTCACAGAGCTCGGCCAAAGCCTGGAAAATAACATAATATTGTTCACAGACAGGAAATAAAAGTCTTTCACGAATTTAGAGGAGATGTTTATGGTGTAAAATATGTGTGTAATATCAGATAAATCTCGTATATAAATCAAGAAAGTTTTTGTGGTGCTAATGTAGTCTTTATTAGGCTTTTAAAACAAACGACAAGCAGATTCTTACCATCAGGGGGAACTTGAAGTTGTCACTGTCAAAAGAACATTCTTTTACAGCTAAAGCAAGCCCTTGAAGAATGGGAACGAAGATCTGAAAGAACAACAATGCTGATTACACCAGGATGAAAGTGCTATTTATCTGAACTTAATTGACTTTTTAGCCATTCTGGAAAGATCTTCAATAGTTACAGATCATTTTAAATGGCATATACTACCACTCAACCCACAAGGATTTTTAATACAAAAGAGGTTGTTTACACTCATGAAGGACACATTTATCCAAAAATATTCAAATATATACAGTACAAACTCTCTTTTTAACATTAATTAGTGAAATATTTTTGCAATGATCCTTCTCCATTTAAATATATTTACAATTTTTATTTATTCTACTTGGAACAGCCATTACCGCAGTGTTTAGTGTCACATGATCTTTCAGAAATCATTCTAATATTCTAGTTTCATACTGAAGAAACATTTTTTTTCTATTATAAAACAGTTGCGCTGCTTAGTATTTGGTGGAAACTGTAACCGTTTATTTTAGGGCTTTTGGTGAATGTGCATTTCTAAAGAATTGTGTTTTATTTGAAATAGAAATATTGATTATAATTTTTAATTGGAAAGCTGCTTGTGATGCAAAAGTACAAAATAATCAGAATAATGAAAAATAAAACAGACTGCGTAATAAACTTTCAAAGGTTGAGCCCAACCCTTTCCTAACAACTGAAAAGACAGTAATTGTGGATCGATTCAGTAAGCTTCAAAACTGAAATCTCTTTTAATAAAAATGCTAGCACTGACTGGATGTCCATTCATAACAGCGGATGCAGTGGAGAACAACTGTTCAGTCTTGTGTGTGTATAGAGAAAGGACTCAGACTTGCGTGAGCACGAGATATGACAGAATCTTCTATTTCCATTTTTTTTCTATGTAAACGCTGTTGATAGACGTGCGTACCATGTTGTACTGTGTTTTTAGATGGAGTGTCAAGATAAAACAGTTTAAGTTTTTACAGGCGGTGACACTCAATGTCAGTTCCAGAGCAGTGCACTAATCAGAAGAACTTGAAGACTGGGCAAGCAATTGACATGACAATGGCAACATGGTGGAACCATCTCTGAGAGATACATCTCACATTTCAGTAGCAAATACGTGTTTTTTTTGTGAATGGCTGCTAACTTGTTGCACTGCTGTGGTCTTTTCTGACTAACTCCAGTGACTGCACATCTGGACTGACTGTATTTGTTGTGTGAGCACATGAAATGAACGGTCACCCCCATACAGTGACGGTTCGGGATGAATACATATTCATTAACATTACACACCTATAATTTTTGTATTTTAAATTGTTTTACCGTCACAAATGGTCAATTTGATGCATCCTGGCTGAATACAAAGGTATAATAGTATATCTACATGCTATCATTTAAAATTCATAAATATAAGTTTTTGTCATTTAGTTTATCTATTAATAAGCCTACATTGTTTTCATTACTTTATATATATTTTGATTTATTTTAGTTTTAAACTAAATTCAAATATTATATTATTAAAATATTTAAAGTTTACTTTTAAACAAAATGAGCTAACAATGAAAAATACTTCTGAAGTATTCTTTACTACTACATTGTTAAAATATCTAGTTCTTACTGTTAATACAATTAAAATGACCTGAGCTAACATGAACTAACAAATCACTTCATTCCTAATAAAAAATGCTAGTAAAGACCCAAACACTGTTCATGTCAGTTAATGCGAATAACTCACATTACCTAAATGTAACCTTATGGCAAAGTGTTACCAAACAAATTCATGAAACACTCAACAATATGCTTTCTATCCCTAGGAGTTTGGCATCAATAATGAAGTCAAACGGCGCAGTGTGTGGCCCGTCGACATAATCTGCTGCAACTCCCACCTGTTTGAACACGTCCTCCTCCTGGTGAGTCATGCGCACCAGCTCCTGGATGAAGCCGTACGGAAGGTTCCGGCACAACATGTAGGGAACCAGCAGGGAGGGCTGAAGAGGGGCTCTGTTTGAGGGCAAAGACAGAGAGGGGGCGGCAGTGTCATTCAAAATGTATTGTGCTGGTATGCATTCAAACTGACAGACTTCAGAGTGCAACTAGGCTGTTTTTACACTTGGTTTGAATAGGAGCTTGATTCTGATTTTCTTCCTCTTTTCAGATTGTACATTTGCATCAACAAGTGTGAGTATTTACCAGTATCAACGTTTACCACTGAAGCTAATCAATAAATATGTAGAAAGCAACAAAAATATTCTTATACAAAGCTAAAAAGGATCATTTACCCCAAAAAAGAAAGTGTACTTATTATTTACTCAACCTTTATGTTCCCAACCTTTATGTGTTTCTTTATTCTGTTGAGCACTAAAGAAGATATTTGGAAAAAAGCTGAAAATCTGTAAAAACAGACTTCTATAGTAGAAAAAAAAAAAACAAATTTATTGTTAT
The DNA here is from genome assembly GCA_903798115.1 of Danio jaintianensis. Classification (NCBI taxonomy): domain Eukaryota; kingdom Metazoa; phylum Chordata; class Actinopteri; order Cypriniformes; family Danionidae; genus Danio; species Danio jaintianensis. The sequence goes on from CAIGQV010019951.1 coordinate 16,528,411, forward strand.
GGAAGTCAATGGATACATGTTTTTAACTTACTTCTAAATATCTTCTTTTGTGTTCAACAGAAGAAAGAAACCTATATAAAGGGTTTGAAACCAACTGAGGGTGAGTAAATGAAGGCAGAATTTTCATTTTTGGGTGAACTATTCCTTTAATGCATACAGATGAGGGCTGCATATCGAATCACAAGCTATCAATTTGATTTGATTCTTGACTATATAGATTTAACATTTATAGATCTAAAAATGACCAGTAAGCACTGTTGCTTGTACAGGTGTACAGATTCGTAGGGGCATACATACAGGCAACATTTATTGGGGTATATTTTTATCAATAACCAAAAAATAAACTGTATGGCTCAATATTATTGATTTTCTTTTTTGTATGCCAATATATTATTGCTTAATATAATATTAACATTAAGTAAAGATCTTGAGGTTCCATGAAGATATTTTGTAAATTTGCTACTAAAAATGTATAAAAATTATATCAATTTTATCAACTATATCAATTTTGCTAAGCACTTCATTTAGGCAACGTTAAAGGTGATTCTCTCAATATTTTGATTGGTTTTTAGATTTAGATTCTAGATATTCAAATAGTTGTATCTTCCCAGCCAAATATTATTTATCCTAACAAACCACACATCAATGGAAAGCTTATTTATTCAGTTATATGAATCCTAGTTCCATAAAACTGACACTTACTACTAGTTTTGTGGTCCAGAGTCAAAAATACAGACTTTCATCCACCCCGTAGATGACACCCACCCCCCAATCTGTGACTCATATTTATCCATGTTTTTCTGCTGCTCTAGTCTAATATATCGCAGCATTTACAGATTTACAAACATTTACAGATAAACTATATTAAAACATCTCTGCTGATTGACATACTTAAATCACACTAGAAAGGCCCAGAATTAATGAATACAGAAAGAAAAGATTCACAGCTTTTGAGAATCAATATTCAACTGACAATTTTAATTAAATATTAATTGAACATTTATTTTAAAACAGAACGTACCTGCTTTAAGCCCTTCTCTTATAGAAAAGAAGCTAGATTAGAGCCAATTACACATCTATAGTAATGTTTACTTACACAAATTTAGTCGGATTGAAAGACATATATAAGCCAATGAGGCTTTTTTTTTTTTTTCACCGAAACAAGCTGAATTGCAAAGGTCAAACAGACTCAGATCCAAGCTCTAAGGTAAAAATGCCTCCAAAAAAGTTTTTGAAGTGGTTTTAAAAAGGCTTTTGCCTCTGACCTGGGCTGTGTGAGGGCACCTTGAAGCACTAGTGCAGCATGGGAAATGCACTGGGAGCGAATGTTGCTCAGCAGCTGACTGACAGCTGGTTGGCTGCACATCTGAAACAGAAGAGTATATGAATAACATTGTGTCTACATAGGAAACAACTCAAGAGTCATGAGTGACCTATTTGATGTGTCTGATGCACAATTTCAGAATGTTTAACAAACAAACAAGCAAAAAGAAAACACCTTAGCTTGATGCTTAAATTTAACATGAATTGAGTTGGGGGGAATTGTAACAGATGTTGAAAATAACTCAAATAAATAACTAATAACTGAATAACTAAAAACAATCTATGTAAATATAATTACAATATATCTCTATTTGTATATTTATTTCTATATATATATAAATGTTTCATTACATTAAAAAAAATTGTAAACATAAGATTCAACAAACTTTAAAATATTTTCTTTTTCTTTTTTAATAAATTGTATGCAAATATTAAATTAAAATCTACAAGTTTATATGTATTTAGTAGATTTATTTGGCAAGTATTGTAACAATGTTAAAGGCTGATAAAGGTGGTTTATAAAGCGACAAGCTGCAACAAACGCTTTTAGTGTAGACAACTTAATTGCTTAAAATAGCTAATTATGTTTCACACCCTTGCCTAGTGTAGACAAGCCGATACAATGCATAAACACCACATGAACAACTCACGCCAAAGAGGGAATTACCCCAGACGTGACATGACCTGCTTTATCTTTCACTTTCACATACTCAACACCTCCACCTGTCCTCTGACAAACATTCCACTAACATAATGGTGTACTTCCTTGTACCACTTCTTATTCAGACATATGTAAATAATATGTTAATGGACCACCATAATGAGCCATAAATTCAGAACTAATGCTCTAGAAATGTGTGCACAATGTTTATTAAGAGCTACCTTTGGGGCCTTTCTCTCCTCCATCCCCACACTGTCAAAGCGCTCGATGAGGTAGTTGAGCATCTCCGTCTCTTTACAGGACTCTATGGTAAAGCGGTCACTACCTGAGTCACCAGCCATCCCTCCTGCCGATGCACCCAGGCTAGAAAGAAAAAAAAGAGAGAGGAAAAATAAACCATCACACAATAAAGCAGCTTGTAGAGTGGAGACGGAAAACCCAAACTGAGTAAATAACCAAAACCACAGTGCTATAGCCAACTAGGGAAATGACTTATGATTCAGAATTCTTCTCTAGACACTAAGCTTTCAGAATAGTTGTTTTTAGACGAGCTATGAAATCAGAAATAAAGGTTTATTTCTATTTTGGAGTGAATAACTTTAAACTGCATAACGCAAGCAGTGTTTGTTAATAGGAATGCAGTTGATATTACCCCTGACTCGCTCACATGGGCTACTATTACAGCCATAGGGATGGGCGATATATTATTGCAATATACCAGTAAAAAGTATCCTCGCGATGAAATGTTTTTTACTTATTGTGATAATAACGATGAAACCTTACAGTGTGTGATAGTTCTGTTTACAAAAATAGATTTACTGATGACCAGAAGCAGGGTTGAAGACCTTTTTTTTCGTGTAAAATATAATAAATATGAAAATTTATACTTCTCTAAAGACGCCTGCCTTTTTTTTGTCTCCGTGGATATTTATAAACTATCGTCAATGATATCGTTATCGCAATAAATACCAGAAAATATTGTGATATAATTTGAAGTCCATATCGCCCATCCTTATATAGCCATGCAAATTATCTACTTGGTTTCAAGACAATTTAGCTTTTACATTAACTGAAAACATAGATCAAAACATTACTATTTTAAACTGCTCTTTGAAGCATGAAAATCATTAAAAAAATAAAATGACCAAAAAAAAAGACAATACAGAAAAAAAATATTACATTTGACCACATTTGCTATAAGAAACATTCAAGAACTCATTTGAGATTATGACTGTATAAGCTTACATTCAAATTTTAGCCATTATAATACTCCCTTTACAGTCACTGCCACCATAAAAATATACACATATATAGGTTTACAATTCTACAGGACACATCTGATGTCAACAACCAATATTTTAGAAAAATTCACATTTTACTATTCTTTTGCAGTCTGATGGTTTAGTGTGCATGCGCAGAGCCACACTCATTCGCTCATCCACTCCTGACAGCCAAATGGAGATGTTTGCATGACTTTCTAACATTTACAGATGAAGAATATGCCTGTGACATGTCAGTTATGAACTGAGGAAGACACAATGTCTCAAATACATCAGACTCAACTAAATATTTTCACTATTTCTCATGGCGAATTGATCAATGATCAGCATTAAGGACTTAATCCCTGTTTCTCCTCAAAGGTCTGTTGCCTTGTTCAAAGTCAGTTTTGGATTTTACCCAGGTAAGTTCACATTTAGTTTGAGCAAACTCTGAGTCTTTGGGCTCAAGAAGGCGGGTTGGTTTTGATCAGGTTTAGTCACCACGGTAACTTGCTGTAGCGCAACGTGTAGGCTAACCTGCTCCAGAGCAGGTTTTATTTTGGCAAACCCAAACTGGACCAATTAGCTGAGTAAAGTGACATATATCTGATGGAGTCCTGTGTGTCTATTTTACTAGTCTTTTACACAAAGGATTTTTAGGTCAAAACAGTTTTTTGTTTATATTATATGAATTATAATGATATTATATATTCAAATACTTTTTAACTGTCAAATAATATTATTAATGCCTCAAAATAATAACATTAACATTTACATATTAACATATAAATTAGATCAGAATAGGTTCATACTTTATAACCACTAATTAAAAGTTAATATCTTAAAAAAAGGCCAGTAATAAGCCAGTAGATATTGGTATGAATTGTGACCTAAACAAAAGTGTTACCAAAACTTCTTCTTAACCTCAATATTAACAGCATAAAAATAACTCCAATGAGGGCCTTAAATGATGCCAAGAGAACAAGAAAAAGCAGGTCTGTAATATCCTTGTTTCCTCTGCAGGTCTTTGGTCATGAGACAGCATGCATTAGTGAACTCTAGGGTGAGACAACACTTCACAGCAGGCTTCTGGCTCTCATTAGTCCTGTTACAGTCAGTCAGCTAGCATTATCCCAACGCCTAACAATCAGTCCTTCACCAACACCACCGTCATCCAGCTCACACGTCCTGTGTGGGAGTTTAAAGGTCTGCAGGCTCACATTTCTGCTGTGAGCTGAATGCCACAAAAAAAAAAAAAATCTTTGCGCAATGGGCACATTTTTTAAGCCGACAGCGAAGCTCTGTCCACAGAAAAGCAAGAGAAATGCTGATTTTGTCAGTCTGATGAGATCAACCATTACATTTGTTACAACCATTTGTGTCACTCTTTTTTGCCCATTTCTGTGCCCACACTGGGCACGGCGGGCTGTTGTTAGTGGCCAGGCAGCACGCTGAAGCATGCAACACACTTTGGCACCGATACCTGGACCCAAATTGAACCCCTGTAAAATCCTCCTCTTCCTCTTGTTCTTCATCACTGCTGTCCTGAGGCAAGTCAGACAGGGCGAAGAAGAGGAGGGAGAAAGGGCTGCTGTGGAGCCGGTGTGTGAATGAAAGCAGACAGATAGACTCAATGAAACAGATTAACACTAGTGTAGATGTAACTTCACATTTAACAGGGAGCCAAACTGACTAGCAGCTGATGTTACAAAACATATCAGCCATTATATTATGTAATGGTTCATGCTCATTTTTACATCACCGGTTTTGTTATTAAATTTGCTATTAACCACATTTTAAGAACACCTATAGTATAACAATGTTCTTTAAAATAGTACAACATTTATTGGTATCAGTATTAGATGCACTCATTAAAAATTCATTCATTAAAAAAAAAAAAAAAAAAAACATTCTTCAGATATAAAATTGTAAATGCTTATATTCTCAATTTTAACACACAGACTAGCAGTTATAGATAATAAATCATGTTTTAAAAAATAACCACTTATAATTTAATATCATTATTAACAAAATGACAACTTTACTGATATCAGCTGATATTAAATATAGTGAGCACTCTTTTCTGACCTGCAAATAACTGCTTCTACATGCTATAAAGGAAATTATTAAATAAGCACCTATACATTATTACTATTTATTATTATTAATATCACCAGATATTACAAAAACTTTAATTCATCATAATCAGCCATTTAATAGTACCTGATAATTTGCTCTATTTTTACATAATAATTTACATATAATTCATTTTTAAAACCTCCTTAATTTTAATAATACTGTTTAAAGTCATGTTTAGCCCACCTTAGAATATCAATAATTTACATTGTACACTAACATCCTTAATTCACATTAAAACAGCGACTTTAGAGATTTTTTTAATGAAATGTTGACTTCAAATGTAACAGGGTGTCATATGACTTATCAAAAATATTATAAGATTGTTAATTCACTAATATCAGCTGATGTTAAATAATTAATTGTTAATGCTTATTTGCTCAAATTGTACATGTAGTTTACCCGTTACACATTATAAACAAAAAAATTCTAATTCATAATGCTAAAAAAAAATTTTCTATACTGTACATTAACATGCTGTGAGATCTCACTTGTGCATTTACTTATTACTATTAATATATTTAGGAATTCTTCTATCTGTTACTTATCTGTTATTATTATTGTTTGCCTGGTGTGCAAATGAAAGCAGACAGACAAAAAGGGGATGCAACACATCTAACAGGGTGAAAAAGGTACCTAGAGGGCATCCGGGTGGCCAGTGCAGTCCTTCTGGCCATAGTGGTGGGGGAGCCGGGAGGAAACGGGAAAGGCATGGAGGTTTGGGTGCTATGGTGTCTGGGAGAAGGCCTGGAGGGGGTATCTGAAGTTGTAGGGGGCGTGAGCATACCAGATGGAGCAGATCTGGAGCTTGGGCTTATGGGAATCGATGAGCTAAGGGAGTAGGGCCTGTATCTCTGGGAGATGGGCAAAGGGGCGGATGGAGACGGAAGGCTGGCGGGAGGGCGAGAGACCGGCGGACTGGGGGATACTGGGAGAGCGGCTGGAGAAGCCGGTGGGACAGATGGAGCACTCAATCTGGCAGAGCTCAGAGCTAGTGGGTTTGGGCTACAACCATAAAGACTGAAAACAACAAAGACACAGATGAACATGAAGACGGAAACACAGAAAACAGTAGGAAATTTGAAAAGAAATTGATGATGTAGGTAAAGATGTAGATGAACTTGTGAACAATTTAAGTATACTAACAGTCCAAAAATTGGAACGAGTCAAATTTTTGATCTATTTAAAAGAAGCCTATTCTGCTCATCAAGGCTGCATTTATTTGATTACAACTGTGAAATACTGTTATAGTTTAAAATATATATTTTCTTATTGAATGTGGAAATGTGATTTATTCCTGTGATCTAAAGCAGAATGTGTTTATCAAAGGATCCTAACTTTGAACTATGAAGCAGATAAAAAAATAATAAAACACCATTATTAATGATTAAGTACCAATAACAACAGATCATAATAGAAGAGTATATCAGCTTATTATAATAATTTATGAATGATCATTTCACACTGAAGACTAAAGTAATAATGCCGAAAACATACCTATGAAAGGCAGGAATTATGTTGTAATAATGTTTCACAATATACCATAGTTTTTACTGTATTTTTGATCAAATAAATGCAGTATGATTGAGGAAAGAAATCTTAATTATCCCACATTTTTGACTCGTAGTGTGGAAGTTGCCAGCAAACACACTTGCCTGGAAAGAGAGCTGGCACCAAACGAACCAGCGCAGGGCATCATGGGACTGCTGCCCTGGCTGGAGGGTGGAACAAGAGTCAGGTGATGGTCTGGGGATCTGGCAGCAGTAATTGGCTGAGATGTGGCGGTCAAGCTGGCGAATGGGTTACAGTCACGGGAACGGGTGGACATCATGAGAGCCTCCATCAAAATCTGTCCGATCAGGTCTTTGAAGTCAGAGTAAACTACAAGAAAACAATGCAATTCAATTACAGAGAAAGCAAAGCGGCGACATTTTCAGTCAAACAGCAGTAGCGGCGTTTTCAGTTCATACCATCTTTAGGGTTCTTTTGGAACTCAGCAGCAAGAGAAGGGAGGAAGATGACATCACGGTCCTGCTCCTTCCAGGAAACACGCAAAATCTTACAGATGAGCTGCAACGCCAACTCTTCAGAGACATCGGGATTGGATGAGGAGTCCTGCAAGTAAATCACACTTACGATGTCACTTATAAACCCTTCAGATCGGTGGTTCTCAAACTTTCTTACTGGAAGACATTTCCTGTTTAAATATTGACTCTAAAACACACATTTGTGTGGCAGCAGTGTGTGATTATAGCTAGACTGTAATCAAAAAAATTTATTAATTCTATTTTGTATAATCACACTTCATAAAAACAGTCAGCAGAAACACTTTGATTGACATTCTCCATTTGTAAATGTCTTCAAAAGGGGAAAGCCCCGCCCATTAGTGACAATCTCTCCCTACTTAGCATTAACACACATGAGTGAGAATCAGCTGTGTGCCATTAGAGTTTCGAATCTGCTGCTATGATGACACATAGGCGTTTATAGCTCATTTGAAAAGAGGGCTGGCAATCACAATCTCATTTGAATTTAAAGCAACATTCACCAAAACGCCACAGTTTGGATCCAAGCCTAAAATGGGCGGTTTCAAAGATATAAAACATAATTTGTGTGGAATTTTGAGATGAAACCAGGGTTCATACACATTTTTACTACTAAAATTCCATGACTTTTTCAAGACGTTTCCAGAACTTTCAAGTACATTTTCATGACGTAATGTTTCATGTAATGTCCACATATACATGATAAATCATAAGAAAAACAATGACGTTCAAATTTATTACAGCATATCATAAAACACACAACATTCTATTTTGTTGAAATATGTTTTATGTTATATTTATATGTAAAATTGATTTTGATAATGCTTACACAGCACTAACAATGTGAGAGCAAGTTTTTGGCCAATGGACAGAAAAGAAGTAAAGACAACGATGTTAAAGTTTGAGGACAAACTTTATGGTGGCTTGAGAAAGCCTGTTGGAAGTAGTTTATTTAGTTTGAAAAAGTATCAAGTTGGCTGAAAGAATGTTTAAGATCCCTGCAGACAACAATGTAACCACTTTAAAGAATCAAACAAGCCAGTAAAAAGCTTTAAAGTTGATCCCTGTGTCTGTGGTTTGGAATAACATGAATTAGCATGTTGTTAGCATGATTCCAGCATGAATTAGCATGTTGTTAGCATGTTTCTAGCATGAATTAGCATGTTAACATAATTCTAGTGTGAATAAGCATGTAACTAGCATGATTCTAGTGTGAATTAGCATGTTGTTAGCATGATTCCAGCATGAATTAGCATGTTGTTAGCATGATTCGAGCATGAATTAGCATGTTGTTAGCAAGGCTTCCAACATGAATTAGCATGTTGTTAACATGAATTAGCATGATTCTAGCATGAATTAGCATTATTCTAGCATGAATTAGCATGTAACTAGCATGAATTAGCATGTTGTTAGCATGATTCCAACATGAATTAGCATGTTGTTAGCAAGGCTTCCAACATGAATTAGCATGTTGTTAGCACGATTCTAGCATGAGTTAGCATGATTCTAGCATGAATTAGCATTTTGTTAGCATGTTTCCAGGATGAATTAGCATGTTGTTAACATAATTCCAGCATGAATTAGCATGTTGTTAGTATGATTCTAGCATGAATTAGCATGTAACTAGCATGATTCTAACACGAATTAGCATGTTGTTAGCATGATTCTAGCATGAATTAACATGTAACTAGCATGATTCTAGCATGAATTAGCCTGTTGTAAGCATGATTCTAGCATGAGTTAGCATGTAACTAGCATGATTCTAGCATGAATTAGCATATTTTTTGCATGATTCTAGCATGAAATAACATGTTGTTAGCATGATTCTAGCATGAATTAGCATGTGCTAGCATGACTAGCATGTTGCTAGCATATTTCTAGCAAGATTAGCATGTCAGTAGGATGTTAGAATTATTAGCATGTGTTAGAATAGCTAGTCGCAGTCTATGGGACAGATTTGTCTCTAGGGTGTTGTAAGTGGTTGCTATTTGTTCAGTATCTGTACCTGAAAACTATAATTCACTTTTATCTTCACTATATTTTATTAATCTATCCTTGTCATTTATTTGTTATATATTATTCGAGAGTCACTCCCCTACAAAATCCCCCCAATCAATCCAAATAAACCTGTTAAATCACCTGGTGAAATTGTATTCAACCGCAATATTTATCACAGAAAAGCAAAATATCGTAATGTCACATTTTTCCAATATCGCGCAGCCCTAATTCAAGTATACAGGTATTTGTTCAACTAATTTCCAAGACTTTTCCAAAACTTTGTGGGTTTCCCAAACTTTTCCAGGCCTGGAAAATGCCATGTTAAAATTCCATGACTTTTCCAGGTTTTCCATGACCGTATGAACCCTGTGAAACACTCTAGGGAAATCAGAGACTTATTGTAAAAAGGGGCATAATAGGTCCCCTTTAATGGTTACACGTTTTCAGCTTTCTTCAAAACCTCATGTTTTGTGCTTAACAAAATAAAGGAACATTTCTGTGTACACTGTCCCTTTAATATCTGCTGATTATTGTCCATAACACAAACTAACTGTCAATAATTATCATCCCATTGATGCATACGGTTTACCTTCTCAGCAAGGTTCCTTTTCTCTCTGCGATCGCTGTCTTCCACCTCCATATTCTCGATTCCTGAGTCCACATCTACTTGGGACATGCTGAAGAGCACAAACATGAGATCTAACTCATTTACAGTTCAAACTGACAACTAAAGTAATTTCCGCACTGCATGTTATAAAACAGAAGATTCAAATGCTGTGCAACTAGTGATTGCGATATCAAAAGTGTGGTATTCATGATGAATATATGAGCAACTCCAGCGTTATGGATGTGACATTTTCAGTAAAAACTCAAAACATAAATTCACAGAGAACGTATATGTTAACATTATATTGAAACATCTGTTTATATTTTCCAAAACTACTAACCACAGAGTTGTGGGATCAGAAAAATATCAATCTGAAAATAAACATGTGACCAAAGAAGTATGCAAGTGTACAGTCTACAACATACTTTGTAGAAATTCTGTGAATTAAACTGCACAACCCAAAAGAAATAATGCTAATCAAAAGGATAAGAGTTGGCTCTCCATAGAACAAAAATGACTGATTTGATTTGATTTTTCCATTTTTGTATTTATGAGGAAAAAGCTTGTTATGGATGTGAGTGACACCTCACCGTTATGGATGTGACAGATGTGAAATTGCCACTTGCGTGACTTTGGTAAATCAAATATAATTGTTTGAAAACATTGACAGAGACATTTATGAGTATTTTTAAGGTACTGTAAAATACTTCCTTACACAAAACAAATTTGAAACGCTCTCACTATTTTTTTTTCATGGCAAGGTTGACATTTGCATGGAATTGCTCATATACAGCTGAAAGTATTATCCTTTTTATGCACTTTAGGGATTATGCAGCTGAAGCACAAAAGAGCAATGGGTCATTTGCAGTCCAACAGTACAGGAAAAAAAATGACAGTGTAAAGAGACTATTTACAGACAGATCTCAGGCATTCAGCAAGAGAGATACACATCTTCATCTCCAGAACAATCTCTTATGTCAGGCTCTGTCTCTGATAAAACACTCTCCTCAAAGGTCTCTCACCTCTTCTCGCAGGAGGCTGTGTCGATGTCCATGCTCTGAGAACGGGACAGGGATTGGGACTGTGTCTCCAGGCTGTTAGATGGAGAGCTGGAGAGAGAACTGACCCCCTCGCTGCTCTGGCTGCGGTACGCAACCCCTACAGTAACACAAAACACAAAAAAGGCTCTGTGTTTGAGTACAAACTTATGATTGTGTCATGGGGAAAAAAAAAAAAAAAGGGATAAACTAGGACTGCACAATATATCGTTTCAGCATCGATATCACAATGTGTGCTTCTGCAGTAGTCACATCGCAGCATATGCAATGTTGAGTTCATATGTTGGGATTATGTATGATTTCAAAAACATGAGATTTGTGGAGTTTAACCATAATAGAGTGAAAGTTTATCATCTGCATGTGTTTTTAAGGCCCGTGACTGTGCATCCAGGCACAAGAAATATTTGTAAGTTTAATAAAGTTTTATTTTATTTAACTATTTACAATGAAGAATATAAAGTGCTATTTTACATATGATTATTACATTTCTGTACCTGAATACTGTTTGGCTCCCCAAAAAACCATAAACTATTTTACACTGTTTATTATATTTCATGCCTGATTCACACCCAGAATAATCCCAAATCAGTCTAAATTAATGAATTCTGCAATGAATAAATGAATAGACTGTAATAAACCTCAAGAATAATTTGCTAAAACTGTAGATAATGGGGGGAAAACAAGCCAAATACTTGGTTAACTGAAGAACATTGAATAATCAAACATAAATCTGCATCTAACTTTAATCAGTGGTTGAATGAGGTTAAACATCTTGGAAAATCTGCAAAAATGGTGATAGATAAAACAGCTGATCTCTGGATTTTAAAAAGCTAAATTAATTTTTCAAAGAGCCTTCATTTTAATTATTTTATTGTATTTTTTTTACTGTCCAGTTGTATATTGTGTTTTTCTATAATGTAACTCAGCCTTGAAGACATTACTACTTCATAAAATATTGTAAGTATGTACCATTTTATTTGTATGTTCATTTTGAAACAATAATAAAAAAAGAATAATCAAACTAAATTGTTCTATAAACCTCACCAAAGGCCACCCATTTACACTGCTATTTAAAACGTATTTTCATCAATCTGATCACAAGTGAACGTTAAACTTGTGTGTGTGGGGTCGAAATCATTTTAAGTCAGTCCATTATTTTTGACCAGTTCTGGGGGGTCAAATATCATTTTATCAGATTGCTTTAGTTGTGTAAACGCTCATGTGGTCAAATACATTCAAACAGCCACAAAAGGCCACCCACTCTCTGCCTATTGACCTAACAAATGACGTTACAGGACATGTTGTACATACTGCAGTATACCAAAACTGCATTACAACTAAAACTGGAGATGCCGTTTAACTTATTTGCATCGCATTTCATTTCTACTCGCTCAGAAGACATTCAACATTGTATAGTGATGAACTATTAGACAAAATAAAAAATAAGTGGTCCCTTTGATGCATTTAAACATGTGTTAATACCTGGTGAAAATATAAATCCATCTTTACTGACTACTTGTGTTGGATCAGTAAAAAAAAAAAAAACATGTTAATACCAGTTTAAAACCTCCAACAAAAACCTCCAATTAAATTTTCGTACAATTAAATAGACCAATTAAATAAGTCTGAGGATGAGGTTTTGATTTCAACAGCATTACAGGGAAAGTGCATCACTTTCCATCACATTTAGTGTTGTGAAGATAATTTTAACAGGAAAAATGCAATAATTCCAATGACTTCACTTTGTGTTTAAGTTGCTCAAACAAAATCACCTATGACCAATAGAAGCTGCTTGGTTTGAAAGTGACTTTTGAACCCACGCTTCACTGGACAATTCTGACTGGGCCTGTCAAAATAATCAATATATCGATTTATCAACTTATACATAGACATGAGCTTAATTATATCGCTCTCATTTTTAGATTAAAATTAATGACTCCAACATTTAATCTGGATGTGCATTAAAGCCATTTTACAATGACATTTATGTTTTATATCTACCTCAAAGTTTATATTAGGACATTTCCTCTTCGAATATTAAATTACAGAATCTATATAACCTTACGAATGAAAAGATTTGATCCCCTGAATGTGTTTATGTCTATATGCATTATGAGGCTGTTGTATGATCATTATAATTAGTGGCATAAAATGGTCTTAAATTGACAACATCGCAGTGATTTCTGTGACAATACATCTCACAGCAAACATCATTTATAATGACAGGCCTAATTCTGGCAAAATTCTACTAATATTTTTAATTTTTAATGCATTTAACAAAAATGTGGTCTTTGAGAAATGACGTAATGCCTGCTACTGATGGTGTCAGAAATACTGGAAGGAATGGTTTGACATGCAAATATGTGTTAAAAACTTTCAAATTACCAATTCCAATTAAGAATGCTATCATTACAAAGCCAAAAACACTGTTTTATTGTAAGTTTTGACTGTGGGACATGGTTATGCTTTATTTAAAGGTGTCCTTGTTAAGGTGTAATTGTTCATTTCACTACATGCGCTTACTATATGGATAGGCATAGAATGTGGATTAGGTTCAGGGTTAGTTGCATGCAATTATGCATAATTAATTGTAATTATTATAGTAAGTACATGGAGTAACCATGAAGGGCACCTTAAAATAAAGCATTACCCTGGACACTGTCGATAATTTTCATAATGTAATTTTTAAAAGTAAAATTTGAATGGAGTGATTATATATTATGAAGTCACCTGGCATGAATTAACTACACTTGTGGTTAACAACAAACCTAACCAGACTGTTTAAGGGATATTGATTGAGCAGCAGATACACTGGACCTGGTTTGTATCTTATGACAGATCGCATCTCACATCATCTCGCATCACGTATGTTCCATAAAGAAGCCACAACAAAGAGCAGGACTGTGCTAGAACAGCTTTTTTCACGAAACTCTGAATAACCTGTGGTAGTAAACACAAGACAGTTGTTTCCCATGACAACACATGCCAGCTCAAAGCACATATTCAATCCCTCATTTATGCCCAGCAAGGCTCCAAGTTAATTAAGCATGGAAACATAAAGAGCTTGTAAATTATCAATGAAAAAATAAAATAATAATAAAATAAAAAACAAGTAAAACTTTTGATCTCATAAAAATGTGAAACACAAAAAATAATCAAGAAAAACCAAGAAAGCATCACCCAAAACCTACACAGCTCAATTTGCATGTGGCATTGATGTTTTCTGGAATACAAGAACATAAGTCTGACTGAAATTAAACAAGTACTACTGCTTATTTGTGAGAATTATAAAGTAAAAGTGAAACTAAAAATAACCTGACCCACTGCTAACATGCCAGGCTTACAATAAGGAAATAAAAAATAATATTATGGCACTGTGAAGGCAAAACAGAGTCTGTGTGGCCTGAGTTAAACCCTGTCCAAGGCTATGCCACCTGAATGACTGTGCAATTTCTCCACAGAAAGACGCGGCAGGCAGAAATAATTTACCTCCAGATCAACACTGACCAAAAACCTCATTACATCACTAGTGTACAAACAGCCAATGTACAGAGTATTAAAGCTGCATACACAGATTTCTAAATATTATTCCACTGGTCATTTTAGCCTCATGTAAGCGAAGATTACAGTCAGTAAAGTATAATTATAATCAAGCTACAATGGGACTACAGATACAGCTAAAATCCACCAGCCCTACAATTATAAAAACAATTCACCATTAATAATACTGAAAAGAATGAATTGGATGCTGCAGAGCTTGAGGTGAAATGGAAAACTCATTGAACTGAAAGGCTGTACCTGAAAGTATTCAACCCACATTGGTCTTTTTAAAATGAAAATAATGGAAATCCCCATATTTAAGAAACAAGTCTATACCCATTTGATTCTGTGAAATGTATAATTATATATTTGAATGTTTGGGATCAATAACGTAAAAAAAATTTTTTCACACTTTTAAAAAATGTTTTTTGTCAAAAATACTGAACAATCATTAAAACTTCAACATATGATTACAATTAAAATACATATATTTCATTTTAATAATATATTTTATTTCTGTGATAAAACGCTGAGCATCATTAGCCTTCAGCGGCACGTGTTCCTTCAAAAAATCAATCTAATGATTTGGTGTACAAGATGATTTGGTGATGATTTGGTGTTCAAGAAACATTTTTTATTGTTATAAAATTTGAAAACACTTTTTTAGTGGAAATATTTTGCAACAACATAAATGTCATTATTTTTTATTAATTTAGTGCATCCCTGCTAAACAAAAATGATATATACTTAACTATACAAATATATCCTGAACAAATAGAATGCATGCTAAAAGCGCAGGAATTTAATTGTTTAATTGCATTTTAATCAATATTTATTCATTGCAAAAATGTATCATTTAATTCTGTTAATTTTATTCAAAAATTCGAACAATAAATGCTGTTATGATATTGTAACGTAATTTCTACTAATTCTAACAAACTTTAACTTTACTACTAATTGTAACACAACAAACTTAAATAAACATCTCACGTTTCATGTAAGCACTCAATCAATGCTTATATACATAATCTTTTAAATGGACATTTAGCCACTGTCCCTTTGGATTGATAAAACCTGCACAGCACTTACCTGAGGCCCCCATAGGAGAGGTGGCAGGGGTGACATTTTGGGCATTTAGGCCGAGTGTGTGAGATGGAGCTGGTGGGACAGGCTGCGATGAGGCCCCGGAGGGCCCTGGCAAAGGTCCTGGGGGAGTCTCTCTCTGTGGGGATGTCAAAGGAGTGCTGAGGGGTGTGCTGGGCTGTGATGTCTGGCCTCCAGCTAACCGGGCCAACCGCCTTCTACGGATCTAAACAAGACACATTAATTACAACTTAATCTAATTACAGATCAGTAATGAGCAATAGTTTACAACTGCTGTGAATGGGTAAAGCAAAGCGAGAACTTCTATGCTCTATTTCGATACCCTACAATAACACAGTATTGAGGCAAACAGTAGTAGTCCTGAAGCATCGTCATTATTTCCAGCAGTGAAGAAGCTTCACTACACTGTGGAGTGAGTCATTGAAGACGGAGAAGGTAAACTGAAGGCCTCGGCTTCTACAGCATAAACTGTCAGAGAAATGGAAAGGACGTAAATCCATGACTGAGCGAATTAAAACTGCAAAGGTAACCTGCAAGGTAAAACCCAGCTTGAATCAAACAGCTACACATCTCAGTTCACAGACAAACTGCTTTCACAACTCATTTCAAATCTATATAGCTAAAATGATATCCAAATCAGATTAAATGCATTTATGAGTGAAATTAGACACTCAATCCAAAAATGTAAACAAGTCTGACAGCTACATTCAAAGTAAATGACTGACATCCCTTGATTAAAACCTAAAATGGTTTAATTAGGCAATTAAATAATAAGATCTGAATGAACGGATTGGTGGTTTCACAATAAACCATACTAAGATTTCCGATTTAGTATTAATTTGGTTTGATTATCATGATTTTGAAAAATTGCAAAAAATCAGTAAGAGATACTGATGAGTTTTAATGAAAGAAATTGCACAGAACCGATTGTATTACTGCATATACACCGTTATATTAATATGTAAATTTGATTCACTTTTTTAAAAGTACTGTTCATTAAAACCTGCACTAGGAAAACTTTTACCAATCAGGAATCCATGTTAACAAATTACATAAAGCTGCTCATTTTGTTTGTTTTGTTTTATTTGTTCATTTTTGAAGAGTGGGTATCAATTCTTTTTCAACTCATGTTAACAAAAACGATAACATTGATAACCATTATCATTTTGGCCACAATAACGTTGTTACCTATCATTTTACCTATATTATACAATGACTACCGTATTTAGGAATGCATCGGTGTTGTTTAATAAATGCTTTTTTTTTTTAATGTATTGATATAAATAAAACCTGGATTAATGTGGCTTGTTGGTCTTACAGGTCTCATAACATAACCGGCACAAAAACACATAAAAAACAGCCCAAACAGCACTCAAACATAAACTGGTTAAAGATATTTTTTTGAGCTGGGCTGAGTTTGGTCTTAATTTACAGCAGACCAACAAAACACAAAGCCCCGACTGTAAATACACACCAGTGTCAAACAGCAGCAAAAACCAGTGTCACATAACAGTGTCCAAATGCTAAAACTATTCGTTTTATAGGTAAAAATGAACTTACTACAACCGGCTGTCATAAAACATTACGTTTGTCTTCGAGTAAAACGAATGGTTTTAAGCTTTTTATAGAGGACCCTAGGATTAATACACTGACCTGACTGACGCCTGACAAAAAAGCTTGTTGCGCATGATTTTAGTTTCGAAACGAAATGTCATTTAACCAAACACGTACCATCGACAAAGCTCGATAACTGAAGGTTTAAATACGACTGTAAGTTAAATTGCTCAAATATCTGGTCCAAAATGATTGTATTTCTTCGAACGACAGTCTTTCAGCCATTTTGGATTTCCAGTGAAGAAAAGCTTCACAAAAGAAATTATAACTTGCCAACTGGTTAGCAACTGAAAACGATAAAGGTGGAATTCTAATTGTGAATATTAAAAAATAAGGACAAGGATGATCGAGGCTTGTGGTAGATCCAGTTTGGCAAATTTATGACTTGCTACCGGGCTGACTGGAAATAACCATATTCTCGTTTAATTTCGCTTTTACAACGGCAAGTGGTCCGAAATGATAATTCACAACCTAACCTCACATTTCTATGCGAAATTAAATTAATCTGAGCATGCTGAGCTGTTGATTAGCCTGTGTCCTGTTAGCTTATCCCATCATTACAGCGATTAAAAAGGGTGACAATGACAAGCCAATAAGCCTTTAATATAGCAAAAAAACTTAACAGTCATGCCATCGTATGGTCAGGTTCGCCTGTAAATACCCTAAACTGTCTGAGAATAGCCTTACCTCTTCAGGACTGAGCTGCTCCATTGCCTTTCTTTTAATTTTCAGCTTAATTATGTTGCTAGCCAGTCAGCTAGCTTCCTTATAAACACCAAAAGTGCATAGTCTAAACCATAAAACAAATATCAGCGAGCTGTGATTGTCTAATTCAAATCTTTATATTAAAACATCAAACAATTTTCTCCGATCGCGAAGCGTTATCTTCGGTTTCTGTTAAGAATGAAACAAACACAAAAGTATTATTCGTCAAAACACCGACGCGGCCATTTTGGATCTGGGGTCACGTGACGCGAGATCGACACATTTCAGGCTGCGGCAGTTCAGGAAACTGATTTCACCGCTGAGGCGACCTCAAGAGACTTGTTTTTCTCAAAACTAAGTGTAGTTAGGTTAAATACATGGCGACGCATATATGCCGTAGGGATATTTGTATAGCTTGACAGCACTTTTATGACATCACAATTGATATTCACAATTGAATCAATAAATCCGCTATTGTGTCATTCGGATATGCCAGCTGTATTAAGTATAATTTTTTACGCAAATGTATCGGTTTCATTTTTTGTTTCATTTATTTTTATTAATTTTAATACTATTTATTTTAAAACATTATTGGTCATTCCCAAGATAAAGCTGCCACAAACCGTTCATAAAATATTTTAAACTATTTAAAGAATTTTTTTATTTGAATTGACTAGACTTTTTTCATAGTACAGTTTTAATTTAACTTAAATAAAAAATCAAGTAATACATTTATTTTAAACTGCCACGTCATAGAAAAAGAGCAAATCCGCATTGCCTGATATGTAGACAAATTCTAACTTGCCTCAAGTATTATTGCTATTATTATTTCTTTCCTAATGATTGAATCTATGCAAATTTGTAGTTGTTTTGAAAGGAATATGTTTATATGTTATAGGAAGCTTTAAGTTAATACCTTTATTGTGCTAAAAAAGTAAACCTAGCAAAAAAGGAGCTATAGCTATAATTATGGATTATTAAAATGCTTATAATAATAAGATTAATATTTATTATTACTATAGTTAATAATAACAATAACTTATTATTATTATTCGTTGACGGCAAAGGCTCCACATGACAAAGACATTGCAAACCAGTAGGCTATTGGTTTATGAAAAACACAAAGTATATTATAACTTGTTTTCAAATTTATAGCACAACAATGGGCTTTCAAACAATACAATAAAAAAGATACCAAGTAATCATATTAACAACGTGTATTTAGGCATCGTAGACCATGCCTAAACTAAAAGTAAAGCTTAACAAACAATAAACAAATGCTGACTTACAAAATGCACATTCAAAAGATGCTTGCTCTTTAATTAGACATATCCTGGTGAAAGAATAACTCTAAATGTTTGTAACTGCGGCTCTTGTATTACATGTAAACATGATTAGGCAATAGTGGCACAACTTCTGTCAACGTGCAGTTTTTCCTGTGGGTAAGCCACTGTTGACGTGAGTCTGTTTGTTCTTGGTCTTATAGCGCCCTCTAATGGAAAAGCACTACAAATCCTGCTCCTGGACATTCAGCCTCAGTCTGCAGGCCGCCGCTCACTGGTTTAAATCAATTAGTCAGGTTTTGAGGCTCAAGTTGAAACTTTTAATTCTCCTCCTCGCCTCATATTCCTCTGACTCTGAAGTGTGAAGTGCAAACTTTGTTCACACCAGTGCACTTTTTAAGCATCTGCAGCAGCAGGGCCTCAGACAACCCGCTTGAGTACTTGCTTGCAGACTTGATCTTCACAGTGCAACTCCTGTTAAAGGTTGACAAGGTGTAATTATTAGTGTGGTGATTCATAAAATCAATGTATTAATGTTTCCAGAGCAAGATGCTTCGTTCCACACTTACCAAATGGAGTTTGTCGTCCTCAATCCAGTGTGCCCAGCCTCTGTTCTTCTTCTCACCCTTCTGAACACACACCAGCTTGTTCCCCTCCCATGACACCACAGACTAGACAGATTTGTGTTTAATTTCAAACTAGTGCATGCCTAATGTTGTACTCTGAGCAAATATTTGTATATGTCATGAATATCTAGATCATGAAGACACTGCTCAGATTATGTGTAGTAGTAACTAGTAGTATTTATGAATGAACAGTCACACACATACACATATATAACACACACATATATATATATGTGTGTGTGTGTGTGTGTGTGTGTGCGCGCGCGTGTGCATGTACGTGTTTTTGTGACATGTCAGGACACAAATCTGTATAATGACATAGGTATGACACAGGTATTACAAAAAGGAGGTGAAATATGAGGACACAGCTGATGTCCTCATTTCTCAAAAAGGTTATAAATCCCACAGAATGAGTTTAATCAGAGAGTAAAGCTGTACACTGTTTCCTGTGATGGTTGGGTTTAGGGGTAGGGTGGGGTTAGGGCAATACTAAATACGGTTTGTGCTGTATAAAATCAATGGAAACCTATGTAATGTACCCACTTTTCACAAAAACAAACATGTGTGTATGTGTGTGACTGTTCATTCATAAATACTACTACACAATCATATATATAATATAAATAAACAATAAACAAATTACTTAATGCAAAGGTATATATATATATATATATTGTAATACCTTGCAGTGTCTGTCATCCAGTCCCTTGGTGAATTCTTGAAACTCCTCATTGACTCTGAATGAGAAAGTGTAGTTTTTGAAGGTGCTGAGAGTCTTGACCACATATCGATCCCCGACCTGCTCAATCACTTTACGCTGTTTTAGCTTTAGGGCAATCTTGCGGGTGTACAGGCCGATCCCTGACAAGAAAGTTTAGACCATATTACTGCATGAACTATGTATAGAACTGCAAATATACAGTACAAACAAAACTACTTATTGTACTACTTATTAATATAATATAATATAATATAATATAATATAATATAATATAATATAATATAATATATGTGCAGCTAAAAATAGCTATATGTCAATTTAAGTCACAAAACTAAAAACAATCGCCAGGGAAAAAAATGCTATCTTACCTAAAGCAATCATGTATCCTTCAAAGTTGACATTGCTGACCATGTCCCATGTTCCACAGAAGCTTACAGGCATTTTATTAGTCGTCTACAAACTATCCCAGTAAAAAGCAAAGTGCAAACAACTGACAGAGGATTTCGTGCCTCTTAAATTTG
Organism: Danio jaintianensis; assembly: GCA_903798115.1. Taxonomy (NCBI): domain Eukaryota; kingdom Metazoa; phylum Chordata; class Actinopteri; order Cypriniformes; family Danionidae; genus Danio; species Danio jaintianensis. Next base: position 16,549,612 of record CAIGQV010019951.1, read on the forward strand.
CTGTGAGCGGAGTGGGCGGGGCGTCGAGTTCTAATTTGCATATGGTCAATTCTTTTCATCTCTGAGTCTACTCATGATGACTTACGTAAGCATAAATGTGTCAGGCAGGTGTGTGTGTGTGTGTGTGTGTGTGCGTGTGTGCAAATAGCTGGCTAAAACTCACCCGTGAACACCACAGTAGCCGTTTAAACTTTGGTTTTATAAAAATCCTACGCTTGACGTGTTTGAATGGTGCAGTTTGTCCTTTACTGAAGTTACAAAAAACGTTTACGGTCGACTTTAATCTGTTAACTTCGCTTGCATGCCTCACATTTTTTTCAGTTCTTCCTTGTATCTTGTTTTAAAAAAAAAAATCCATTGGTTGTGAAATGATTCCACATACGACATCCTCGTCACATGCGCGCCACTAAACAAAACATTATCACGTCAACTTACTGTGAATTTCATAAAGGAAAATGATAAACGTAGACACCGAAACTTACTATTTTGATCATGTGAGGATGGGTAGGTGTTTACTGATATTAAATCATGTGGCATTAGGATATAATATACACTCAATCTACTTTAAAAAGCTATTACTGTACATAATCTCTTTAAAAGTAAGACCTCTTTTATAAATCACAAACATTCTGAGTTGATTACAATGCACTGATAACACACAGAACTAAAAGGTTTGAACTGTAAATATAGCACCTGCTAAAAAGTTTATATTATATGCAAATACATTCAGATAAGGCAAAAAACACAATGAAAGACCACTTAATTTTGTCAATGAATGAGGGGAAAAAAAGGAACGGGAAAAACGTCTTTCAGTTACAATAGTTTTGCTAGTAGGGGAAACACTGGGGAAGTCTTTTTTATAAATGTTTACTATTTGTAAATCTTTCCAGGTCACGAGTGCCTGAGGAAAATGTAGATTAGTCAGATACCGTATGTTTATTTTAAGTGTGACCTCAGAAAGCAAATTGCAACTAGTTTCTATTGTAATCATGCAGTGGCTGGGATTTCCCACTTTTCTGCAGAATGGTGTAACAGAGTTCGTATATTAGCCCTGGGTTAAAAACAGGTTGTGCAAGTACAAAAAAAGAGCCTTTATAGCAGTTCTTCACATGTCAAGATGGCTATGGTGAGAACATAAAGATAAAATATGATATCTGATGTCTAAATGCTCAGAGCAAATGTTCTGACTTGTCAAATAAATGTCACTAAGCAAATGTGGCGCTACCATAGCTTAAATTCTAGAGCAACCTATTGACCTGTAACACTTATGTAAGTATTTTCTGTTGTTTATTATAGAGAAAATGAACATTATTCACAGGTTTTTCCTTTATTGGCACCCATATAGAATATTTATCATTCTAAAAATGGACTCTAAAGCATGTATAGGCTTTTATTGTTCATAAAACCTTTTTTTTTATTATATAGTTAAAGATAAAAAGTGCAAAAGATAATGCTAAAATATTTGATGATTTATTAGCACCCATGACCGAGCATTTACTGTTATAAGCATAGTGAAATAATGTTTTATATCCTACATAAACACCAAGTATCTCTTTTTGTATTACTTCTTTTTTTATAAAGTGTACAAATGTATTACGATTATAAGCTAATTATTATTATTATAATGAAGAATATGCTATTATTATGCATCTTTTTATTGAAATAAATTATACAATGACTGAATGGCAACAAACAGGTCCTGCATTTACAAAAAACCTATACAAGCATTTATTATTCTAAATACAGAAATATCATTTTATACACTCAGGATAAGCAGAAAATTAAAAACAAAATTATAATATAAAAAAATTATCAAAACTCTCTTTTAGAGACTTTTTACAAACACTCGCTGCTACAAAGAATCAATAAGAAATGCACCCATTTATGAAAAATAAAGTTGACTTTTAAATCATTTTCAGTTTAATTATACACTGTAAAGAATGTTGGGTTCCACACAATTCCTTCAAGTTGTCCCAACACAAATCAATTAAGTTAACTTAATTGTTTTTACAAATTTAAGTACACTAAAACGATTCATTGGATTTACTAAATATTTTTAAGGTAAGTGGTTGCAAACAATTTATATGGGCTGAATTTAAA
>CAIGQV010019951.1:16551721-16624128 GCA_903798115.1 Danio jaintianensis
GGTTAATACATTTGCCTTTAAGTGTATATATATATATATATATATATGGTACACAACAAATTATTTTCAGTTAGGGTCAATTATTGCAGTGAAGACTGGTGCTCACTGCAAAACAAAAATACAGGTCCCAAAAACATTTGACCTATTACACTTGATCAGTTGTTTTGATTCTCAATTATTAGACCTCTTTTGTTCAAAATGCAGAGGAATGCTGTCAGACAGTGCTGAGAGGTGCAATACTGTAAACGCACATAAAAACTCGCTGCACCCTGTTTCTCTACTGTCCTTAGGGCACATCAGCCATTCATTTAATTGGCTGTGGTCAGGTATTCTGACAGAGCGACATTTCGAAAGTAAACACCTTTTTAAGTCCACTGGTCTTTTGTACTATGAAGGATCATTTACTATACCTGTTTTTGGGGTCATACAAGATGGGCTCTTTTTCTCCAGCTTTCTCCTCTTCCTATACTTCCCAGTATCCACATCATCACCGTTGCTGTTATTCCCGCTGGAAAGAACTTCTGCATGATGATGTCTAACAAAAAAGACACAATAATCTGATTTAAGGCAAGACACTGCAGGTAAAAAGGGAAAAATTAACTTATATTTACCACCATACTTGCACAGAACATTGATTACATTAAGAATTGCTAAACTTGCAAAAATATGCAGATATTAGTATACATTTCTAAAATAAAAAAAAATAAAAAAATAAAGAATTCTATACACTGGATGAAGTCAGGTGCAAAATTCTTGTTTATTATTACAAAATATTTTTACAGATGGTATTTTGAATATCTACATCACTTCATTAGACAAACATTTCTGCAAACAACAAAATTAATCAAGCAAATTATTTATGAATATTTACCTATGTAAAAATCTTCAAAATGTGAATATAAATAAAATGCAAAGTTTGCTGAAGTTGGGATTTAATTTTGAGAAAACTGCAGGTCAATAGAGTGAAAACTTATGTAACTTATATTTAAGACCATGCTTCCAGAATTAATTGATTAAAATATAGTTTTTTTTAAATGTTGTGTTTAGATATGCAAATGAGATATTAATTAAATATGCACTAATTTGCATTTATTTAGCAACATAAAAAATTGAATACTGGATAAAGTCAGGTTCAAACTAGTTTTTGACATATTACAGTCAAAGATCTTTACATGCAGAGGGAATTTTGTGGAATCTATATCCCTCCACAATTGAGAAAATACTGCAAACAGACAGATGTGTAACTTATTTTGGTAGAATAAATCACAAATTAATTAAACAAACTATTTATAAATATATATCACAGTAAAGAAATCTTCAGAATTTGAACATGAATAAAACTTCAAAGTTAGCTGATTTAATTCTCTACTTTAAAATTCTGCATTAAAATTTAAATACACATACAAAAATTGTTAAAGTGCAATAAAGGAAACACTTACAAGTTTATTTCAGATCCTTTCTTTCTATCAGACTCAAAAAACACTTGAAATAAAACAAAAAAAAAGACAAAAAGTGCAAAACTGACAGGTGCAAGAAAACAGTGTTTTTGCCTGCAGTGTCTTATTTTAATATCAACATCATTTTGACGCAGTAGCATATCAAAGATGACGTCCATCCACACAAGTTAACACATTATCAGATGGAACACTGAACTCATGCAAAGACACAAAGCACAACAATAGATGCAAAACTCGAAGGGTGTGACGGATTTATTTTTCTCTTCAGCCAAAATGAAATGTTCTGATCTGAAAGCACATGATCTGAAGAGATTCTCACCGAACAACTTTGGCCGTCTCCACCCACTCAGGCTGCTGACTCTCCCATTCATCTACCGTGATCCAATCGGAGCTCTCTGTGGCCAGTCTAGCCATCTCCAAACGATGACAGGCTTCAATCAGGCCTTTCTTTTTATAACCATCTCCAACTGGAGAGATTATGCCTTTCACCACTTTGTATCTTCCTGAGACAGCAAGAAATATGAAGTTATGCGTGTTAAATATGCAGGTTTTGTCACAAAAAAAAATGTGGTGAGGGATAATAAAAGCAAACTTATGTTCACAGATTTACCAGTGTCTTCAAGGTGATCGCGAGCCAGTTCGAACATACGCAGATGCATGTTTGTGATGGGGTTGAAGGAGCCACATGCCAGCAGAACCAGCTTGATTTTCTCTTGTGACGCCATCGATCATGGGAAAGATGCTGTCTGGATAGAAGATGACATAAATCAAGACAATAAAAGTGCAATTAAGTGCAATTATAAATTTTTTTGAAGATTGGAATTTGTAGCATAAATTTAGCAATGACTAAGTAATTGTTATTTTACAATTTCACTGTCCTTTACATAACTAGGTTTCACCCATTTGTCAGCAAAAAGCTTTTACTTTTTGAAAATGTAGTAAATTTAGTATGGTCACATGCTCCTTTATATATTTAAATAAATACGGGTCAGAATAAGTTTGTTATTTAATTTTTGCATAGATATATCTGTTACACTGAATGTTATTTGACATATTAAAGCAGACAATTTCTAGGCATATAAAAAAGCTTTTGTAAATTTAATGTGATTCAGACATCATAATGATATAAATATAATTATACACTATATATAGAATAAATAGCAGATTAATCAAGCAAATTATTTATATACCACTGTAGAAATCTTCTGAATCTGAATAAAACTTTAAAGTTCGCTGAAGTTAAGATTTAATTCCCAACTTTAAAACTGTCTATCAAAATTTAAATCTGCGTACAAAAATTGGTAAAGTAAAATAAAAAGAATGTGTGTGTGTTTTTTCTAGAATAAAATCGCAGATTAATCAAGCAAATTATTTATGAATATATACCACTGTAAAAATCGCCTGAATTTGAATATGAATAAAACTTTAAAGTTTGCTGAAGACTTTAAAATTGTGTATTATATAATATTAAATCTACATACAAAAACTGGTCAAGTAAAATAAAATAATTAATTAGAAGTGTATTTTAGATCTTTTCTTTCTATTAGACTCTTTAAAAAAAGCCAAAACGTTTTTATAGAGATTTTATAATAAATAATTAATAACAAAATTTAGTATGGGCATCACGGTGGCGCAGTGGGTAGCACAATCGCCTCACAGCAAGAAGGTTGCTGGTTCGAGCCTCGGCTGGGTCAGTTGGCATTTCTGTGTGGAGTTTGCATGTTCTCCCCGTGTTCGCATGGGTTTCCCCCACAGTCCAAAGACATGCGCTATAGGTGAATTGGGTAAGCTAAATTGTCCGTAGTGTATGTGTGTGAATGAGTGTGTATGGATGTTTCCCAGTGATGGGTTGATGCTGGAAGGGCATCCGCCGCGTAAAACATATGCTGGATAAGTTGGCAGTTCATTCTGCTGTAGCGACCCCAGATTAATAAAGGGACTAAGCCGAAAAAAAAATGAATGAATGAAAATTTAGTATGGTCAAATGCCCTTTTATATATTTGAATAAATACGGGTCAGAATAAGTTTGAAATTTCATTTTTGCATAGATATATCTGTTACACTGAATGGCCATAAAACATTATTTCTTCAATATTTACAAATTTTCACAGAAGTTATTTGAAATATTAAAGCAGACACTTGCTAGGCACATAAAATTGCTTTTTTTTGGTGATGTATAATGTGATTTAGACATCATAATGATATAAAAATAACTATAAACTATACACATACAAATTAATAATAAAATAATTATTATGCCATTTCTAATAAAATTATTAAAAGTTTGCTCCTGGAGAAAATTCAAAACGCTACGAAACCACCAAATATTTCCCTAAAGAAAAATCTGTGCTAACTCTCTAAGGTCCTTCCTGTTTCAAAAGAAAGTAAGAGGAGGTATTTTTACTATAGTTAATGACTATGCTACAGAAAACAGGGAACAAGGAAAGAGGGAACAGGAAGGACATTCCTACACAGTAAATTCTATGTAAGTTAGTAAGTAATTAGTTTAATTATAGGATCAATTAACCCGTTTAATCAACTGAGCTTAAGAATGATATTAAAAATAAATGCCCAATTGTGCCTAATAACGTGTTATATAAGCAGGACTAAACGTGTTTACTTATCACCAAATCGATACATCAGTCTCGTGCTTCCTATTGAGCTGAGTAAAACAACTTCCCCGAATTTATGACAACAAACGCCGCGAAATGTAACGTTAGTAAACAAATAGAAAATCGGATAAATGTGTAGTTGTCAACACTATATATACAAGACCATTTTTTACAGTCTATGATACAACATAGACTGTACGATATACAAATATTACCCTTCTTGTGACAGCTGGAAGTGTTGGATAAATGATCAATGCGCGTGCGCACATCATACGCAAGTCCTACGCTTTCGTTGTGTGTTCGTAACCATCAACACTGCGCAGAGTTTACGCAGACCGACCATAGGCTTTCTATTGAAGATCAATAGCAAGCCACACCTTAGCAAACTGGAGTTAGGAACATATAGCAATTCTAATTTTATCTTTAGCAGTGGGAGTTTTATTAAATAAAAAAAAAGATACAGGTGAGAGATACTATTTTATTCACTTAAAACCTCTTCGTTTAGGGCTCTTCAGTTCGGGCATTTGTTTGTTTATATGTGAGTGCAAGCTAAGCTAACTGCGCAGTCAGACAGAATAAAGCAGACTGACTACAGAATGGCGTTTAAATCACTGATAGTAAACCAATGACAATATTTACCTTCATACAACCAACACCAGACACTGTTTCTGATCAGATCAGACATGACAGGTGTGACATTCACATATGTAGCAACACTATAAGATGATCATGTTCTGTATGAATAGATGTTGGTAAAAAATATTATTTTTGATGATTTTAATCAAATCTTTTTAAAGAATGGCTTCTCGGGGGAAATCAGAAACAAGCAAACTGAGGCAAAACATGGAGGAACAGTTGGACCGGTTAATGCAGCAGCTTCAGGATTTAGAAGAGTGCAGGTAAACACATCCCACCAGCTCTTTCAATAACAAAATAATACAAGATTATGATCATTTTTTCCATTGCAGAGAGGATCTTGAAGAGGAGGAATATGAAGAAACCAAAAAAGAGACACTAGAACAGCTGAGCGAGTTCAACGAGTCGCTGAAGAAGCTGATGTCTGGGAATATGACACTAGTTGATGAATTAGGAGGAATGCAGCTGGTAAGAAATGCCATTGAACTGTATTAAAGGGACAGTTCACCCAAAAAATAAAAGTTTGCTCCCCTTTACTCACCCTCAAGTGGTTCCAGACCTTTGGGAGTTTACACAAAAGAAGATATTTTGAAGAATGTTGGAAATCTTTAACCACTGACATCCATAGTAGGAACAAAAATAATGTATATAGTAATAATAATATGGATTTCAGTGGCCTCCAGTTTCTAACATTTTTCAAAATATATATATATATATATATTTTTGTGAGTGTGTATTTTCAAAAGTAGAAAGAAACTCAATCAGGCTTGGAACAAGTGGAGGGTAAGCAAATAATGACAGATTTTTCAGAACATTCTGTTTAGTGTAATATGAATTTACATAAGATAGTCACAAATTATTATAACAGGATATAAATTGAAGTGTTTGCGTCAAAGATGAGGCATCCGCATTGTTAAAATGTATAATTAATTTTAAATATATAGGAAGTGTCTACTCTAATGTTTCAGATAAAGCTTATTTAAATAAACATGTCAAAATACGTCTGAAATAAGGCTTCATCATCATTCAGTGGAACAGATATTTGTTTAAAAAAGAAACAACATACTTGTTCTGTGCATTATTCAAATGTATAACAGAAAAGTGATCATACTAAACTGTATTTTACATGCTTAATAATGTCTTGCTGACAAATGGGTGAACCCTAGTGTCAAAAAATATATATACATTTCAAACAGAACACCCTGCGATTGTTTAATGTCTAAGTTAATTTTTCTCAGGCGATCCAAGCTGCCATCAGTCAGGCGTTCAAGACTCCTGAAGTTATTCGGCTGTTTGCTAAAAAGCAGCCAGGGCAACTGAGGACGAGACTGGCCGAGGTGACCAACACTTTTTAATACGGACCTTTTCAAATATACAACACCCTGTGTGCGTATGCTCATATGCTGTTTGATGAATTCAGATGGACCGCGATGTGATGGTTGGAAAGCTCTCTCGAGATGTGTTCACTCAGCAGAAAGTGGAGATCCTCACAGCTCTGAGAAAACTTGGCGAGAAGGTGAGAGGGCTATTACCGACACACCAATACTGATACTACGTCTGTTTCAAGAGCTGCGTGTGAAATGATATCTATAACTTGTTTGAATGTGCAGCTGACAACAGAGGATGAAGTGTTCCTCGCTGCCAATGCTAGTGCCACTTTGAGCCATTTTGAGAAGGTCACTGCAAGTCTGGGTAATATGACAATAAATCAACTAATACTATTGAGGCAATTTACCATGTTTTCTGGAATATAAGTCAAGTTTTTGGATCTGAATTTCAAAGCGAGTTATACATTGCTGTTCATTTACTCACCTCAGGTCATCCAATGTGACGTTTTTTTTTCTTCAGTAGAACATTAAAGTGATTAGTTCACCCAAAAATGAAGTGTTAACTCATCCTCCATTTGTTTCAAACCTGTTTGAATGATGTTTAATACAAAAGAAGATGTTTTTAACAATATTGGAAACCGCTAGCCATTGACTTCCATAGTATTTTTTGTTCCCATTATGGAAGTCAATGGCTACGGGTTTTCAACATTCTTTAAAATATCTTCATTTGTGTTCAGCTGAAGAAAGAAACTCATAAAAGTTTGTATCTTTTTGTGGGTGGGAAAATTGTGAGTCAATTTTTATTTTTGGGTGAATTATCCCTTCAATAAAGAAGATTTTTAGCTGAATTATGGTCTTTGGTGATTTCCAAAATGCAAGCCAATGATTACCAGCACCTTGAGAGTCAAAAATTATATATAGGCAAAATAAAACGAACACCCGTGTGGCTCATGAGGATACATCGAGATCTTATGAAGAAATATGATTGGTCTGTGCGAGGAACAGAACAATATTTACAATATAGGCTTGGCGTTTATGAGAAATGTTGTTTTTAGTGAATGCCACAGTCATTTTTGTTTGTTTTATACTTTTGAAAAAAAAAATAGCTTTAGCATGTTAGTAAGAAGAGCTAAAAATATATATTTTTTTAAATGTTTGCAAACATTTGGTTTTATTTAGGGTCTACCGGTAGCTTATCTATGCTACATAATTTTGACGTATTTTTTGGAAAACATGGTATGCTTACTAAATATGATGTCTTCAATAACCAAATATATATTTGTTTTCCAGGATCTGAGGATAAGATAATGGCATTAGCCAGTTCTGGAGTTGGAAAGACTCAGACATAAAGTTTGACTTGAACTTGAGTTTTACAGTATTTACATTTTTTATTTGTAATGTTTTATTTTAGTAATATACATATTTGGAACAGAATTGATTGTATGTACATTTGTCATCAGACAGTTATTTGTTTTGTATCATGTACATGTTATGTTTGATTGTGCATTCTGATTTCGGTACGGTGAAAAAAAGTGTTTACATTTCTGGTGAAAGACATTCACAGTCATTTTAGAATAGCTCTAATTTTCCTGAATACAAAGAGGTAAAATTTCCTTTATTTACAATGGATTTAATTTTTAACCCTCTGGTTGTCTGTTAATTTATTAACCTTGTTATCAAATTGTTTGCCAATAAGCCTTTTGGTGCTAGTATTTGATAGTAAAATAGACAGTAATTACTATGCATTTTAATTTGGTTTTTAACCGCTGTGATATTTGTAAATATTTTGTATTGTATTGAATATATTTGACGATTAACATCTGAGAAGTTGTCAGTGATTTTTATTTTATAGTTTGTCTTATTTTCTTGCATCGCAAATTTTACGAATAGGAAAATCTGCTTTGATTATCAAATCCTCCTCATGTGTGCACACTTCTATTTTTTAACAATTTTTTATTTAAACGAATAGAATGTAAATGTAATTTTACTATAACATTGACTGGCTTTTGTATCTTTTCTGAACCATTACTCAGCACTGAGACATATTATCAGAGGTAGATATTAATATTTTCAGCACTAGGTGGCGCTCGAGTCCATACAACAATACTGAGGTCTAATTGAGCATCAACACTGTGGCCTCATGAAAGATGAAATGCCTGAGGAAAGATCAAGGTGAATCATTAAAAACCCTTTGGATTTGGAAACATTTCTATCCTTCCAACTTAAGAAAAAGGAGGATGGTACATTTTTTTTGTAACAAACATTAAAATATACAATTATTAAGGCATAGAAACAAGCACATACATATATTTGTATTGTATAATATATTATTAAAATAGTAAATTCTATAAAATATATATACTGAATCTACATTATATAAATATACATCGTACAATTAATATAAATGTACAACGTATACATATATATATATACACACACACACACCTAACAGCAATATTTATCCATTCTATAAAAATTTTAGATTCAATATACAAATGTATATTTATATAAATATGTAAATATAATATTACAGCAGTATAAAAATCATGTTTGTACTCAGGTAAAAATGAGCATTGACAGAAACTCACTATTAATAATAAAATGTCAATAATTGGATCTCCAACACAGCTTTATTCCCATCTCATCCTTTATTTTGTTCATGAGCAAGCATCAACTTCACTACAATTATTCCTTGGAATAATAGAAAAGTGAATGAGCTGGAAGGCAGCATCCAACAGTTCTACGACATCCCCATGTTTCATTTCTAGAGCAAAAAAAATAAAGTAATCCAAACGTGAACAATGACCACCGAAGGCTGCGAATCTGTGACAGATAATCTTTGATTCAGTAGTATATCACCATCTACACCACTCCGAACACACACGTCCATGTGCCAGTTTACAGCAAATATTCATATCTGTGTTACACATGCAAAAAAACAAACAAACGAAAAAACAATGCCCTGATAGACTGCAACCATTCGCAGCGGTTCACATCCAGCACAAACTGCTTGTTTATTATGGAAAGTTTCTGCGTTGGTGTCTTAAATTCACATCGTTTTCCCTTGAGAACCTGCTGCAGATGAATATATTTGCATCAGGGGAAAAGGAGGGAAGATAGAAACAATTGTGCGATTTTTAATATTTTATTTTTTTTCAGTACAAACATTGATTCTACTAAATTTGGTCTCATGGAATGGTCTACATCGATCAAACGTCTGCAATACACCGTGAGCGACTATTACATTTGAGTGAGAAACAGTCATGTTTCGACTCCTCATGAATTTCATGCTGCCCTTCACAGCGTTTTCAGGAAATACACCTTTCACTATACACATATGCAGCCTATTATAATAATAATAATGTACATATTTTCAAAGTGAATCTCCTCAAACAGGATTTAGTACAATATTTATTGATGATACAGTATGGACCTATTTTCTCTACACATCGACATGAACACGAGACATCTATGCAGGACAATTAAAACGTCCACTCTTGATAAAACTAGCTGTTGATCCCTATGGTAACAAAAAAATAATCAGAATTAAATAAAATCACTTCCCCATACCTGTACGAAATCTAAGATTAAATAATTAAAAAATTGCAAAGAACTAAAAATGGCATGGATGAGTGTTTGGTTAGTTGTGTTATTAATGCGCTGTGATAGGCAAAAGGCACTCCCAACTCCACCAGCTGAATTATGGACCATTATTTATTCATTTGCTTATTTATTATTTCTTAAAACCTCAATTTTTTTTAAAGGGGACCTGATAAAAAACGCCTACCATTAAAATGGGTCACAAAAATAGACCTTCTCATCGACTTCCCACATTGTACCTTTTCTGACATGACATAAAATAATTTTCGATCCACCAATCACGACAAAGCCTCGTAATTTAGGCCTTAAGCTGAGAACAGACATGCATGTAAACAAAAGGAAAAAGGAACTGAATGCAGTACCCTAAAGCTTCACATCCGTCTGTTACGAAACAATCAGTCAATGTACAATCTCCTAAATAACTGACATTCTTTTTCAAGCCCAATGAGAGCGGAATAGTATTTTCCCCAATAACTGACCACTTTCGGAGGGGGTGCATCCCGAAATGTCCAATCACAGTAAGGAAATGAAAAGATGGTATGATTCTGAGCGACTACTAGGAGAAATGACCTGCAAATCTGGAGTAGATTGATAGCGTCACCCAAAAAAAGGAATAAAAGTTTACCAAATGTAAACAAATATCTTTACACAACTCTGCAGTACAGTTCCATGTACAATAAAATCTAGCGGCCATACTGCAAAAATAGTTGAAAGAGCAAAATAGCCCTTGTTATAATTTTAGGGGCTTCAAAATGACTAGAATTGTGTGGGTTAAAGGAACAGTTCACCCAAAAAATTTCTCAAATTGTTCCAAACCTGTATGAATAAAAACAAGATATTTTGAAGAATGCTGGTAACTAGACAAGTCAATGTCTACCACTAGCTGTTTGGTTGCAAACATTCTTCAAAATATCATCTTTTGGGTTCAACACCTGAAACTCCTAAGTCTGAAACAAGTGGAGAGTAAATAAAGACGGTTTTTGGGTGAACTCTCTTTAATCCTGAATTATATATAACAAAAATAAAACCCCTGTTATGTAACTGAGCATCTTAAGCCAGTACTTCAGCAACAGAACTCAATGCTCACATTGTCGATAATGACAGCACACCCATTTTTGTCCATGTCATTTCAGTCATAAATGTTATTCAGACTGGGTTATGAGAGTGTGTACCGTGATTCCAAATTGGTCTCTAATATTTATGAGAAAATACAAGCACTATCACTTCAGAATGGCTTAAATAACTGCAGTGTGCCTAAACTGTACAACATACAGTACCAAGCGAAGAAAAAACAACAACAACCGTATATTCATCACCTGAATGTGATTATTAGTCACTGGATTTAAAACATTGAAGCCTTGGTGTAGCATTTGTGCCATTGCAAGCCCAGCTAAAATTAGCATATGTAAAGCACTGAACCAACATCGACAGTACGAAACCAAACAGAATGAAACGAAAAGATGCGCACGCACCCACCTCCAAGAGAAAAGACAAAATGAACGACACTTTGCCACTGAAACCTCAGCCTTTGTCATGGGTTTCTCTCCGTGAAGCGGACGTCTTTTTTGTACGAGCGTGAGATTTACCGAAGGTTTCTGAAACATGCTAAGAGCATCTGACATAAATATTCTACAGCAGATACACTGTGCCTTTTTTTTTTTTAAAGATACCGGAAACCGCTGGTTAGGCTTTCACTAACACACTGACTAATTACATGGTCTTATTTACAAAATATCAAAAAGCAGTTGTATTCTTCCATACCCATGATTGCAAATCTTGCCATGCAATATAAAGAGGGAAAAGGAAAAGTCATCAGAAAGCATCCTCAGAGCAAATCAACCCTAAAACCTCATGGTGCAATATGTGGAGTACACAAGTCAATCATTTCTGGAGTTGAAAGGGAAAAAAAAGAAGAAGAAAGAAGTGTGGAAAATGCAAACGTAGACCAGGATTCCAGAAAAAGGCTGAATAAATTAGGAAGTTGTATTGAGATAGCTGTGATACTATACTACACTGAATACCACCACAATATGATGTCATTAGGGAAGCCTCAGCGGGTGGGAATGAAGCGGACTGCAACACCTGTCACGACAGACACCGGATATATTCGCTTTTATATTGTACATATATCTGCGCTTATACGCATGGCTCCTTGGGTAGGGGGAACACGGGCGTCCCTATTGGCAGAGGGATGTGACTGTGAGGGGTGGCTTTATAGTTGTGTTTGTGTGTGTGTGTGAGTGTGTTTGTGATTGTAGTAGTGTGTACTGTGTGGATCAGTAGGTGAGAGTGGAGTCGTCCCACTCCAGCTGCTGCTGTCTGCTGGAGCCCTGCTGGTCCTCCTGTTCACCGGCCTCATCCTCGCTGCTGTCTGACTCTGCGCTGGTGATGTCGTCTTCCTCCTCTCCGTCCTCACTCTCCTCCTCTTCCTCATCTCCCTCCTCTTCACTGCTGTGCTGGTCCTCGTAAGTCTGGGAAAAATGAAAGAGTCAGCTGAAATGTTTCCACCCTGAAATGAAGTCCACCCCTAAGATTTTACGTTAGTGTTTCAATAATTTAACAGCAATATTGCACGTCCATGATGCTCTGATGCTGCAAGTAACTGATAAAGTATATACTATTTTTATTAAGTGTTTCTGACAGACAGACAGACAGACAGATAGATAAACAAAATAGCAGTGCTAAAACGTTAATGCACAGGAGTAATATTAGCTATATCATGTTAGCTACTTCAAACAAATATGATGACTGTGATAAAACATGCTAACAATATGCTAACACGTGATAACAACGTCCAACATACACATTAGAAATGTGCTTAAACATGATAAAAATATTAAAGCTGAACATCCAGCAAGAAGGGTCCTAAATGTTAAAACATGCCAATGCATATTAGCTATGTTTAAAATTTCATACATGTTAGTTACATCAAACAAACATGAAGACTATAATTAAAGATGGTGACAATTTGCTGCTAACATGTTAACTACATTCAACAAATCCTTTAAAATCTGCTTAACATGATACAAATATTAAAACATGCTAGTACTGTTAACACATTAGCTACATCCAGCAAGAAATGTCCTGAAACATGCTAAAACTGTGTTAAAATGTGCTAAGAGTATGCTAATGCATATTAGCTGTTATAATATGGTAATGCATAGTAGTAATGTTGACTATTTCATAGGTTATCTACATCAAACAAACACGATGACTATGTGATAAAACATGCTAATAATATGCTAACATGTTAACCATGTCCAACAAACACAAAAACAATGTGCTTAAACATGATAAAATATATTAAAACACAGTAGTAATGTTAACACATCAGTTACGTACAGTAACAAATGTCCTAAAATGTGCTAAAAATGTGTTGAAACATGCTAACAGTATGCTAATGCATATTAGCTAAGCTCAACAGCAAGTAAAGCAGCAAGCAAAACCGAGTAACAACATCTAAGGTGGTCTGATATTAATCTGTCTGAGCTTTTGTTGTTGGTCTTCAAATGACTTTCTGTTAGCCTGCCTTTACAAAAGTGCGGTGCGACATCTTATTTACAAAAACAGAGGGATTCCAAAGATTTTATCCCCAGCTGCTAAAATGGAGGCCCACTCTTTAATGGTCTCTCTACAAGGGCCAAATGAAATGGTCTAGTTTAAACCATGCTGCAAAAATAGCCATTTACCTAACAGAAAATCCATAGTTGTGGACAAATTAACTGAAGAAAGAGGTATTTTTACACCAGTGCGATGACGTGTGTTTTGTGGGTTTTGCATTAACTATGTATGAGTGCACAGAGCGACCGTGCCCTGCTTTAAGCACGCACCTCCATTGGGTTGACCGTGATGGTGAGAGCAGAATCATCCCAGTCCATCTCATTTTCTTTTCCGTTCTCCTGGTCCCTCATGGTGCTCTGGTGGGCCGCTCGGATACGGAAAACGCCCAGGATAATCATAAACACCAGGAAGCTCACGCATACAACGATAACAATGGTGGCAGCACTGGGGACGACTGTGAAGATGGAAGAACACAAATCAGAATTTAGGGTGGGAAAAAACGTAAAAGAGGTTGTCTGAGGTGCCCCTCGCCATCTGACCAGATGTTGTAGCACTCCTTTATAATCCCTTAAAGTGCGCCTTTAAAAACAGGCTAAGCACACGGCGCTGCATAACTGCCCTACTTTTTAGGCGGGTGGCAAGAAACTGCATTCAGCTCAACATTATACAGATTATTCATTTGATTACAAGTCTGGATTATTTTTAATGAGAGATTAGCGCAATAATCTAGAAGAGATGAAGCAGTCACTGTAGCGTCTTTCTCTCGGAGGGAAGCTGAACAGATGGATCAGGGATAGAGAAGGTGTACCTGACGCCTGATGTGTGTTGACTAGGTTGTGTCCAGACAGGTCCACTGAAGCGTGCTGGACTTGGCTGATGAACTGAGGCTGCACCATAGCGTTGTTGGCATGATCCATAGGATTGGCTGTGTGGATCACGTTGACCTGATTACGTAAATGATCAAGACTGTCATATGACTGGCAGCTGCTCACCACAATACAGTACTTGTTATAGAATCAATTTGTGTGTATGCTTATTTGGCTTATTTTTATAGTCCTGTATAAAGCTGTATAAAGTATTTTTCTACTCACTTTTTTTTTTATATACAATTTATAAATATGCTATTTTAAATGTACTTTTATAATACTTGTATAAAAAAATATATATAAATAATTTGAACTGCATTAAACTATCATTTAAAAGACTGTGGTTAGAAAGACTTAGCTTTTTTGAAAGAAGGTAGTCTCTTATTCATCATTTTCTATTTTAATATGTGACTCTATTTTTACATTTTTAGCTTCATCACTCCAGTCCAGGCCTGGTATTAGACATGCATGACTGGGGGCAAATCAAAAATTGTGGTAGGGCTGCATTTTCTAGGGAAATATATGTAGAGTTAATATATTTAATATTTACTTTTACCCCTCAATTTTCTGTTATGCCATTTTGTCTTAAATGTGACATAAAATGATTTCTAAAAATTATAATAGCACATTTGGAAATGCCCTTTTTTTAAAGGCCATGTACAATGTATAGTTTCTCAAATATATGTTGGTCAAAATTGTAGCCATTGTTTTATTGGATGCTTTTTGCAACTTCAATTTGCCCAGATAACAGCTATAAATCTACTTTAACGCCTAATAAGGTTAGAGGAAACCCAGAAAGAGATTAGAGAGCATTTTTCTATACAGAATCTAAATATATCCTTCAAGTTCTCTGATCTTGGTGCATATTGCTAATTTTCTATAGGATTTTTACAATTCTTTTGTTTTAGGTAGTGACATCTTTACTTAACGTATAATAAAAAAGTGCGTATTTGTTTATTGTTGACTGGAAAATATTCTTTGTGTGGACAAAAGGTAATTCTGGAGGAGCAATGCCCCCCCAAACCTGGCTTGGCTCCAGTCTTGCCATTAAGTTTTCCAATTATTTTTGGAATTATTTAGATAACATTTTTACATTTTGAAGTGTCCATTTGATCTTAGTGTGTGTGTGTCTGTGTATGTGTGTGACTCAGAATCTGTAACAAATAAGTCATGACAAGAGTAGCGGATGCAGTCAGCCATACCTCGACTTTGAATTCATTGCTGATGTAGCGGCCGTTGAGCTCAGAGCAGACAAGTTTAAACTTCCTGTCAAACAGAGCCTCTGTGTGCCAGTTCCTGTAGCGGATCAGATGCAGGACCTGTTCATAGTTGGCCATGGTGTTTACCCCTGTGGACAGACGCAAACTGTTACTACCTGTTCTTAAAGACACAGTTCACCCAAAAATGAACATTCTGTCATCATTCATTCCAAACCTATTTAAGTTTCTTTCGTCTGTAGAACACAAAACAACATATTCTGAAGTAAGCTGGACAAATAACAGCCATTGACGTCCATAGTAGGAACAAAAAGTACTACTATGGAAGTCAATGGCTATTTTCCCCCAACATTCTTCTAAATATCTTGTTTTGTGTTCAACACCAGAAAGAAATTCATAAAAGAGTAAATGGAGTAATTTTTTGTAGTTATCTATCTTTTTAAGTTTGTAGTACTGATACTGTTGCCAATAAGATCTAAACTACTAGAAACAAATCTCCAAAAAACAATCCAGAAGTGCACAACCACACAGTATCAGTCTGTAGATGTAGAGGAGCACCTGTGATGACCATGCCCACGTTAGAGGAGCTCATCTCCAGAGCTCTCTGCTGAATCTGAGCCAGATCCACCTCCAGACTCTCATGATCTCCATTCAGATCCTCTCCCACCACAGTCACCTCACACGTGTCCAAGTTGTGCATGATCTCCTCAGACACCACCGTCTCTTGCACTGCCGAAAACAAAACAATCCGACCATCAGTACATTAGATCAGAGCCTCTCCATTTCATTAGTCTTGTTTAGAAAGAGTCCACCATGCAATTTGATGGCAAATATTGACTGAGTGTCTGTAGGAAATACTTACAATGCACTTAAACTTATCAATGGACTGAGAGAAAACCTTTTCCTAAAGCATAAAAGCATAAGCTACACATTTCAGCCTAGAATCCCTTGTGGACTGATGATGGCATCAGTTTTTCTAGCGCTTACTCTAATATGTACGTTCACAATATTACTTCAGAAGCAGTTTAATCATCTGCATTTACATTTAATATGTTGCTCCTTCTTCCTTGCTCTGCACAAATTTCATACTGATTTTAAAATATGTTATGATAGAATTTTTGGTTTTAGCTGGACATCCAAGTGGGTCTTAGATGGACAGCAGGCGGATTTCAGAGGGGTTTCAGTCTATCTAGTAAATCTAGTCAGTCTGTTTTCTGATGTGTCCCAGAATCCATCACATTAACTCATTTGGATGACAACACCAGTGTTTCTAGCACTTTTTCAAATAATATACATCCAAGACATTACTTTAAGAAACAAGTGAATTTATTAATCTTGCATGAAGGACATAAAAATGTAACTAAATGAAAAAGTTGAACTGTTGTTTTAAGTTATTCCTCCTGTTGCCAATAGGAAATACTACTCGTAGTCAATCTGTTTTTTATTTTTATTTAAATGCATGCATGTGTTATGTGGGAAAAGACAAACTTATTAGCCCTCCTGTGAAATTGTGATTTTGTGTGAAATTAAAAGTGCTGTTTAACAGAGCATTATTTTTAAAGAGTTTTATTAGAGTCTGCTTATTTTTATTAAACAATAGTTTTGATAACTGATTTTTAATAACTATTTATTTTGTCTTTAACATAATGACAGTAAAGTATATTTTACAACATTCTAGTATTCAGCTTAAAGGGCAATTTAAAGGTTTATCTAGGTTAGTTAATTTAACTAGGCAAGTTGATTAAATATATTTAATTATTATAATAGCTAATAATATTGACCTTAGCAGTTTTTACAAGTTTTACAATGTTCTTATTATTAAACCCAAACTAAAAGAAATAAGACTCCAGAAGAAAAATATAATAGGAAAAATGTAATTTCTCTGTTAAACAGCATTTGGGAAAAATAATACAAATTTCACAGGAGGGCTAATATTTTTGTCTTCAACTGTTTATGTCTGTGTAAATTTGTCCAAATGGCTATTTTCTACTTTTAAATCACCCTGTTTTGGGGTTCTTCATTTGCCATCTCTGATTAATAAACAAATTAGACAGCATATGCAGAAAAAGTCATCACTGCATTCCAGCCTACTTCGTCAAATAGTAACAGACTTTTCCTCTTAACTTGAACTTAAAGGTCCCGTGAAGGTATCAGTTTGTTCATTTTAAGCATATCGATACTCTAATGTACAAAATTCACGTTTATATAATATAATATAATATAAAACTGATATAAACATCCAAAGCTTGCAGTTTGTCACTTTTGCCTAAATGGATCAACTATTTTTTGTTCATACTTGACCAATCAGATGCTCTCTAGTATCTGACATTCCCCGTCCCCTTCGACTCTTCTCATTCGCATTTTGATCTAAACCACTCTCACTGGCAGAGCTGTGATAAAAACGAAACACTATTGGCTGTTTTTATTAAAGGGGATGAGCTACTCTATGTCTCACCCTCTCTTCATTTTTCAGTTGAGGTTACATCAAACATCGAATAAAAAAATACACATTTCAAAGCACTTCACTGGAAATTTTAAGCATTCCTCTTAAACTCCAGCTCAATTTGTTTCCTATTACAACTTTCTCTTTCCTTGATTCTCCATTTCCTCCAGTATGTGACTCTGGAATTCCCAGCATACCTGTGGGATCATCCTCTCCTTCGGCCTCAGTCTCGGCCTCCACCTCTACCTCTCGGGTGATGGTGCTGACGATGCGCAGCTCCGGGAACAGCATGACGCCCTCCACGCTCTCAAATTCAGCTGCTCCACGTGCAAAATGATCAATTCCACTGAGGCTGATCTTTGGCTCCTCTGGCTGGAGAACCATCACATAGCCTTCAGAGTCTGGCACCGAGATACACGTCTCCTCATTGAAGCATCTAAAGAAGGTAAATCATGATGCATTCATTGGTATGCTTGTTCTTAATAATCACTTTTTACATTTTGGATGAGCGCTGGGGCTGAAGTGAAGTGATGCAAATTTACTTGACAGTGGTGGAGACACGGAGGTGGCGTATTCCTGGAGTGGGGAACTGTCTGGAGTTCAGGTAGGAGATGTGCTGCATGACCTTCTCAAAGCTCTCAATGTCATCTCCCTCCAGACTCAGAGATGACTGGTTAGGGTTAAACTCCACCTGGAGAGACACAGACAGAGAAGCATATATTTAGTTAGACCCCAAGGTTTTTTATTGCTACTAACTAGAGGATGAACTGAAATGATGCTGGAAATAATATTATTAAATAAAAAACGCTTTTTGTTTAGGTACTAAAATTAATAAAACAAAAATAAAGTTTATCAATAGTTTGGCCTTACAGTATATTCTTTAAAATTTTTGTTTATATATAAATATAAATATATATATATATATTTTTATATTATATATTTATATATATATATATATATTTATATTTATATATAAACAAAATTTTATATATATATATAGTTCATACATACTATATAACAAATGTCAGCTCTTTAATAAAGGCTATTTTCAAAAAAGGTTTAATAAAATAGTTTGAGTTTATAAGGATATTGATTGTTGAATATACTAATAAACATCATCTTATTTTTAAAGTTAAGTTAATTAATTTTAACTTAATACTCTATATAGTTTGTATTAATTTATATAATAAATAAAAATAATGATACATATACACACATTATACATAGACATACACAATATTACAAATGTCAGCTGATTATATATATATATTTTTTTTTACAAAATAGAACTATTATAACTAAGATATTTATATTTAAGTTGGATGGAAAATATTTTTTTTGTAAATGTAATCTTTTTCCCAAATAATGTTTAACAGAGCAAGGAATTTTTCGCAGTATTTCCTATAATATTTTTTCTTCTGGAGAAAGTCTTATTTGTTTTATTTCAGCTAGAATAAAAGCAGTTTTAATTTATTTTTAAACCATTTTAAGGTCAATATTATTAGCCCCCTTAAACAATATATTTTTTTTGATTGTCTACAGAACAATTGTCATTACCCTAATTTGCCTAGTTAACCTAATTAACCTAAATAGTTAAGCCTTTAAATTGCACTTTAAGTTGAATACTAGTATCTTGAAAAATATGTAGTAATATATTATATACTGTCATTATAGCAAAGATAAAAGAAATCAGTTATTAGAAAATAGTTATTAAAACTATTATGTTTAGAAACGTGTTTAAAAAAATCTTCTTTCCGTTAAACAGAAATTGGGAAAAATATGTACTGGGGGGCTAATAATTAAGGAGGGCTAATAATTCTGACTTCAACTGTTTATTGTGTTTCAATCACCATTCACAAGCACTCACCTTGACAGCAGAGGCCACTTCTTCTGGAAGCTGCACGTCGAGCCCCTCCTTGCAGGTGTACAAGCAGTCGATCACCTTCTTGTTCTCCAGTTTTCCGGAGCGGATCATGAGTCCAGCCAGGTTTCCCCGGAAGAACTGAGTCATGCGGGCACTGCCACCTACACAAGCCCAGAGGAGGACAGAAGCAGTGAGATACTGAACGCACACACACACACTCTCTGCTGAGCTCAAGCATGCTTTGTGACTGATGCTCATGCATGTTAAGAGTTCAGTGCTGGTGCTGCCGATGACCTGCGCTTTCATGCAACTCTTGGTGGGAGGAAAAAATAGCAAATGAATGGAAATGAACAAAAAGAAGCTCATTAAAAAAAAAAAAATAGGCAACACAATTTCACATATTTGCTTTTTTTTAACTGAGGTTTTTGAAGTAGGTCTGGTTATGAATATTTGAGGAATGGGTGACTTTTTTCGTCATTTTTTATTATGTAATCAGCATGCTGTTATTATTTGTATAGCACATAAAAATGAAAATGCTTTTGAAAAGCCTTGTGTTTTGACTTTTATAGAATGACAGGTAAAAGCAAGCACATCTGTCAACCTTCAAAAAGACAAATATTCACTAAAAATTTCAGACCTGTGTAAAATAGGACCGTTTTTGTAGTACAAGGTCCAAGTGTGTCCCATAATTTTTTTAATTGCTGGGATATTCAGATATTTATACTGCTGTTCAAAAGTTTGGGATTGCTAGTATTTTTTTTGTATTTTACTTATATTTCTAAGTTGTTTTGCTTTTTTTATGTTTTTGAAACGTCATTTGTGTTCAAAAGTCATTTGTGTTCACCAAGGCTACATTTATTTGATTAAAAATACAATATTGTGATGCTACAATTTAATATAGCTGTTTTCTGTTTGAATACATTTTAATTGCAATGTATTCCTGTCATGGCAAAGCTATATGTTTCAGCTTTCAAAAACATTTTAAATGTACTAATATGCTCAAGAAACATTTATTATTATTATGACACAAATAAAATGCTACATAATATTTTTGTGCAAACCACAATGCATTCTTGCATTTTATTATTCAAATAACTGCATACACACAATAATCTATCATCATAATAATGGTAATAATCTATTTTTAGCGGTTCGTTTTCATTTTTTCCAAAATCAAATATTAATTTTTAGATGAACTGTCCCTTTAAGAAGAATTTAAAATAGAAGTGTAGTATGTGTCTTTCTGCATGTACTGTCCTCTACACTGTGAAGGACACAGAGAGATGCGGAGCGGCCAGAATGACCTCGGCAATAATACGACACTGACTGATGCTGATGCTGCTGATGCTCTCACAGGCAGCAAGGGCACATGCTGAGAAATGACACACTGTCTGCTGCACTCACTCCACTAGCATAAATAATCCTGCAAACCCTCTGACCTAGTGTCCTCCACTAATACTGGCGCACATGAAAAATATATGGGCAAAGGTGGCAATAAAAAAAGGGTCTTAAATATTTATTGTTTTTGGAGATTTTTGATCGCTCCTGCAAACAGACTGTGATGACACTTTTCTGGTTTTTAATTTTCCACTTGGATGCGTGTATGAGTGTGTTGCGTTGTAAGGCTGGATGATTAATCAAAATGAAATCGCAAAAATGATTGATCATACATATAAAATTCATGCACATCTTGTCAGGGAAGCACAGTTCTGTGTTCAGAAGTAAACCAGAACAATTATATTGACTTCATTATCGTCCGATTAAATTGATTTTGATTTTAAATGTGATTTGCGTAACTTGTCAGTGTACTACGACTCTGTGTAGTAAATGCTGTTCTATCTGAAAGCATGTGCTAGAGGTTTACTAGAACCAGCTCATCGCTCAGACCTACTTAGTAGCGTTTTGATTGAGAACATCCGTGCACAACTGGCTGTTCCCTATAAAGCACTGTACGTTTGATCTCTCACTGGTCAATTTCCAGATTTTTGAGCCCTGTCTTTTATATTAAGACAATGCGTTTGATAAAAGTTTCATTTTTTATCTATTGTTTAATAAAAACACATTTTCTTCAATGCAAAAATGCACTTGCCTTCTTATTTAGTGACCTTGTTTAAAGTCGCAAAAACGGGGGTTAGTCCGGGATCCAGACACATCCTCTTCCTCTTCCAAAAAGCACAACAGTGTTTTTGCTAATTTCTTATTGTCACTTCTTATTTTATCAAGCTCAACAACCCTATACCGCAAATCACAGCTCTGTTCTTTGGTCATACTTATTGAGATCAAGTAGACTAAGTTTGGCCTTTGTGTTCCAGTACCTCATAATTATACCATATTTATATCATGGGTAAAAATTTTCCTCATCCTAGTCACCCTAAAAAGATATCAATAGGAATATAGTCAAAATTATTTGCTTGTATCACTTCATAGTTCATCATCTCACATATATCTAAACAAATGTATTGTTACGTTTTTGAGATAAAACTGCTGTGTTTGTAATTATTTGTTCTAAAAGAAAGTATTTCTATACTGATCACTATTATTATTTATCTTTCATAGACTTCAGTATTACAAAATATCAGCCAATAATAATATTTTTTTTAAATAATAATAATAACGATGAGAAAGAAAGAGCAAAAGATTAAACAACTTTTCTTTTCTTTTTCAATTTTTTAACTTTGCTCATTTTTACCAAGGGTGCCAATATTAGTCAAGGGAAATGTCATAAAAATAATAAAAATATGGAGATCTTGTAATATCTGGTGTCTGCTGTACTTTACACAATCTGCAGGTGAACTGAAATGAGATGGAGCTGGACTGATGAATCCATAAAACACAATGGAGAATAAGACAAGCAGGATTTATGATATGGTGTCTCTGGACTCGTTGGCATCATGCTATAAGTGTTATGGTGTTGCAGACTGAAGCTGAGCATATGCGTTAACAGACGTGCGTTTAGACACATTGGGGTGATCAGGAAAGACATGGGCAACCTGTCAAAGGCTCTGAGAGAGTCTCAGTGTCATTGTCATGTCCTGAGAGGTCTGTAGAGTAAGACAGAAGAGCAGGAAAACACCAGGGCTCAATAGAGTCAAGGGAAAAAAAGGCACGTCATACATGTTGTCATGCATTATTAGAGTCAAGAAAAAGTTTTCATTTTATCCTGGTTATTAAATAAATATTAGTAAAATATAAGGGGGAAAATACAAATATTCATACATACATATAATCAAACATATTTTCGGTTTATTTTCCAAAGTAAGAAAAAATGAAAATACATATTCAAGTATTTAAATTAAATTAAAATAATAATAATAATAATAATAATAAATGAGTATTGTTTTTATTTAAAAAGGAAAACTATGAATATAATATAATACTATAAATAATGACATGGAATTAAAGACAAATCTTGGAAAAGATCTCATTTTATAATGATTATTAAACAAATATTAGTCAAATATTGTGGGGGGAAAAATAATCATATATACATATAATCAATCATACATCTATTTTCCAAAATAAGGAAAAATGAAAATATATATTTAAATTAATAATAATAAAAAAATCTGTATTGTTTTTGTTAAAAAAAAAGGAAAACACTACTATAAATATTGACATGGAATTAAAGCCAGAAAACTCTGAAATAAGATTATTATAAATTAATATAAGACAATATATAAGACAAAAATATAATTCTATGCATTTTAATATTATAAAAAAATTAGGAATATAGGTTTGTGGCCAATTAATGTATTGATTATTCAAGTGTTTAATTCAATTTATTAAATGCTATTTATTTCATCTGCATCTGGCGACACAGAGAATTCAAGTGTAAAGCTGAGATTGCATCACTGTGTGTGTTGAATCAATGATAATTAGTGTCTTTACCTTGCCAGCAGGCGCCAATGGTGAGCTGGGTTTCGATCTTGGAGGCATGCAGAGGGTAATCCTCCGTCACCAGGAACGGCTCAAAGGTGCCTCCATCTACAAACAAAGTCACTGCCGGGAACTCGACGTTCAACACATAGTGATGCCATTCTTTATCACACACCTGAGAAAAGAAACAGGCCTTGGTTGAACTATTTGTTTAATACCATACCAGCTTCATTGGCTATTACATGGCAAATACATATTAAACATTTAACAATTTAACAAATACAAACAATGCACCAAAAACAAACACCTTTAACTTAATAAATACAATTTCCGAAAAATTCTTTAAATTAATTTGCATATATTATTTTAAAATCCAAGTCCATGAATACATCTTTAAAAGTTTGTCCTGATAAAAAAAAAAAACTGCTGTCTCATAACATTAAAAATTGGGCAGTCGAACTCAAAAGCTCAAAAGGGTTCAAGTTTGTTTTTTTAATTTTTAAGGATTATATTTGCAGCAGTTGTAAGCAGTTTAACTGCAGACTAAAGCCGAAAATCCATTTAGATAAACTTCTGCGTTGTAAAAGTGGAAACCTGCCACCCCAAAATGCTATTAATCTATTTAGAAATATATTTAATCTATTACCTTTCCAGCCCACGCTCACTGAAAATATGTGCCTCAGACTACATTTTTGCAAAACGTAAATAAATAATACAGTGCTCATGGGACCTTTCGTTGCGTTTTCAGATACACATTCTTCTTGTTCACCACCACAAGGCGGGGTTTGTCATTCAGATCACTTAATGAACCACTGACCTAAACCCTTCTTTAAACCCAACCGATAGTGTTTTGAACTGCACAACATAAGCGGAAACTGCTCTGCGACCACATAGTTTTACCTTGATTTTGCATTGCTTTTATCTTTTTTGTTGAACTGTGCTTCACCGGACTTAAACCCGAGCGTTCAACATCGTACAAAGTGAGTTACTGCGCAAAGTTACCATGCCAGAAAAGTTGTCCATATGGAAATAGATGAGGCAGATATATTTGATTACAAATCAAACACTGGTAATTTTTTTTTGTGGTATTTATTTAGTGTTGCGCAAAGAACTATACGAAAATAATATTTTATTCTTCTTAATTTGTCCCTGTAAATATCATTGATGTGAAAAAGAACAAAAGTCACTCAATTCAGTGTCCATTTCACCTAGAAACTGTAGCATAGCATATGTTAAAGTACATTTTTTACAGTTAAAAAAAAAATTAAGTCTGAAGCATGTATTTCCTATGAGTCTGTGTTGCAAGTCTCACTTAGATCTCTGTTCTAGCTTAAACCCTTCGCCATTCAAGTAGGTGAAACAAGTGTATTGCTAATGCCTTACGTAATGCAATACATAACAATATTAAAAGCTATGAAACGTTGACAATAGCCGATCACAGCTAAATCCTTTGGTTTAAAATGTTAAAATGCATGACTCAAAATAAATCTGAACTATATATACACACAAATCTAAAGTCGAATGCATTTCTCTGTAATTCCGTCAGATTTTGTCCACTGCACACGGACCACTTCGACAGAACAACTTTTGGCATGTTTTGCCTTAATTCAACACATGAGGTGACCTATTCATTCACCGCTAACTGGTTAAACATAGCATTTAGTAACACACAAGGGCGTCTTTCACAAACTCTGTGCTTCAGAGGGCCTCGATTGGACTCACCTGATCAAGTTTCCAGTGGAATTCAGCAGGTTTGTAGCTCTCCGATTCGGTGGGTTCCTGACGCAGCAGCAGCACCAGGCGACAATTGTGCACATATAGAGAATAATGGTGCCTGTTCATCTCTGCACATACAGAAGAATAAAACCACACTTCTGTCAATGATCATTCATCTCAATACACTTGTTCATCACATGACAGATGGCATATCGCAATAGTTGATGTTTTTTCACACTCAGATGCAGATGAAGGGATTTATTAGGAACTGTACACCGTGTGCTGTATTTGCTGCAGCCACACTCTTCTAGAAAACAATGAAGCAAGTTGCTATAAACGAGGACATAACTGTGATGTAATCAGCCTTATATAAGACCCAGATGATGAGCTTTTTCTAGCACATTGGATTTCACTTGACTGACCAGAGAGTGAGATTCCTAACACTACTACAATAAAAACCCTTTAATAGCCATCTAAAACAACAAGATGCTACTCTAGTTGTATTTCACCAACTAATGTGATTTTATATCATTATAGATCATTAAATATTTTGAATTATATGATTTCCTTTTAAATGAAAGAAAACCGACTGCTGTGCTTAGAAAATATGGGGTATTTCTGAAATGATTAAATAGATAGCCTCTTGGAATATTGCTTATAAAACGCTGGGAAAAGTGTGATGAAAATGAATTATATTTAGTAGGGCTGCACAATAAATCATTTCAGCATCGATACTGCAATGTGCGCATTCACAATAGTCACATGGCAGGATCTGCTATGTCAAGTTGGGATTAGAGCTGATCAGGAACCATATTTCAGAACATTGTGAAGTCATTGCGAAGTTTAACATTAATAGAAAAAAATATTTGCTGTTTTTAAGGCCTGTGACTAAGTTTTCAAGCAAATTTAAACCATTTTTGCATAAGAAGTTTTAACAAAAATTAATTGCATTCATTTTTAAAACATGAAGACTATACAGTGTAATCTATTTACAGTTTATTATTCCATTTCTGTACCTGAATACATTTACTCTCTCTAGAAAACCATAGATTAAACCCATTTTGTTTGTCTTTGCTTTACTCGATTTATCTATGCTTGTAATTTGTACGGTAAATTTTAAGCAGATGCACTGCCCGATGAAATCATCCCAATTAGTCTAAAATTATGAATTCTAGAAAACAGAAATAGAGCTATTCATGTCACCTGGTGAAATTATAATCATATTGCAATATATACCGCAGAAAAACAAAACATTTAAATTTTCAACATCGTGCAGCCCTAATATTTAGAAAAATAATGAACTAACTGTTGTTTATTTAAACAAAAAACATAAAATAATAAGAAGCACACACAATATTAATATGAATAAAATCAACTGTCACCAACTGTATCTGTATTTTTATAATCTTTATTACTTAACATTAGCAGGTGTATCATTTTAGTATTAATCATAATAATATTTGCTTTGATTATCAAAACAGTGCAGTCAACTAAATTCATTTGATTATTCATCATTTCAAATTAAATAAATGTATTAACATCATTCATTCATTCATTCATTTTCTTTTCGGCTTAGTCCCTTTATTAATCTGGGGTCGCCACAGCGGAATGAACCGCCAACTTTTCCAGCATATGTTTTACGCAGCGGATGCCCTTCCAGCCGCAACCCATCACTGGGAAACATCCATACACACTAATTCACACACATACACTACGGACAATTTAGCCTACCCAATTCACCTATACCGCATGTCTTCGGATTTGTGGGGGAAACCAGAGGAAACCCACGCAAACACGTGAGAACATGCAAACTCCACACAGAAATGCCAACTGACCCAGCCGGGGTTCGAACCAGCGACCTTCTAGCTGTGAGGCGATTGTGCTACCCACTGCGCCACCATGCTGCCCGTATTAACATCATTAATAACACAGTTACATGTGATAACATGATGACATGTTAACAGCCCCACAGTAGTAAAAAGACAGAGGACACAAACAGTAAGCATCATCATCACTCGTTCTGTCCTGTGTGTGTGTGTTCTGTGTATATATATGTGTATGTATGTATGTGTGTGTGTTGGTTTTGATGGTTTGTATGTCATAATTATAATTTGTATAATGACATGGGTATGATGTAGGTATTACAATGTTGAGGTGGTTTATGAGGACATACCCTGTGTCCTCGTAAACTGTTAAAAATCATACGTAACAGTTTTTTTTTTTCCATTAAAAATTTGCCACCTGCTTCCTGTGAGGGTTGGGTTTAAGAGATGGGTTAGGGCAAGCCGATATAATTAGACATTTTTAGAGTAAAAATACATTATACTGATGGAGAGTCCTCATAAACCACCAAAACAAGTATGTATGTTTAGTGTGTGTGAATGTGAATCACCAGTCTTGTCGGAGTTGCAGAGGATGGTCTCCTTCTCTCGTCCGCCAGGCCCGTGTCTCATCCACACAGAGATGGTGAAGGGCTCCTTCAGGGTGGTGCTCACCACCCCCTCGGGGACCTTGATGGCTTGGGTGCCGTTGAACTCAAACACCTGGTCACTGTCGTGCCCATTGTCGGTAGGTAGACCTACAGTCCAATTGGCAGTGTTGCTGGGAGCAGGCAGAAGCTCCACAGTGCCAGCGCTGGCACCTGGATGGGCACACAAACAGATATTCATCAGAGAGGCGCAAAAAAGCTGCTTAAATTATGCTTTAGCCTGTACCTATGGGATTACACATGTAATATGATTATATAAATGCAATTTACACTTCAGTTGTTTGTTGCAATTTCTGTCTCATTTAAATGACTGTACATATTTCTAAAGGACGTTTTCTCAAAATGGGTTTTTCTCCTGGTATAAACCATAATTCAACACTTCAGGTTTATTCATATCTGGATACTGAAGGTTTTGAGGGATTTGTTCATACTAAATTTGACTGATTACATATAACATTTTATACTACCAGGGAATAACAGAAATCAGAGAGTGAAATTCAATACCTTTTAAGACCTTTTTTAAGACTCTTTAGGTTTCAAGCAGTAACATTAGTGACATTATAACTTGCAGTATGTTTACTAAATACTGATTGTAAGAAACTAATCCTAAGCTAAAACGTTATTCACATACTGAATAAAAATGCTAATCAAACAGGTTTCCTTGGTTACTGCAGTAAACAAAGCAGCGTGACGTCAAATCTATCAGGATTTTACAGATTTCATAAACTACACAGCATCCCGATATTCGCAGATTAAATTCAGGCAAACTTTAATGTATGATACAAAATGTAATACCTTGTAAAATAGCATTTAAGACTTTTAAATACTTTTTAAGGGTCTTAAACTGTTCTAAATTGACTTAAGTATTAAAATTTTATAAGACCCCGAGGACACTCTGACTATAAAAAACAAAACCGGAAAATTATCTGGTTTATTGTGGAGTGCCAATTTTTTTGACAGACCTGACAGATTTTTGTGTTAGAAATGTATGCAAATTAGCAGATATTTAATCAAACAATGCCTCATTTCCATATTTAAACATAACATTTTAAAATATGTTTTGCATATTCAATCAACAGAGGAATTACAGTGATAAACTATTAGGTAATGTTTTACCTTATAACCTGCAGCGAATTGCCTTAACATGCATTTCCATAAAATCATAATCACATTTAATGATCTTGATGTTAATCCATTATAATCATATGGTTGGAACTCACCGCACAGCTTGTGCAGGGATTTTTCAGAATAAGTCTCTCGATCACAGCCCTTGCCGATGTGGTTGGTCTCCAGCATGATGCTGGCCTGGATGGAGGTGATCGGCTCCTCACAGGTCTCCAGGTGCATGCTGGGAAACAGCGCTAGGCTTCCTGTACCAGGCTCGTACTCGATCCTTTTGTTAAATCCTGTCAACATCAGGCAGAAAATATGTCATGCACAAAACAGACTTAAAGAGAGTGTTCAGTAACACTTTTTATTAAGCTTGTAAGAGCTAATGTTTGTTTAATATGAACAAACACTGCAAAATCAGACCATTTTTCCATACACTTGCATTATTACAATTAAAATAATTACAATTACAATTTTTTTTTTTATTATTTGAATACATTTTGAAACGTACTTTATGCCTGTGATGGAAAAGTTGAATTTCACTATGCATAATCCTTCAGAAATCATTCTTATATAATGACTATCAGATCTGGAAATAAAACTCATGTATTTAGGTCCAAATTCCACTTTAGATAGAACTAACCTCTAATTTTAAGTTAAAATTGTGTTCATTTTTATAAATTGCACACTTAAATTGAACTTCACCTTCTACAAAACTGACATGCCTGGCTTTCAGCTTTGAAAAAAAAACAAGCTAATCGAACTGTGTTGGTTTGAGTATCTGAGGGACAGAAGAGCCAGAGGACACTGATACCTTGCCAGCTCGGTTTGCAGGTGGGCTTGATGTTGATCTTAACCAGGACATCCTCGGATGCTCGGTTTTTACCACAGTCATACGCAGTCACTGTGAGTTTGTACATGCGCTCCTTGCCATAGTTCAGCTTCTCTGTGTTCTTGATGTTGCCTGTTTAGAAGCAGAAGTGAAAAGCAATTACTTTACAAGCTAAAAAAGCCAAATCGAAATGATCATGCTTAAAGTCCTTCTGAAATCAACATTAAAGTTTTGGAGTGTTAGTATCAATATCTTAGTCATAAGGTTATCTACTGTATAAGCGAGTATGCTCCAAAAGAACAACAAACATTGAATTTAAGCATTAAATATATAAGCATTCAAAACTTGCAGTTTCTTACTTCCACCAAAATCAACAATTTAATCAACAAATGTATATGACATCACCAAAAACTTCAGCTTTCAATGGCACCTCTGACTAATCAAATATATCTCAATTGTTCTGTCCCAACAAGATTTTTTGCTTCAGCAGAAATCGTTAATTTTCACATGAAACCTAAACAAGTAAAGAAATAAATAAAAAAAAAGCTAGCAGACAGAGAACTCCTCCACATTTATTAGTCGTAACAATATGGGGAAGAACCCAAAAGGCGACTGTACAGTCGTGGCCAAAGGTTTTGAGAATGACACAAATATTAGTTTTCACAAAGTTTGCTGCTAAACCGCTTTTAGATCTTTGTTTCAGTTGTTTCTGTGATGTACTGAAATATAATTACAAGCACTTCATACGTTTCAAACAATTACATGACATTTATGCAAAGAGTCAGTATTTGCAGTGTTGGCCCTTCTTTTTCAGGACCTCTGCAATTCGACTGGGCATGCTCAATCAACTTCTGGGCCAAATCCTGACTAATAGCAATCCATTCTTTCATAATCAATTCTTGGGAGTTTGTCAGAATTAGTGGGTCTTTGTTTGTCCACCCACCTCTTGAGGATTGACCACAAGTTCTCAATGGGATTAAGATCTGGGGAGTTTCCAGGCCATGGACCCAAAATTTCAACGTTTTGGTCCCAGAGCCACTTAGATATCACTTTTGCCTTATGGCACGGTGTTACATCGTGCTGGAAAATGCATTGTTCTTCACCAAACTGTTGTTGGAAGAAGTTGCTGTTGGAGGGTGTTTTGGTACCATTCTTTATTCATGGCTGTGTTTTTGGGCAAAATTGTGAGTGAGCCCACTCCCTTGGATGAGAAGCAACCCCACACATGAATGGTCTCAGGATTCTTTACTGTTGCCATGACACAGGACTGATGGTAGCGCTCACCTTTTCTTCTCCAGACAAGCCTTTTTCCAGATGCCCCAAACAATCGGAAAGGGGCTTTATCAGAGAATATGCCCCAGTCCTCAGCAGTCCATTCGCCATACTTTTTGCAGAAGATCAATCTGTCCCTGATGTTTCTTTTGGAGAGAAGTGGCTTCTTTGCTGCCCTTCTTGACACCAGACCATCTTCCAAAAGTCTTCGCCTCACTGTGTGTGCAGATGCGCTCAGGCAGGTGTGCCATTCCTGAGCAAGCTCTGCACTGGTGGCACTCCGATCCTGCAGCTGAATCCTCTTTAGGAGACGATCCTGGCGTTTGCTGGACTTTCTTGGACGCCCTGAAGCCTTCTTAACAAGAATTTAACCTCTTTCCTTGAAGTTCTTGATGATCCTATAAATTGTTGATTTAGGTGCAATCTTAGTAGCCACAATATCCTTGCCTGTGAAACCATTTTTTGCAACGCAATGATGGCTGCACGCGTTTCTTTGCAGGTCACCATGGTTAACAATGGAAGAACAATGATTTCAAGCATCACCCTCCTTTGACAATGTCAAGTCTGCCATTCTAACCCAATCAGCCTGACATAATGATCTCCAGCCTTGTGCTCGTCAACATTCTCACCTGAGTTAACAAGACGATTACTGAAATGATCTCAGCAGGTCCTTTAATGGCAGCAACGAAATGCAGTGGAAAGTTTTTTCAGGATTAAGTTAATTTTCAAGGCAAAGAAGGACTATGCAATTCATCTGATCACTCATCATAACATTCTGGAGTATATGCAAATTGCTATTATAAAAACTTAAGCAGCAACTTCTCCAATTTCCAATATTTATGTAATTCTCAAAACTTTTGGCCACGACTGTATAAAGTACAGCAAGCACTGAGGGGGAAAAATCATTTTACTGAATGACCACACACACACATACTTATAGTCAGCATTTAGCCAACTAAGACACTCAAAACTATGCCTGTTCTACATGATGAATAACACTCTAATGGGAAAAAATGATGGAGACAGAGTAAATGTGCTTTCCTTTGGGGTGAATGAAGCAACACCGGCTCATTAGAAATGCTACAGCCTACATTTTTGTGATACCGCAAAAACATACTTAAACACATACAATAATTGCAGTTTCTAGGGTAAAATGAACACTACGAAGCAGTATGGCGCCAACAACTTTTATTCCTTTTCACACTTATGATATTTATAGGGACATATTATCAATGAATGAAGGACAACAACAAAAAAATAACACAAAACAACTTAATGTTGTCCATGATTTGTAATCGAATATGCGCGCCTCAACTATCTTTGTTTGGGTTTGAGTCGGAGAAGCATGATTCCCATGTAAAAATCAAGGTAAAACTATGTTGTCACAATGCCCTTTTTCTCTTACATTTGCTTTTAAAATCACTATTGGTTGGGTTACGAATAAAGTCTCCTGTGCTAGGTGATCTGTACAACAAGCCCCACCCTCTTGTGGACATGTACAAGAAGGACGTGTATCTGAATCATACCTTAAGTAAAGTATTTCAGATTTGAAAATATGTAGACAGCGCACTCTAGTGAATCTGTTATTTGAAACGTGCAACAAAATGTACCATGAGAAACGTATTTTATGTTTAGCATAAAACGTAGACTGAGGCACATATTTCCCATTAGCCTGGGTTGAAAAAAAGTCTGACAAACTAACAAAGTAAGGTCTGCTCTGGTCTAGAGACATGATAATACAGAACGGATCATATGCGCAAGTCAGCACAGACCGCATAACATATCAGACCCAATAGAACTTAACACTGTACGCTGTATTTTAAAGCAAAGAAACAATTAAACAAATTCAGCATTGCTATTATAGTCAGAGCTGCAAAATAAACAAAGTGCTATTGGCTATTTTAAAACATGGGAGGAGCTACTTAATATAATCCGCCCTGTAATCATGTTTCAGCTGAAATTACATCACACATAGCTTTCCAAAGCACTTCAGGGTGTCTTTAAATTCCAGCCACATCTCAAGGTAACAGATGGCTAACGTCAACATTAGAGTGCTACGGCTTGTTTGAACAAATCAATTTTTATATGCGCATGAATAACAATGACCTAAAAGTCAATATCGCTGTTAGGGTTGAGTTTTGGCAGTCACTTACCATCCTTATCAATGGTGAAGGGCACATCAGGGGTGACAATCTCGTAGCTACAGATCTGACTGAACTGGAAAGAGCAGTCGGCGTCCACAGCCTCCACCTTCAGGATGCTGTCGTACTTCTTGCCCTCGATCACTGTGGCTTTGTAGGACTTCTCTTTGAACACTGGAGAGTACTCGTTCACGTCATTCACTTGGATGTGGACGGTGGCCCTGAGGGACATCAAAGACTGATTAATAAACTAGAAGTGGACGCGAGGGAATAAGCACATGCCAGTGACGCAGATCCTGTCTGTTAGCAGATGGATGATTCATTTACACATGATCTAAAGGGACTTTGGCTAGTAAGCATCAAAACTAAATAAATAAATAATTCATTCATTCATTCATTTTCCTTCGGCTTAGTCCCTTTTTTCATCAGGGGTCGCCACAGCGGAATGAACCGCCAACTTATCCAGTATATGTTTTACACAGCGGATGCCCTTCCAGCTGCAACCCAGTACTGGGAAACATCCATACACACTCATTCACATTACACAGCGACCTTCTTGCTGTGAAGCTAACCACTGAGTCCCCGTGTCACCAAGATAAGAGATGAAGCTGCATGTGCTAAATCTAAACAAATAAACAGTTTCTGGATTTTAATTCTGAAATATAATTACAAGTGGGAAATAAAGAACAGTAGCAAACTTTTTTTTTTTTTTTTTTTTTTACTTTTCAGTGCTGAATTTGATGAGATGTAAAGCTTGACCTACAGTAGACGCAGACATTGTGTTTAGACTTATTGTAATTATTTTATTTTATCAGTAGTTAAAAAGGGGGGCCAGTTTAAAAAAAAAAAAAAAGATTATATTTGTTTAACAGACAGAATGTATCAAAAGTGACAGTAAAGACAAATAGTTATACTTTAAATTAAATGCCATTTCTTTCTATTTTCATCAAAGAACCCTGAATACATTCACTGAATATTATGCAGTACCAGGGATATTGTCATTAACTAAAACCACAAACTTAAATTGTTTATTTGTATTTAAACTTGTAAATTGTATTTTTGGTGCTTTTTAACATTGTAATTTTGGTAAATACATACATATATTAAATTTAATAAATATGACAAAACACACAACAAAAAGGCAGAAACTCTCACTTTACTATGATTAAAAAATAAAATAGTATCTCAATAATATATATATATATATATATATATATATATATATATATATATATATATATGCTTCCTGAATAAATCAGCATATTGGAATTACTTCATTACTGTTGTAAGGATGATGTGACACAAAACACTGGAATAATGATGCACAAAAAATTCAGCATTGCTATCAGAGGAATAAATTCTATTTTAAAGCATAAAATTCTAATACAATTATTTTAAATGATAACAATATTTAAAAATATTTACTCTATTTTTGAATAAATAAATATACCTTTGGTGAGCAAAATCTCCAAACACTTATGGTTAGAATACATTTTCACACATTTTGATACTTAATTTATCATCCCCTCCATCTTTACTCTCCATTCAATCAACTTGCGTATCCAAACAATATACGCACTTGTGAGATTTCTTCATGTTTTCGCTGTCGGGTCCCTCTCCACAGTCATAGGCCTGGATGGTGAAGGTGTGCTCTTTCTGCAGCTCACAATCCAGTTTATCCTTGGCCCGGATCACGCCTTCCCCAGTGGACTTATCCAACACCACCGCCTCGAACGGCACATTCTGTCCATGAATCCTGAAGCCGCAGATCTCTCCTGCAAACGGGCACATGCATGTTTAGTCAAGCCCACCTGTGAGCCAAAGCAACCATATTCTGCAAATGAGATAAAAAGAAAACCCACAACGAAACCAATAACACGCCACACTCAAATAAGAACAGCCAAAGTTGGTTTGGCAGCCAAAAAAGATTGAAAAACACTGAGGGGAGGTGGAGGTGAAGGTGTCTGTGGAGGAAGCCAGAAGCACTGTGGGATGGGGTGAGTTTTTTTAGGAAGTGGAAGGGAGAGTTAAAAAAGGGGGGGGGGGGGGGGGGGGGTATACTGAGTGTCTGGCCCAAGCCATTTGATCACATTGCATCCATTCATGCAGTACGAAACCCAGAATGCAGACAGGCATTTCACAGGAATACTTAATATACGAACACAGAAAGGAAATGATATGAACCAATGAACAGTTATATTTAAAGTAGTATTTAAAGGGTCAGTTCATCCCAAAATTAAAATGTGTATTTGCTCACCTTCACATCATTCCAAACCCATAAGAAAACACAAATGAAGATATTTTTAATGAAATGTGACAGATTTCGCTTTATATGACAATCATATATATACAGTTAAAGTCAAAATTATTTCCTTTTTCAAGTATTTCCCAAATAATGTTTAATAGAGGAAGGAAAGTTTCACAGTATTTTCTATATTTTTTCTTCTGGAGAAGGTCTTATTTGTTTTATTTCAGCTGGACAAAAGTATTTATTTTTTTAAGAACCATTTAAAGATCAATATTATTAGCTACTTTAAGCAATATTGTTTTTCGATTGTCTACAGAACAAACCACTGTCATACAATAACTTGCCTAATTACCCTAACTTGCCTAATTAACCTAGTTAAGCCTTTAAATTGCACTTTAGGCTGAATACTAGTCTCTTGAAAAATATCTAGTAAAATATTATGTGCTGTCATCATGGCAAAGATAAAAGAAATCAGTTATTAGAAATGAGTTATTAAAACTATTATGCTTAGAAATGTGTTAAAATCATCTTTCGTTAAACCGAAATTGATTAAAAAAAAAAAAAAAAAAAAGGGAGGGGGGGGGGGCTAATAATTCAGGAGGGCTAATAGTTCTGACTTCAACTTTATATTATTTTAGATAAAATCAGTTTATTCTCAGACTAGGAGCTCTATTTTAAGTCTATATCTAAGTGCATGGTGAGCAGGAGCTTTTAGTTCGTGTCTGAATCCACTTTTGCTATTTTAAGCACAGGAAAAATAGTCTGCGTGCTCGGCACATGGTCTAAAAGGGTTGTCCTCATTCTTTGGGCGTAACATACATTTAACCAATTAGAGTCTCCCATTCAATTTAAGAGCGCTTTGTGGTCACCTCGTTACTTAAATGGCGCACTTTGTAAGCAGAAAAACTGAAGGCTTCAATAGAGATGAAACAGATGTGCTCATGTGCAAGGTTAAAGGTTTAATAATATCTGTGCTGACATCAATTATACCATTCAATAAGCATAGAAAACATAGAAAACCAGGAATTGAGTGTTCAAAACCATTTGCTGTGTAACTGAGCCTATCAGAATGCAGTTAGAAGCCCACATAATTCAAGTCAGATAAGCGAAAAAGGTAAGTTTTTTTTGTCTAGATTTATATGATATATTTAAGTAATATTACACAGGCAAGAGTGCCCTTTTCAATAACTTTTTTTTTTTTTTTTTGTAAAAATGCATCTGAACTGGTTCAACTAGCAGAAATGAACCATGAATTACGTCATTAAATATATTGTAAATACATGGGTTTAAAATTTTTTTTATTATATTATATAGAAGTACACCCCTCACAAATCTATATTTTAAATTCATATTTTTATTAGGAAGCTATACAATATTATATTTGTGCATCTGAACAAAATAACTTACGATAACAGTCCAAAAACTATAGAAAAATATTAAATACAAATTTTAAAAAGAGGAAAAAAATGGAAAAATGTTGTTGAAATTTTGTATATTCAACTATATAAATATTTTGCTTGAATTTAATTTTGTATTATCTTTTAATTTCTAAATATGTTTGGTGACTACAATATTATTTTAATAAATATATCTGTTTAATAAATCTGTTTTGTTTAAATGCACCAAAATGCATTGCCTATATTCACTGAGAAATG
This sequence comes from Danio jaintianensis, assembly GCA_903798115.1. Taxonomy (NCBI): domain Eukaryota; kingdom Metazoa; phylum Chordata; class Actinopteri; order Cypriniformes; family Danionidae; genus Danio; species Danio jaintianensis. Next base: position 16,588,644 of record CAIGQV010019951.1, read on the forward strand.
GATACAAATATTCATTTTTAAAATGGGGTGTACTCAACTATGCTGAGCACTGTATGGTATAAATACAGCACTTAGAAAGTCATTTACCTGTTTAATAATGATTTGATCAGCTGTAGTTTGAAATTATGCTGTTTTTGTCTTAGGGTTTATTATGCGGTCTCTGTTGCCATCTTGTGGATGAACATCATCAACCGTCTTTGCTCAAAGACAGGCTAATGGCAGCCGACGCGCTGTCTTTCAGAAATGATAAATATTTAAAAATAGGCACCATCCTTATAAATAAACTGCAATCTAATCTATAAATAAGTTGCAATCTAAACAACTACATTCTCGCCTAAAAAAGCCTCAAAAGTACATTATGTTGTCCAACAGCAGCAGTATTTGTCAAACTGTAGAGTGTCCTCTGCTTGTCACTGTATGTGGGCGGAGTACTACACAAGAGTAAAGGGTTAAGAGGCTGGACGAGTGCTGTTATTACCAGAATATCGCACGGCTATCAGCCAATCAGATTTAAGAACCAGACAGAACTGTTGTCCACAATTTGCTGTCTTTAATATATTGGGCTGATATATATTTTTTAAGATATAGATTCATAAGATTTAGTCAAGTAATATTGCACAAGCAAAAGTGCTGTTTTACATCATTTTATTTACTCGGTTATTTATTTTTTTGTAAAAATGCATCTGAAGTGGTTCAACCAGCAGAAATAAACCATATTTCAACAGTCTTTATATTAAACAGATTTTTTTTAACCTTTCGAGGTGGACAGAAATCTCTCAGATTTCATTCAAAATATCTTCATTTGTATTATAAAGATGAACAAACTTATGGGTTTGGGATGAGATGAGAGCAAGTAAATGATGGCACGACATCCATTCAGCTGTGAACTAACCCTTCATATGTCTTTAATGCTGAATTTTGATTAAAAGTAACACAGTTAAACAGGACAGCAAGGTTAAAATGTTAAGTTACTCATGGGGCGATGAAGAGGATTTATGACAGAGATCCAGCATCCTATCAGAAATTCACAAATTAAAGCAAATATACAAAAACAAAAACAAGCAAATAACCCTCATTTGGAGTTTATTATTCCTATTAAAGCTAGATTTTGGTGTGAAGGAAGTCTTCCTGTGCAATGTTGTCTCTCAAACCTTCAAAAAAAACAAAAAACTGAAAGGATGAAACAATAAAAGAAAACAGAGAGGAGCAGAGGCAGTGAAACTTAAAGGCTGGATGAGAGCCGGGGTTAGAAATATCCATTAGCTTGACATCCACATCTACCAGCAGTATAGTTGCCATGCTGTGTTTTTCAGATTAGTGTAGAAAAGAGGCTCAAACTAGAGATCAAACCACACCACAGACCAGACAGCAGAGAGTTTGCATCATTTAACAATCTCAGCGTTTTCGTTTCGGAGCAAGAACTCAACTTGAGATGGGTTGCACTAAAAACAACCACCCAAAAGATATCTAAGAAAACACACTTTTAAGACGTTGGGATTTGCGTTTCCCCTCCCCGAGAATCTGGTGCATTATTACCATGTATTTATTCCGTTTTTCAGCTGAAATACTGTTAGGGTCTGCAAACTTCAATGGATGTCTCATGCATAGATATTTCTAGATTCTGTTATCCCCACAAACACACTTGTCATCCAGTTGCTAAATTTTCATTTCCAACAAATTCAAAAGTGAGAGAGAAAAAAACTAAAAACCAAAAGAAGAAGAACTGGGATTAAAAGAGCATGACAGGAGTTTCCATGTGAAGTGCCGATTTCTTTTGTTTTGTTTTTTGCGTTAGTGGGTTAATAAAACAGATTACAAGGCAGTAGAAAGAGCCTGTCATCACCTTCTTTGGTGAAGGTCACCTCAAAACTCTCTACGAGAAGGGAGAAAAGATAAACCCAGGTCAGTCAGAGAAAGAATGAGATGCACAGAAACACAGAGACAAGAAAGAGAGAAGACAGATGTTACAGAAGCAGTCCAGGACTCAGAATACCGACTTTCTTGCGTTGGTACAGATTTTAGGGCTGGATGATATACATTGAATATTTATGATCATTTTGCTGTGATATAAAATTAAACAACAATTTACTTAGCCATTAAGTTCCCTGAAGAGTGTTGAAACGGACTGTTAATACACTATTAAATCCAGTCTATTTCAGTCCATTTATTTAAAATGCAACATCACTAAAATAATCAAATAATGTAATTATAAATTACAATGTTTTAAAGATATAAATAGATACAGATTTGTTCCCCCAGACGTCTCATAATTCAAACCAATAAAAAAGTTTCATTCCGGAGGTATAACATACAGTAATAAAATCGAATTAAATAAATAAAAAATGGAGTTAGTTAAACAAGAAAGAAAATTACAATAAATAACAGTTAAATAAATTTGTAAATTTTAATTCATTTCTATTTTTTTTTTGCTGTTTAACCAAAGAATCAAAACATAAAAAATCGTTGCTGTATAACATATAGTAAACTCTAGAGTCAAATAATAGCTATATCAGCTATAGCATAAATCGCTTTTGCACAAATTGCTGCATGAGGAAATCTGTACATCTGCATCACGCTCGTGTTGAAGGTATTTTGAGTCCTGTATGACCGCCAACAGCACAAATATACTCTGATGAGTCCACATTAACAGGCACAGAAACACCAAAAAACAGACTTGACCACAGGAGCAAATAGCCATAGCTTCCCTGTTAGGGTTAAAATACTGAATGGTGCAACTGTATGAAACATTAAAGGCCAAAAAAAAAAAAAATGCTTAAGTGTACTACCATTTATTATAACCTGACCTGACCAAAACTAAAAGTCTAGGCTTTTTTCCTTTGGGTTCTTTTCTGCTTGGCTAACCACTAAGAGTCCAGTTTGACCCTATCAGTGGCCCCGTCCACCCCGTTTTTACCCCTACAATTAGAGATGGATTTTCCATTAGGATCTGCTGTTCAGAGCAAGTCATGCGGAGGAAGCTTTGTGCCTCATCAGTACATTCTGTGGCTTTAATGACTGTACATCCCCAACACTCCTCCCGAAAACCCAGACCGGTGCCAACCAAGTGCCAACTCCAATCGCCCTCCATTTCCCATCAGGCGAAACACAATGAATATTGATCCCTTCCCTCAGACTGCTATATTGCACGGAGGAATCGATGAAGACGTAACAATAGCTGAGACGTGAGAAACAAGGCTAGCAGAGGGGCTTAATTGTTTATTTGATTTGCTTCTGCTTTTTTACCTAGTTTTAGCTGTCTGAAGAAGTTTATGGACAATGGGTGGTTGGGAAATATTAAAACTGACATTGAACTGGCACTGGACGGCCCTCCACTGATGGGACTGACTGTAAGAGCTCTCTAAAGACTACATCATGTCTGTAGTGGAAATCAATAATTGGAGCTGCTTTATGAAAGGCCAGCAGAACATCAATCGTGGTACTGTGGGCCTGCACCTAATAGGACACTGCGACCTTTGAACTAACTTTTTTTTATATAGATTTCATGCACTGAAAAAAATTTTTTTTTTAAAGATATTCCTTTGTATTACTACTTGTGTGTTTTGCCTCTTTTTGTTGAATTGCTGAATGCCTCCTCAATTGTAAGTCACTTTGGACAAAAGCGTCTGCTAAATGACTAAATGTAAATGTAAGATTAACTTGATAAAATCCTCAAAACATTTTGCACAAAATTTATAATCGTAAAAATGAGTTTGTCAATATTATGTGAAATTGACTAAATGCTTAGCCAAACAATCCTAAACTAATTAAGTAAAAATTTCATTGATTATTTTGGATTTTTAATCTAGATTTATTTAAATGAATCAATTAAAATTAAGTTGTTTTTTTATAAAGATTCATTTTTTTTGGCATTTTGCCTTTGTTGACAAGACAGTGTTTTGACAGGAAATGATGTTGGAAAAAGAGAGAGAGAGAGAGAGAGAAATATCATCATTAATCATTGTAAATATACTGATTATTTTTGTTTTTATTACTGTTTTATCCTAAAATGTTGATTGTTAAATGTACAGTGTATTCTGATCTATTTTTTTTATTGATATATAAATGAATAATATGATATAAATGAATAATATGATATATTGAATAATAATATGATATATTGAATAATAATAATGTGATATATTACATATTTTTACTTAATTACTGTATGTAGATATCTTTTTTTTTTTTGTACTACTACTACTACTACTACTATTTACTGTGTTTACTGTGTGGTTTTTATTATATATGTGTGTTCTTTTATTTTTAATGTAAACTTTATAAATGCTTTGGCAATACATTTGTAACATTTGTCATGCCAATAAAGCAATTATTGAATTTAATTGAATTATTGAATTGAATTGCGAGAGAGAGAGAGAGAGAGAGAGAGAGAGAGAGAGAGAGAGAGAGAGAGAGAGAGAGAGAGAGAGAGAGAGAGAGAGAGAGAGAGAGAGAGAGAAAAAGAGAGAGGGAGAGAGAGGGAGAGAGGGAGAGAGAGAGAGAGAGAGAGAGAGAGGTCTAATAAATCTAATAAATCTTAGATCTAATAAATCTTTATTAGATTTCACCACACCAAAAAGATTGTGTTTTTCAAAAGTTACTTTTCATGCAGTGTGTTATGTAGCTGTTTGTGAATGTAAAAGGTCTGCAAAGTTATGGTCTAAAGGAATGATTTGATTCTGAAATGAGTTGTCAGCAATTCCAGTTTGACTTCTGTAACTGATCTACGTAGATTCACAACACGTTTGCATAATGCCAGCCTACGGTCTTTATTGACTGACTCCAAACAATGTCTACTCTGACCCTTCTCAAACACTTTAATTTGTCTGTATGTCAAGAAGGATTTACTGCAGAGAGAAAAACTTTCTTGTGCAACTTTTGCACTTTCAATAAAAACGCGCTTTATAATCACTTAAAGACATAGTTCACCAAAAATGAAAATTTGCTCATAATTTACTCGCACTAAAGTGATTCTAAACTAAAATTTATTTCTTCTAAACACAAAACAAGATATTCTAAAGAATGTTGGAAACGAGCAGCCATTGACATCCATAGTAGGAACAAAAAAAATACTATGGAAGTCAATGGCTGCTTTTTTCCAAGCATTCTTCAAAATATCTTCCTTTGTGTTCAACAGAAAAAAGAAACTCAAGTAAGTAGTTACATAAGGTAAGTAGTTAGTATATTTTCATTTTTAAGTGAACTACGCTTTAAGATGTTTCAAATAATAGAATGTGCCTTGTGTTTTAAATCATGAAACACATAAGAAATCCTACTGAAATGTCATTCACTGACAGTAGTTTAAAATATATAGACGGTTAAGAACAAAAATTATTTTGTGAAATATTAAAAAGTCCTTAAAGTACAGCCCCAAAAATGAATTATTTATCCTTTTAAATTTTCAATCATTATACTTTGCCACTATACATCAATAGGTCTCATTCAATTGTCAGTTTTTAATAAATATAAAAAATATATAATCCCTTACACTCATTTGAGTATTTCAGAATAAATATTTAGCAACAATTTTTGTATGCAAATATCTGTTATAAGAAGGATGGAAGTCCGTTTTTTTTTTTTTTACAAAAGTTATTGTAAACATTTAATACGCTTTTATATGGGCATGTAATATCACTTTTGTAAGTGTCACTTTATACGGACACCAAAATCAAAGCTATACTTGAGAGCTTGTACAGCTCAACAACCTTTTAAAAGTCTGCTCTGCTTTAACCAAATCTTAATGCCACAACAGTTCTCCACAGCTTCTGCCAAGCTCCCTGATCAGAATAAAGCGAGTTAGTCAGCATGGCACCATGTCCTGAGCGAGCAGGACTGGCAGAGAAGCCAAGACTGCAGCAGTCACCCACGCAGCCATGTGATGCTTCAAAGTGAATTTAACACAGCTTCTTAATATAATCAGTGCGCCAAATGTCTGCTGGCTCCCACAAACAAAGCCCGCTCAAACCATTCCTTATGGAGAAATCCTATATTATTTACGAGCTACATCGGGGGATGATTAGCAATGAATAACGACCCAAATGCTTTGAAATATACAAATAACCCAAGGTAAACCACATTAGCGCGTAAGGACCAATCTTTCTCCCAAATGTTAGCTTGCTAGCAGTGTCCCATATTCAGGAGAGAACTAAAACCTTGAGAACGAGGGAGCGCGTTCACAATAGACCGCTGAGATCTGAAATGAGGTCAAAGTAAATCTCCAAGTGATTAAAAATGGCCAATGCTAAGGCTGCACATTCCCTTTAGCAGGAAAACAAGCCAACGTCATTGATCTTGGTATCAGCAGAGCAGAGCAGATGCTTGGCCAACGAGAGGAGCAATTTATTAAAAAGTGGCAGGTTTATGGATCGCCTGTACTGATTCAATATGAACCTATTAGTCCAGCATGCTTAAAAGTACCTCAATTGGATCCTCAAACTGACTATCTGCAATATGTCGGGAAATGATAAGGGAAAAGCTCTGCATTCCCATTTATCATATTGGCTAGGGCTGCACGATATTGAAAAAAAATTACATTGCAATATTTTATTTTTCTGCGACACACATTGCTATATTAGGTATAATTTCACCAGATGACTTGAATGCCTCTCTTTGGGAAAAAAAAAATCATACTTTTGAGATATACTAAGAACTACAGTACTGTGCAAAAGTCCTAAGCACTAAACCAGCTTTGTTGGCCTAAGACTTGTTGGCACAATAATCAATTAGTCTCTCTATTAAAAACAAACAGAAAATATAGGAAATACTTACAAAAAAACAACAGCACAACATTTTCTCTTCAAGCAAAAGTCTATGTTTAATGTGACTTCCTTTGGCAACTCTTTTGTTCTAATTGTCCTGACATTTTCTGAAATAATGTGCTGTGTAATATCAGGCTTCTTTAGCACTTTCCAAAGTTCTTCTTTAGGTTTAGAGTGCCATAGCTTTTTTTTTCTTTCCAGGTGATCTCATACAGCCTCTACAATATTCAGGTTTGGACTCTGTGGAGGCCAGTTCATAAATGTCAGTGTTTCATCAGTTTTCTTTCTTCAAACAGGATTTCACTGCAATTAGCGGATCATTATCGTGCTGAAAATGAAAACTATTACCACTGAAGTCCTTTCCAGAAGGAATGGCATAATGGATTAAAACCTCTCTGTATTTTTTAACATTCACAATTCCACCAATTCAGACAATTTTGCTAACAACACTGGTAGAAATGCAGCTCCAATCAGGACAAACAGCCTCTCTCCAACATTGTCTTTCACATGTCTTGAACAATTAATGCCAAATAATTCAAACTCTAACCTAACTCCTATCCTAACAAACCATACATCAACTGAAAGATCATTTATTCACCCTGTAAAAATTTCAACAACAAAAAAATGACAAAAAACATTTACACTTATGAGGTTTTTGTGGTAAAGGGTCACATGTATCCATTATACCATCAGTAAAATAACAGATTTAATGTTGACTTAATATTAAACCAATAACAAGCATTGATAAATACAGTAGAGCAAAGACAAATATAAAATAAACAGTGCTTTATAGTTTAATGAGAGTCTACCACTATTCAGGTACACAAATTGAATAATTAAACGTAAAATAACATAATAGTCTTCATCATATATACATAAACATAATGAATCTTTCATAAAAGTTACAAATATTGTCATTTATTGTGCCCAAATGCTTTAAACTGGCTTACAATGCTTATATAGCCCTTAAAAACACAATCAAATGATAAATTTTTTTGGTAACATTGTGGAGTTGCTGCAAAGTGTTACCATAAATCATGTGTTTTTTAATAGCTCTAATATTGACTATTGAATTGTTTTCTATCAATGGAAGCTGTGTTTTAAATATTCAGTTTGGCCTACATCTACTGCTACACGTCTTGGGATTGTGAGTAAATATTAAGTCTAGAAGCATAAAACAGTGCAACAAACAGCGCCATTAACCTATTAGAGCCTGCAAGAATATCTATAAGCCATTTAGCATCGAGAGCTGCCTTCACCAATCACATCAGTGGTTCATTATAGTGCTATTTTAAAAGTTTAACCCAGTTTACTGAAGATAATTGACAAGAAGGGAGTAGGAAAGCTTTGTCATACTATTGGTTGTGCATTATTAAACCAGGAGTCCAGAGAAAAGTGATTGAAAACAAATTCACTAAAGACTTTATTTACACTTGCTAGCTGACTAAATGAATACCAGATGATTTTTAGAAAGACAGAGAAAAAAATCTGCTGACAATTCCATGATTTAAATATTTCATCACAGTTCAATCACGTTTTGTTACTTTTAATCAGTTAAGAGGTGGGTGTCCATATAAACCGTTTATAATGAAAGATGAAACTTCTGTAATGTAAGTGAATGATGATTGGGGCTGTCCAATATGATGCATTTAATAATCTTAAAGTATTAAATGACAAAGAACTAGTGAGGTTCAAAACAATGTCAGAAATCTGCCAAATTTCAATTGAGAGCCATAGCAAAATAGTTATTTTAGTCTCACTGATATATTATTAAATCTAATTTTTGCTAATATTTTCACATACATTCTTTTTTAGATGATCTGTTTTCCTTTTTATTTATTGTAGGTAATTTTATAGTTGTTTTTACATTTATTTTCAAACTTTATTCAAAATATCTCTATAACTTTAAGTTTTATTTTTTATTTTTGTTCAGTTAGAACTACAATTAAATGAAAGTGAGAAATCTTCCAGCTAGATGAAATAAATAATATTTCAGTTTATTAAATTTAGTGTTTTTTTGTTTTTAAACTCTGTTTTTTTTTATATTTGTTTACAGGGGTTTTAATTGCAGTTTATTTTGTATTAGCTCTCGACCCTAAACTAAATATACTAAACTAAGAAATTAACATTTTTGTTTTCGTTTTATTTTAGTTAATGTTTATTTTATTTCAAGTAATAATTTTTATTATTATTGTTATGATTATTATTTGTGATAATATCGCTGTAGCAAAGAGTACAGTCACAAAATATGAACAACTTAACTTTTTTATTCCCATTTTAAGATATCACTTGTCTTGAAAAAAAAAACAAATAATTAATATAAATAGTATACATGCAAAAATATATAACTGTTTTTTTTCATTTATTTGTTTGTTAGTTTGTTCAGTTGTTTGTTTTAAATCTTGACAGTCCCATTCAATTCCATTCCAAACAATATGAACCTACAAGACATTCATTAAAAAAACAAGTAAATAAATAAAAATTTCAAGAAAGAAACAACAACACAACTTTCATTAATTGATGTGAATACCCCTTTAAGTTTCAGAAAGCATGAGGAAGCAAAATGGCCGCCAGTCTCATAGACCAGAGACCAGAAGATGGAGGATCTTACCTGCGTAGCGCAAAGGAGCATCTTTATCCAAGGCTATCAGAGGAGGGTCCAGCAGAACTTTGTCGTCGTTTTCTGTCACGATACCATGATACGTGGTCTCAATCCACGGCTTGTGCTTATTTACTGTGAAGGTGGGGAAAAAACAAAACAGAGAGAACTTTTGTTCAGTCGCCAAATAAAACCAAGGCCAGACAACAACCAATTATTTTGTATTTCTCTGAGGATGCACTATGTGTCAGCACAAGCGTCCGCCAGCTTAAAGGCAGAATCGCAGGCTGGCGTAACACAGTGGTGGTGTGTGTGTGTGTGTGTGTGTGTGTGTGGTGGCATTTACTTCTCTCAGCAGCTCATTAGTGTTGACTGAAGGCTTTGAGCTCTGAAAGTGGAGAGGACAGATGCGCTGCACAATCACTGCAGCTAGTTTAACCCGGTTTACTGAAGATAATTGACAAGGGAAAGCTGTGTCATGCAATCAGTATTACATTATCAAAACAGAAGAAAATGGTTAAAAATAATGAAAACGCTTGTGAAACACCCCAATACCCTTATCTATCAATTAAAGCTATCTTTTTCATGTTAAAACTAGTTTTTGCCCTAACTATCAGTGACAGCTACGTGCAAAATTTCTATTTTAGGAACAAAAATTCTAAATGTCGCCGCAAAACAACACCATATACTACTATGACAATTATCCCCTCAGGTACTGATTATGTGCTTTATACAGTGTTACCAATGTGAGTTTGAATACCATTTTACGTGACGTTCATTGCCATACTACTGAAAGCAGCAACAGTTAGTTTAACTCCGATCTAGAAAACGGTTTGAAAATGAAAGTCAGTAACAACATCAGCTTATGTACTTTTAATCATGTTAAATAGGTTAAACGTGTTGCGTTTGGTACAGACAGCCTGTCATAATCACATCTAGTCCATACAGATCGCCGGAGAACTACAAGTCTGCCACCAAAGAAACTGCAAATCCTGTCATGCACCACAAACTCACACCTGTTCCGGTTCTTCTTTGATTACACACACACACAGCTGAAAGCTGCTCAATGATTACATGGACCATATATACAGCACACAAACACACAAACCTTGCTGAGTCTTGTTTTCTCGTTTTAATTCCTTGCCACCTGTATTGACCATTCGGCTGTTTGTGACTACGATTCTGGATTACTTGTATGTATCTGTTTACCCCTGTTTTGACCGTTGCCTGTCTGACTAATCTTATAAATAAACTGCACATGGATCCTCAACCCCGTTGTCCAGCATCGTTGTGTTACACAGCCAAATTGCCCGTCACTGGAATGTTAGTCACGTGACATGAATGATACTTTGAAAAGCTTTCGAAACATCTGCAATTCGGAAACACAACCATCGCTACAAAACAGGTCCATATAAATTAACTATGATGAAAAATGAAACTTTAGTCAATAGGTGTCTACCTCAAGTCGATCGGTATAAAAGTTGGATTTCTAACATCATCCTTCTGCTCATATTCATATATAATGCAAGCGAATAATGGATGGGTTCATTTGATATTATGCAAATAATTTTTTTTTTTTTTAAAGTGGGCAACATTTATAAAAGATTACATGATACACACAAAAAAACAAAGTGTTACAAAATGATGATGTCAAAAATATCTATCATATTTTGGTTATTAAAGCATATTTATGGTTATTAAAGCAGAGAGGACAGAATCACTGCAGTCTGGACGCAGAGGGTGATGTGAAGGGCAGATTGCTCTCTTCAACAGATAATCACAGTGGTGTGGCTGAAATGTGAGCATCAGCACATCAGCAGTTGCTGGGTGAAAGTGGATCCCCCTGCAGTGCTGAGCTCATTGTGACAGAGGAAGCAGGAGGCCGCAGGGAAACAAAACGAGCTCAGCGGACTGATGCCGTCAACATCACTGAATCAGCTGCTTCTCACTGTAATGCTGAGAGACACAGCTCTTCTTCAGTGAGCAGCTAACTAATCCGTTAATGTAAAACAGATGTATTGGATGATAATTGGTACAGAATCCTTTACACAATTTAAAGGGTTAGTTCACCCAAAAATGAAAATCCTCCACTCCAAACCCGTTTAAGTTTCTTTCTTCTGTACAACACTAAACTAAATATAAGAATGTTTACTGACTTCCATAGTATTTTTGGTTCCTACTATGGAAGTCAGTGAAAGTAACTTTTTTCCCAGCATTCTTTAGAATGTTTTGTTTTGTGTTCAACAGAAGAAAGAAATTTATAAAAGTTAAGAACCACTTGAGTGTGAGCAAATGATAAGGAAATTGACATTTTTAAGTGAATAATTCCTTTAATATGAGTTATTGATAAGCTATACACATAGTGCCTTCGATAATATTGGCACACTTGGTAAACAGGAGCAAAAAGTAGTATTTATTGGTTTTACCTTTTGAGCTTTTTCTCAAAATACAAACCCAAAACCATACAAACCCTTTTTTCTTAAAACCCTGTCAAACAGTACAAGTTATTTAGTTCCATAAGATCTTTGCTGAACTTCTTCAAGATTACATACATTCATTTAAAAAATAATAATAATAATAAAATTGATATTCTGTATAAAGGCACAGTTATTATTGCTAGATTCAGCTACAAATATAAAACATTTTATGAAATATGACGCATCTCATTTTCTTACCCTTAAGTTGTTTTGAACTGTGCAATAAAATTATATAAATTAAAAAATAAGACTAATATAAATTATTTTTTGTTACATATATTTTTAAAATTCTGATTTTATTTATTGTATTTAATACTTAAAAATGCAAAAGGAGATCTTGGAAAATGCTAACGTTATCCTTAAAGCCTACATCCCACCCAGCAAATCACCATCCAAAGCCACACCTCCTGAACGCATGAATACACACTAGAAAACATCACTAGAACACATCAAGTAACATTCACCAGAGAGTACACTAGTACATATACAGTTAGTAATTACAATACCAATGTTAAAAAAGAACATAGGTTGTCGATGTTTGCCTGCCATTCTCTGTCTAAACAGCATCCATGATATAATCCTTTCTGCACAAACAGGGTCCTCAGAGGCATGCAATTACATATTTTGATAGGCAGGTATGACAGACCAAACCTTTTGATTGGATGAACGTTTTTTTGATCCTACACCTTCCACAGAATATTAAAATATATATAAATGCATTCTGACCACTTCATTTAATGATTGCTATCAGGATGTGAACATAAATAAATATTATACATTTTATTAAAGAACCTTGATGAAACGATGAACAAAATTCTCTGTATGGTCATAAAAACATCTAGTTTATGCCACCTTTTCACTCAAGCAAAACAAATGCTTCTTGCGCACACACAAACGCTTCGATATCCACTGCACTAACAGCTCTTATCATCCTTTATATCCCTTATAAAATTGCTGTCTGGCAGACGGTGTAGTGTACAGCTGCTGGAGGAGCAGAAGGATGATTTATTGGCTTGAGCGTTAGCGTGGTTTCTCTGCACCGATGTGTCTTGCGAATGAGCCTGCAGGCAGAAGCTGATCAGTGACACTAATTGAAGGATATAACCTCCACAGCAATAACGGCATAACGCTCACCTCCGTTCACATTACATGCCACATCCAATTTCACACCTTCAGGAAAATAGTACACTTGACAGAACCGGCGCTTCATTTTTGTGTTGTATTTTTTTACCTCGTTCATTTACAGCTGCAATATATTTGTGATTTAAAAACACACACGCTTCACAAATCAACACTTCTATGAAAGCTACAAACACATGATGCATGACTGTAATGCTGTATGCGCTATAAAGAGAGTCAAATTTGTGATCTGGCTCATAAATCGTCTTAGTAAAGTGGGTTCACGTGACCAAAGTGTGCTCCGCTGTTGCTGGTTGTCTTTGGACAGATTGTCAGACCAGACTACCCTGATAATCTGCTTTAAAATCCTAGGTTTATAAAACCTTAAGAGCCGAGGTAAGTCACATGTTTAAAGGGCAAACTGGGACATAATGCTACTAATAATGAGAACAAGCCGATGACGTATATTGTTTACCTAACTTCACTGTTATTTGCTGGACACTGCACGTGTTTGTGAACACTTAATGGAGAGTGTTAACTTAAACAGAAAATAAGATATGCTGTGGAAACCTTTTTCACTCAGAAATTGGCATATTTCACTATTAATCATGAAGTCATGCACCGATTGCAATTTTCTCGGCCGATTCAGATTTTTTGTGTGCCTATAGACCAGGGGTCACCAATCTCGGTCCTGGAGGGCCGGTGTCCCTGCAGGGTTTAGCTCCAACTTGCCTCAACACACCTGCCTGGATGTTTCAAGTATACCTATAAGAGCTTGATTAGCTTGTTCAGGTGTGTTTGATTAGGGTTGGAGCTCAAATCTGCAGGACCTCCAGGAACAAGTTTGGTGACCTCTGCTATAGACCATTTTGAGGGATGTAAACAAAAACTATGGTCCCAATGTATTTCCTGTTTTACATTTTTTATTTCTATAGCTTCCGAGAATCCAAAAAGAGCCACATATTGATCAATAATGTTATGATAGCTGTTTTAACATTAAGTTATTATTGAATTGCCTCTTGTTACAGTTATGAAACAGTTTGATAACAAGCAGGAAATGTTCATGGGCCAACACCACATTGAAAGGGTCTATAATGATTTTTGCTGGTTCCAATGTTCTATACTATAATTATTATTTTATAATATGAAATATAATTTTCAGAAGAACTACAATTGACATCATATACAAACAATTTTTTTTTATTATTATTATAAATTATAGGATTGTTCAGAATTCATTTAAAATATATTTTTTAATTATTTAAAAAACATTATATTCATTATTAAAATAAGCATTACAGTTTTCCTCAAACTGCAACAACACTAACAAAATGTGTCTTTTTCCACTCTTTGTAACTTTTATTTCACTTTTAACTTTTCTTATTTTTTCTTATTTCACAAAAGTACAAAGATTATATATGCTTATGAAATAAGTTCTGAGTAATATTTGTATAGTTTTGTATTATTATTTTATAGTTATTTATTTTTTCTTGTTCTTAACATGACTACCGTTTTCTCTCTCTCTGAATGTGATTATGAATGTCTGGTAAAAAAAAATGTAAATTTCACGCAGCAAAACGTATTTTTAGCTTGAAATAAATATTTACTCTTAAATTAGATTTTGAACCTGATGGTATTAATCTGTTAAAATTCTTGGCCAGTCAATCGGTGCATCTCTAAAATTAACTAATAAAAAGGCTGAAATAACATTTTCTTGTTAAACGCACAATAAGTTTGGTTTGAGGGTGTGTTCACATTTGGTTAGTTTTGAAAAGCTTATGAAATGTGTAAAAAGACAAAACAGCACCATAAATTCCTCCGACACACACACATACATATATATACATACATGCATACATACACACAAACAAAACCTGCATTTCTGACACATACTTAACAGAACTACAATGAGCAACATCATGACTGAGGACTGAAAAGCTTTGGTCTTCTTTATGGTGTTTGGTGTGGTTTTTGGTTTATTATATTGAAATTGCTGCTCCATTTTGCATTAAACTGCACCAGAGTTCATTTGGAAGTTTAAACTATTCAAATGAATTGCACTAAGAGAGCATCTGCACCACACCAAACCTGACATGTATGAACCCACCACTATTTACATTGTATAACTTATTACAAACAAAAATGATTCTGAAAAAATGGAATTAAGCATATTTGTTCACCGCAGTTCAAATATTTGAGTATAGCTCTAGTAATGCTGTGGGTTCAATTGCCAGAGGAAGCAAGAACTGATCAAATGTCTGCCTTATATGAAAGCTTCTGCCTAAACATAAAATATAATAGGGTTTGTTACTAGGTGGGGACTTACTAGCCTAAACAATCCCACACTGATAGAATCAGATAAATCAAAACAATCAAAGATTTCTGATAAAAACATGCATATTACATAGTACAGTTTATATAATAATAAAGAAAGAAAAATAGTAAGTAATGGAGTAATGGTGGCTACTAAAAACAGTTCTGAATCAGGCATCTTAAAAGAACATCACTAAAGAACATTTCAGAAAATGGTCATTTTAAACACTAATAATATTTTACAGTATAACAGTTTTTAATGCATGTTTGAAATAGCCTTGGAAAATAAAAAGAGTTCTTTTAAAAGCAACATCTTGTCAACACCAAACTTGTGTCTGGTACCATATACAAATATAACATTTTAAATGCATAAGAAATGCTAAATGAAAACACCCAAATGTGAATAAAAAGACAAACAAATGTTTTTTTTAATTAAATATGTACAGTCAGAGAAGAAAAAAGCCTGTTGTTCTGGCCCTTCTAAAATGTCAGAGCAAAAAACTGTCATCATCTGACTGCTAGCGAACAAAAAGATTAAAATGATTCATTGCAATTTTTTTGGCCAATAACATTCACATACTGGATAGATGTTGACTTTTTCTGGTCTCTAGATATTGCTGTAGTCCTTTAGTACGACTGCTTAGAAAAGACACAAAAGCTCAAAATACCTCAGAAAGCAATAGAAAGTAAATCAAAGCAGCATTAAAGCATATTTTGTAGCTCAGAGTTGAAACACTTGAGGTTAAGCTAGGTTTACCTCAACCAAGAACTGTTTGTACTCACAAACCATTCGGCCACAGAACAAACATACTGATTAAACATATACGGTTATCACTGCATGTTTACATCTCCCTGCTAACAACCTGTTCACAAACACCGAATTATAAAGATACTCTTTTGACAAGCAGACAATTTAATGAATGAGTCTTTATTTGCAAATGTTTTGGTACATCTCAATAAGGGTCCTCGAGACCTCTTGGAGCGCAGTCAGCCGTGGCAGAGATCCCAGCGAGAAAAAACCACTAAAGACAGCAGCCAAACACCTGCTAAACACTGGCGACACTCCCACACACACACTTCATAAAACATATGGCACACATATCACTCCTGCTCTTACCAAAAACAAATTTACCAATCAAACTGCAATTACGATCTTCTTTCAACTTCCTGGAAGCCTTTAATGAACCATTAAAAACAGCTTATGTTTGAAAAGCCCACGCCGATGTCTGGTGTGCGTCATTGTAAACTAAACGAGCGGGTATCAAAGACGACGGGCTGGTTAGCAGGCTGGCGGAGAATGAATCTGATTACTGAAGGAGCTCTGATGTGGTGGGTATATAATCTCTGAGTGCCCTACAGCTCTGGCACAAGCAGAGCGTTTAGGACGGCAGGCGGCAAGTTGGGCTTTTTTTACATCCATTCTGCACATACAGTGGAGATCAATTAGAAACACTTGATTTTTTGGGGGGGAAATAATGAAGTCTTTATCAATCAAAATTGTAAGCAATTTAGCTCTGGCTATACCATACTTGTAGAGCAGTGTTTTACATAATAACCAAGGCGCTGGACAAAAAAAGCATAACTTTGTCCACACGAACATGGGTATTTACAAAACCACACTTGGTTCTATGCGGTTTTGCCGTTTGTCCACACAAAAACGCTGTGTCAGGTTGAAACCGATACTTTATATAAACTCCAGCCAGAGTGAAGATTTTCCAAAACTCTGGGTACAGTGTGGTCGTGTGGACACTTCAAATTGAGTTTACACCTCATAATGTCAGTGTGCGTGCTGTTTTCTCCTTTCTGATTGGCCGACACGACTAGGTTCACACCAAACCCGGAAGACACAAATGAGGCAAAATTCTGCATGTTTGCGGCAAATGCATTGCATATATCATGGTATTCGCCTGCAGGACAGTAATCCGCCTCTGTTCACAAGTTTGCATTGATTTGTATGCAATTTACTTGTGCAAATGGTTGATTCCGCATTTTATGTGAACCCAGCATAAAAGTGTCATTAATCGCCGCATGTTGGTTCAGCGTGTCCTTAACATGCATCACAGTGCGTTTCTGCGTTTTCATGTGGACGGAGATTTTTTTTTTAATGAAAGCGGAAAAAGAAAACTGTTTATAAAAATACCTGTGTGCATGTGGATATGGCCTTAGACAACAACAATAACTGCAGCATAGGTTGCAACAGTCAAAAATCAGTAAGAAGTGTAGAGCAGTGTTTCCCAACCCTGTTTGGAGGCACACCAACAGTACATATTTTGGATGTCTCCCTTAGCTGACCCATTCATTTCAGGTTTTGGAGTCTCTTCTAATGTTCTGATGAGTTGATTCAGGTGTGTTTGATTAGGAAGAGGTTGAAAATGTGTACTGTTGGTGTGCCTTCAGGAACAGGGCTGGGAAACACTGATGTAGAGTGTTACTAGTCTCTCACTGGACATCACTAGTCTCTCACTGGACATCCCTAGTTTCTCACTGGACATCACTAGTCTCTCACTAGACATCACTAGTTTCTCACTGGACATCACTAGTTTCTCACTGGACATCACTAGTTTCTCACTAGACATCATTATTCTCTCACAGGACATCACCAGTATCTCACTGGACAACAGGACATCACTGGTATCTCACAGCACACCACTAGTCTCTCACAGCACATCAAGAATTTTGCAGATTTTCACTAGTTTCACTAGGGCAGGTCATTTCATTATTTCAATGTTTTTTAGGAACCATACATTGCTGAGAGCTTCTGATAAATATTTGCCATAACTCTGCCATGCAGCTATATAAGAGGCGCTGCTAGAGAAAACATCACCAAAACATATAGCAGCTGCCTAATGCATCACTGCAGAAACTGCAAATACACCACAAACACAGAGGAAATCAAACAAAAGATTAAACTGCTTTTATTGATTCAACGTGACTAATAATCACAACTAGAGAATCATCTAACAGAAGGATTTATTTCAGACGCTCAACTGAAGTTATAAAGTGAGTTTGGAGTAAATCCATGTTATTAAATGTGGTATTTTCACATGCTTTCAGATGTAGCAGCAACACAGAGCTCTAGATTGCAGAGAAGCTATGCAAACAAGAGTAATTTTCTGCGATTTTGCGTAGCTTGTCAGTTAACTATGGCTCTGTGTAGTAAATCCTGCTCCATCTTAAAGCACATGCTAGAAATTTATGACAAAATCTGACAGAATGCACTTAAATATCACTTTTTATGATTAATTGTGCAGCACTACTTGACTTCATAGCCTGATCACAGTCTAGGGTTCTCAAAAGTTTTCTGTTCGGTACCAATCGGTACTGAAATTTTAAAAACATCCATTTCCTGCTAACATTTGAATGCATACTTAAACACGTCCAATCACAGTCATTTCTGTTGAGCACGTAACCACAATGGCCAATCAGTGGTGTCTAAGTACGCACTCAACAGCACTCAAATGTTGGTGGGAAATGGATTTTTTTAAATTTCAGTAACGTTTGGTACCGAACTCGATACTTTTGACAACCCTATCAGAATCAAAAACAAAATGCTAAAAAACTTGAGTCCTAATTTGAAACTGATTTCATGGGAATTTTCACATCGGTAAAATTCAAAAGTGAAACTAAACCACACACAAGTGTTGCGTCAAGTTCACCACACAGACACCTTTAATTCCCCACATGAACTGATGGGGAAGTCAAACACTAATTAATTTTGTAGAAATGTTATCCAATCATAGCAGTGGGTGTTTACTTCCAAGTCATCAGAGCAGACTGGACAGAAAATCTGCACGTTCTCTGAGCCGGCTTCAAAACCAGGCTAGAAAAAACTTATTGATTTGATGTTTTGAAAGTAAAAACCATGCAAATGTCATAAGAAGACCTCAGACAACATTCATTCATTCATTTTCTTTTCGGCTTAGTCCCTTTATTAATCTGGGGTCGCCACAGCGGAATGAACCGCCAACTTATCCAGCATATGTTTTGCGCAGCGGATGCCCTTCCAGCTGCAACCTATCACTGGGAAACATCCATACACACTCATTCACACACATACACTACGGACAATTTAGCCTACCCAATTCACCTATAGCGCATGTCTTTGGACTTGTGGGGGAAACCGGAGCACCCGGAGGAAACCCACGTGAACACGGGGAGAACATGCAAACTCCACACGGGGAGCCTCAGACAACAGGAAAATATAATTTAAATAAACAGTTCATGACCCATATAGAAATTTGATATATGGCAATATATGCTAATTAAATTACATATGGCATACGAGTTCATGTATGGATTTCACATATAATGTGTATATATGCAAAAATTACAGTTTACATTTTTTTCAATCATTGGAATTACAAATGCGAACATACATGTATGTTAAAATATTTTAGTTATAATTATATATTCTTTTTAATGTATGTTCATATATAGCCACATATGAACCCACATATAAAATTATAGCTAATATAGTTGAACACATACATTTTTGTAATTCCAAGGACTGAGTGCTGCCATTTTTGCAATATTGATTCATTTTTATTCAGCTTAGTCCATTATTTATCAGGAGTCACCACAGCGGAATGAACCGCCAACTATTCCAGCCTATTTTTTACGCAGCGGATGCCCTTCCAGCCGCAACCCAGTACCAGGAAACACCCATACACACTCATTCACACACATACACAGTCATACACTACGGCCAATTTTGTCTACCCAATTCACCTATACTGAATGTCTTTAGACTGTGGGGGAAACCGGAGCACCTGGAGAAAACCCACACAAACACAGGGAGAACATGCAAACTCCACACAAAAATGTCAACAGCGTCCTTCTTGCTGTGAGGTGACAGTGCTAACCACTGAGCCACCGTGCCACTCCATTTTTGCAATATATGACATGAAATCCAAATATGAACTTATCATATATATCATATATGTAATTTGCATATATTGACATATGACAGATTTCTAAGAGAATTACCACAAGGTTCCAGATTACCACAAATAATTTGAAAGTGTTCTCTAAGTCTGATCAGTGTTCTTCTTCAAATATCTCATTCAAGTTTTTTTATATTGTGATTCAGAATTCATGTAACTCACAAAATATTACTCAAAACTGCTCTTTTACTCCTCTTAGAAAAACTTTAAATATAACTCGACAGTGAACTTAACATTTAGGAAACTATAAATTGCTCTCATTTTAAACTGCACTGTAAAACCACTTGCACACTGCTAATACAATGTAACCATGGCAACAAAAATCTCATCTCAAGGAGAGAATTGTTTAATAAAAAAAACCCACAAATGATGACAGCACACTAAATATATGATTTCATAATGACAAAAAGTACAGTCGAAACGTGGTTACAGGCTAGAGACTGTTATAGATAGAAATGCACTTTTGTCGATGTCTGAAGAGGTTGTTACAGCATAGCATTTTATAGATGAAAGCCATGTAAATCAATGTTACATAACTGGTGCATTAGAGCGGCACTGATACTTGAGCACAGTGGAGTAAATATGCACAGAGAGATCACAGTTCAATCACTTTCATTCAGACTGATTCATCTGCAACATGATTAAAGGAGAGTAATATGTTTTTTTGAAGTCCGTAGGAGAGTGGAAAAGAAAGTAAAGAGCAGAAGATGAGTATAATATAATATAACATAATATAATATAATATAATATAATATAATATAATATAATATAATATAATATAATATAATATAATATAATAAATTTGTTCTACTTATATAATAAACATGTCATTTTTTGCTATTACGGTTTATTAAATTTCAAGTTAAGTTATTATTAATAATAAATAATAATAAAATAAACATTATTAACATTGTATAAAATATATTGTTAACATTATATTTAATTTACAATATAACGAATAACAAATAACTTTAATAACAATAGTAAATGTAAAATAACAATAATGTAAAATAATATTATTTATAATGATTATAATAACATTACTATTATTATTATTATTCAGTATTTC
Source organism: Danio jaintianensis (assembly GCA_903798115.1). Lineage (NCBI taxonomy): Eukaryota > Metazoa > Chordata > Actinopteri > Cypriniformes > Danionidae > Danio > Danio jaintianensis. The sequence goes on from CAIGQV010019951.1 coordinate 16,609,919, forward strand.
AACATTCAACATTCACAGTGATTATTAGTGATCCCTTTTCTCTTTATTCTCTATTTCCACCTGGGGATACTCATCCCGAGGCCCCCAGAGACTATCCAGTGCCACTAATGCAATCCAAGACCTGTGAAGAGATGATCCCAAGGTTTCCATAATCCCGGACCAGGCCGTATCCTGAGCAGCTGCTGTGGTGGTCATGGAGGAGTGGAGAGGATGAGACTGATTCCTGTGAGACCCCAGTGACAGACGAGTCTTCGCTGACGTCCAGCGTTCACCAGCCTCCGGCGCCTAGACTGCAGCTCTGCACAAGACGTTTGGCCATAGGAGAAATGGTCGTGCCCAACTGAGCCTGGTTTCTCTCTAGGTTTTATTTTCCTTCACTTTCGCCAATTGGTGAAGTTCGTTCCTCGCTGCTGTCGCCACTGGCTTGCATGGTTCGGGACCTGTAGAGCTGCGCATCGATGGATTTGCTCTTCAGTGTTTGGACTCTCAGCAGTGAAAATTCAAACCACACTGAACTGAACTGAACTTAAACTCTAAAAACTGAACGGACACCATTCCAATTCACTATAATCTTCTATGTGAAGCTGCTTTGACACAATCTACATTGTCGCTATAGAAATAAAGATGAATTGAATTGAATTGAATTATTACTGCATATTTATTATTTAACAATTTCATTAGACGACAACAGAACTGCAGTGCAAAAATTACCCCCTTCACCTTCAACAGTCAACGGAACATTATCATTAAAGCAAGAGCACCTTTTTTTTTTACAACAGCAGACAATATTTATATTTGACAAGCCGTTTGCCACCATCCATTCTCCAGATTACAGTCATTTGGATAATATCCCCAAATTAAGCCATTTAACCGTAATCAAATCTTTTGTACGCTAGCAGGCACAAATTAGTGGCTAATGATGCAGCCGAGTGAGGAAACACAGTTGGCCTGGAGCTTGAAGCTTCCTCCAAGACTATCAGATCTCAGACTAAAACTGAAGAAATTCAGAATAAACCAATCCCTATGCATGCTTTTTTTGTGCAGTGACCAGCACAAATGAGTACATGATAGGATTTATTAGAAAAATGCCATAACACTTTACAATACAGTAATGTATGAATGTATATTTACTAACATGAACAAACAACGAACTATGTTAGTAGAGCATTTATACAGCAGTTCAACATTTACTAATGCATTATTAATATCAAACGCTGTGCTTGTTAGCTTAAGTTATTACACAACTATCAAAAATACTCAATTCTGATTGGTCAGTCGCAACATTCCAAGGTATGCTACTCTCAGATAACAACTGCTGAATAACACAGACTCATCTGGGAACTTCGAATCACCTTGACCGTTCACATTCACAAAGCCTATACATTAACACTCATATGTATCTGCTAGTCTGTCACACCACTGTTTTTGATTATTTTTGACCGTCTTGTGACTGAATAATGTGCAGGTTAGCGTAAGCTCCTTTCAGCTGTTTTCGTTTCTGTCAACTTTGTATTTAATTAAAGAGTTAATAAACTATTACGACAACATTTCATGTTTTGTAGCAAGCAGCCTTGTAATAAGCGGTATAAAAGTACATCCAGGATGGCCGTTTTCGCAAAATAAAACCATTCTGTGATATTCTGCAATAACAACCTTGCAGAGGACTGTTGTATAAGCTTGTCAGGCTTCATTCTGTAAAAACATCCGTCCTGGATTTACTTTATCCCTAACTTAATGCACTGTGAGTTAACATGAACTAACAATAAACAACTCTATTTTTATTAACTAACATTTACAAACATGAATAAATACTTTAATAGATGTCATGTTCATTGTAGTAAATACATTAACTGATATTAACTAGGGCAGCACGGAGGCTCAGTGGTTAGCACTGTCACTTCACAGCAAGAAGGTCGCTGGTTCGAGTCCCGGCTGGGTCAGTTGGCATTTCTGTCTGGAGTTTGCATGGGTTTCCTCTGCGTCCTCTGGTTTCCCCCACAGTCTAAAGACATGCGTTATAGGTGAATTTGATTAACTGAATTGGTCGTAGTATATGAGTGTGTGTGAATGTATATGAGTGTGTATGGGTGTTTCCCAGTACTGGGTTGCGACTGGAAGGGCATCCACTGCATAAAACATATGCTGGAATAGTTGGTGGTTTATTCCGCTTTGGCGACCTCTGAAAGAGAGACTAATCCAAAGGAAAATGAATGAATGAATGAATGATATTAACGATGTGTCCCATATTGTTAAGTGTAACCAAAAACACTCATCCTGCTTTAAAATTAATACTTTTTAACAGAATCAATATAATGTATTGGATTTACATTATATTAACCACTACCAAAGCCAAAACTGGAACTATTCAAACAAAATAATTTCAGATCATGGTGCAAAAATTAGCACTTTAATAGGGAAAAATATTAATTTAATTAAACTGTAATAAACTAAATAGTGAATATGATTCAATTTAGCTGATTTCTTTTCATTCTTTGTAGGTTGCATTTATTTATTTAACAATACTTTTTTTCTTATCCTAAATATGTCTGGCAACCACACTCTATCACACAATGATTATAACTGTTTAATAAAACTGTTCTCTAAAAATATATATTGTCAATAAGCACTAATAAAAAAAATCGTAGTGTTCAAAATGGCTGTATTGTGTGTCTAAAGAGCTAAAAAAGACAGTCTGAGTGAAGCAGAGGCATCCGAAACAAGCCGGCGGCTTTATATCCACACACATTCCAAGCTACATATTGGAGTTGGCAAGCAGATAATCGTCTAGTCACAGTCTTTTCCATGCTTTATCCAGCACAATTAGATTGCGTCACCGTGACCGTCTAGGACACAGAGCATGTGCTGCTATCGCTATGTTATCTGATCGATGAAAAATATTATTTCAAGGACTCAGGCCAGAGAGCATGCGTTGGTTTGGCACAGACTGGGGGGGGGTCCGGGTCAGGCTGTATTGTGCTATGCCGGCATGCAATCCTGTTAGCCATCATGTAAACCCACTGACACCTAATCCCATAATGAGATGCTCCCGTTTCATTCACTTACAAGGTCACCGACTTTACGAAGTGCTGTGGAGTGTCACATATGTTGAGTCAAAAGTTTACTGCAAGACGGCTGTGAGAACGGTCTGATAACTTAAGCCCAAAGTATACTACATTGTGTGAGTTAAAGTTTTGTGCACGTTTTCATGCAGATTTTGTCAGTAAAGCCGGTTCTAATAAACCCTCATGTGCTTTCAGACGAAGCATCATTTGCTACACAGTACACAGAGCTGTTTTTCCTAACAAAATTCAAATAAAAATTCAAATGCCTAAAAAAAAAAAAAATCTAATAATAAATCAAACTCTACCCAAAACAACTACGCAAATGATAAATCAAATGTTCAAACTATCAAACAATAAATCAAAATGCATTCTCAAATGAGATATCGATTGCTCAAATGTATTTAATATTTCATTTTCGTGATCGACTCGAGTATAAACCTGTAATAATTGTAAACATTTTAAACACTTCCATAGTAGTTCACTGATAAGCTATGCAAAAATTGGTTTCAAATTAGAATCGAATAGAATAGATTTAACTGCATGAATTGAATAGAATAGATTTAATTGGACAATCATGACATCGAGATAATGACAGCTGGTTGAGTAGCTTCTCCATGAACTACAGCTCTGTGTAGTAAATGCTGCACGAGAAAATATCACATACAACATGTTTTTACTCCAAACTTCAAATAAATCTTTCTGTGAAATGATTCTTTAGTCGTATGATTATTATTCAAACTGAATCAATAAAAGCAGTTAAATCCACTGTTTATAATGCAAGGCTATGAGGATTTCCTGGGTTTCTTCTTCATATGTGTTTGAAGTTTCCGCACAAGAGCGCCCTCTGGCCTCTGGAAGAGATTTACTACTGAACACACAACCGTGCTTCCCTGACAAAACTTAATAGGATATATGCACAGCTAGTGTTTCTTCCCACACTGATAAACTTTCGGTGAACAGTTAATGTGACTTTTTTCAATTTTATATGGTTTCTTTTACAGCATCGATGTTGTAATGTAATTAAAATATAATCAGTTAAATAGACTTCAGCGTTTATTTAGTTGTTCAAGCGTAAAACGCGATGAAAAGCCGTTTACACGCACGCGCCCGTCAAGATTAGCAGGCTAGCGCCGAAACTCCATTGAATATACTGGGGTAAAATAAATGTTCATATTTTAATGACATGGCATGGGAAAATGTAATTTAATGCAGTGCTTCTTGTACATTCTGAGACCCACTTTCTATCCTATATCAATCAGGCAGTGAAGATCGTTGATTTTTAAAGAAAACAGACCTTAAATGCGCCGATTTTGTAACGGCATACAGTTCACCGGAAGCGATTGATCCTGGTTACTGAAAAATTAAAAGTCCTTCTGCATACTTCTGCATGTACCCTATTGTAGTCTAATGTCTGCTTTTTCTCTACAAACGTTATAAAATTATCTTAGTTGTGTATGTATATTTCCTATGTAATATATTTATAAACAATATGCAAATAATATATTTATTAGCATATAATACAATAATTTTCAGTAGTCTGCTGTTTTTTCTGCTCTATCTCATTTGTTTCTTTTCTCACTGTGAAATCAGTACTGACATATTGTGACAAACAAAGTAATGCAAAAACTATTTAAAGCACGTGCTCTAGCTATTTATACATTGTATATGTAGTTACAAAAGTCTGCCAGTGCGCATAGAGTATGGGCATAGTATTATAGTGAAATATACCTTTATGGTCACAGATGCTCATTGGATTTCCTTCGTAACTTTCATTTTGCAACAGGGAACAAAAAATATTTGCAATTAATTTATTTAAAAATGTTTTTAAAACGATGTATTTATAACAGAAAATGTTCGGAAATGTTCGAAAAATATCTTATATTCTAGAAAAAAAAAACAAGAGCAGATAAAATCCTGATAGCAAAATCTATATATACATAAATATATAGCATTCATACTTTGATTTGTTTAATAATCAGAAAGACGGTAATTGATAATGATTTCTAATTCAAATCATTGCTGCTTAATGCTGAAAGCATGCAATATGTCATACATGTTTTACGATATTTCCACAAAAAGTTAAATGTTTCTTGTGCACTAAATCAATATATTAGATCGATTTCTGCAAGATCGTGTGACACTGAAACTGGAGTAATAATGATGAAAATCTAGCTCTACCATAATTACAATTTAAATCTGTTATTTCATTTCTTTACACATTCTTTATCATTTCATTTCTGAACAGTCATATTATAAAGCCTGGAGTAATGAAACCGAAAGAAAAAAAACAAACAAAACTGTAATAATATTTAGTACTATTTTTTTACAGTATATTACTAAAAGGGTTCTTCCAAAAACATTATAAAATCATATATATCCATGATCCATCCCAAACTTTTAAATGGTAGTGTACATTAAAAAAAAATTATTTCACTAAAAATAAATGCAATTACATTTAGCTGAAAGGTTATTTGTCAAGAAACGTTTCTAGATGTAGATAATTCAAAGACATTCCATTCTAACAAAAACAATAAACAGCCATTAAAGAGTAAACACTAGCAATGCTTTAAATATATTGTTTACTTCCATATAACTTAACACAAGCCTGCAGTTGCCCATTTTAAATTTAATCTAATTATATAGATGTTGTGGCAGACTTGAGAATATCACTTGTTGGGTGGCGGCACTAAAGGAAACCAACAAGTCCTTTTCCTGTAATTATCCACTAGTACATTACTCTACAGGGCTACCAAAGTCTCCAATAATGGCAAACGGAAGCAATTAATTTGCTGTTGGCTCAGTAACCCATGCAGAATTGTTTCTACTGCAATGGAGCATAAAGCAATTATGCAGCATACTTTGTTCAGCCTAATTTTCACTATTTTTTGACATGGGGGGCGGGGGGGTTGGGGAATGGTAAATGGGCGTCTTAAAATGGGGAGCGAGGCCGATTGATATTCTTAGAGATCTGAATTAAACTGGCAGACCTCTGAAACAATAGTGGAGCGTGAATGTGGGTTACTTGCATTATGATTTGATTGATGAGGGGAGGCTAAAGGTTATAATGTCAGCCATGCTTGTTCATCCATCTGCTAGAATCCCTGCAAAGACAGAACTGCCTGAACACTCATGTATAAAGCAGCTGGCCAGCAAAACCACATGTGAGCCAAAATACCATTCAAAGAAACCTAATGTTACCTAATGTCACACACATTAAAGAACACTTCAACATAAGCTTCAAGCATGCACACACCACATTTATAAAAAAACATATCATGAAAATTGTACTTTTTCCCATGTTTTCAGTGTATAAACTTTAAATGGACAAAGCCAGAAAACATGAATAAGAATCCTTCCTTTAGTTTTTACTTTCTAACTTCCTTTCTCACATTTGTGATTCCTCCAATCTGCATGTTTCCATTGCAGCAGTCAACATTTCGGGTTATTTACTGTAGTAATTAGAGATTTACAATGTCTGCTCTGCACCAGATAAAACATTACAGATGTTGAGTGTGTGGATGCACCAACAAACATAAGAATCTACAAAGATCTGAGCATATTGTGGTTGAATTTAGTTTTGAAGAAAATGTGCTAAAAATATTGTTAAAATATTATATTTTCAGAATAAATATACCTTGGACTACTTTACGTACGAGGGTCAGTTCAACACTGTTTCTGAAAGATGAGTCAAAACCAGTGCTTTGTGCTCTAAGACCTTGTGCTCTCTTGTTTTATTGTTTCTGGAGTGTCAAAATAGCTTATAAAGATTTAATCATATAAGTTCCCTCTTCTGGAAAAAAGCAACACATTTAAATTTAAACCTACATGCACAAACCCATTGTGTTTTTGCTCACACCAAAATAGGGGCAAATTCGACAAGCTATAGCAAATTATCTGTGGGGTATTTTGAGCTTATACAGTATGTGTAATAATATAGTATATATATATATATACACACATACATACATATACATATGCACTTCTTCCTTGCATTTTAAAAAAAAAGTTTCCCATTTACATGAGAACATTTTCACCACAATTGGTGTTTACATATCCCAGGCCAGTATTTGGCACTGTTTCCTTGTTAGAAAACAGTACTTGTAGGGAAGTGATGGCATGCAGTGCAGTTCAGCACCTCAGTGCTGGTGTGTATGTAGAATTTGCCATGTGTGCAAGATGCATTACCGCTATTGGTTGTAATGTGAAGTAAATCAACACTTTGAATGAAGCAATAGCAAACACATACGCCGTCATTGTTGTGTGTTTGTTTGCACTTGCCTTTAATCTACGCCTCACTAAACATGTACTATGTATGTGCATGACGTCATCATTTTCAAAGATTCTCATTTTCGCGTGTTCACACAGATTTAACAACTTTTTTTTAAAAACTCCCACTTTGAAACCTGTTTTCAGATTTATGCCTTTTTCAGTAACAGAAACGCTATTGTCATGTAAACAAACACATAAAAAGTTTTTGCCTGAAAACTAGTGTCCTAGTGTAAATGGCCCCTAAGTCCCCTATAAATGGTTTAACAATGGGTGGTTATTTCTGGTCAGTGTGACCCAGAAACCTTTTGGTGCCAGCGATCACACCCAATGTGCGATTCACCACAGCCTTTGTCAATTAACAGCATAGACGCCTCCGTTCTCACCTTGAGTGCGAGTGAGCTGCAAGTTCTCACAGAGCACACAGCTGCTTTACAATTCAAGGTCTAGCGGTGCTAGTGTAAGATAACTACTGATCTACACCTCGGCTGACTTGAAAATGCATTTGCTTTCACACTTGATGGGTTTGAGGCTATTTCTGAAAGAGACTTAAAACAGCTTCTTTTTGAAGCATCATGCAGAATTTATTGCTGTGGTTTGATGTCTTTGCTGAGCAGAGCCTATTCTCATGTGAATAACACAGGACAATGGGACATCCCAAGATCTCAATACAATGGCCTGCTACAATGCAAATTGCTCAGCAACTGATTTGACACCTCCAGAACTACGGAGACGGCTTTCTTCAACATGAATACACAAATCATGATGGCAGAAGCCAAACATTTCAATGAAAAACTCCAGGCAGAGTTGTGTTCTTGTGCTGTGTTAAATACTGCATATTGGAAAAGACTTGGAAATAACAATAGAAAAACGTACATATCCACTTATGAATGCAAAGTTTTTCCTACAGTAACCAAATGCAGGCTACATTTTAAATTGTTGTAACATACTACTTTTTACAGCATTTCCAATCATTATAGTCTTGATTTGGATACTGTGAAAATGAGAAGAAAATGTTTAATATTTAAAAAAATAAAAATTGTATATACTTTAAAAAAATCTAAATATTTAAATACTTTTTTCACTTAACATTTTACAAAACTACCTCTCGCTACAGACAGATAATTGCCAGATACACCAATTTAGCTCATCTATCATAATGCTCCAGTTAGCAACTACTCATAATCATATTCATCATTCATCATATTGTTTTGATGGAAGAACAACACAAACACGAGGATAGATTTAAAGTTTGTTTACAACAATTTCCACATACAGAAAACAACATAAAATGGCCCGCATTCACACAGATCTGCAAAAATGACTAAGAACTAAGGAATAACCAATAGGGAAATTTTAGCTGATACAGATAACGCTTTACATTTGGAAACCAATAATCAATATATAGGCTTCTAAGACTCATTACAAAAGCGCAAAACAAATACAGTAGAAAAACTGTTTTCATTTTAAATTAATGTTAATTCCACCAAAACAAGATAACTTCAAGGAAAAAAATCAAAATACAAAATGGTATTTTTGTAGTTTTGAGACATAATACTGTTTTCAAAAACATGGACTACGAGACCTTGAGAAAATTTTATTTCAATGCCTCAAAATCATGTTGTGTATATAATCAACCAGTTTTCCATTCTTAGTTAAAAACGGCACAGCATAAACGTATCCTATTTTTTACACTCTTTTACAAATTATTTTTGCTGGTTGTTCAAACTACTTATTTAAAATGAGCTGAATCAACACAATCTTGAGTTGTTGTTTTTTTAACCACTTAATTGTTTTGTTTAATCCACTTAAATTTGCAAAAACAATTAAGTTAACTTAATCAATTTGTGTTTGGACAACATGAAGTAATTGTTGTTGTTTTTTTTTTAAAGATTTATTTTTGGCCCTTTTGCCTTTATTAGATAGGACAGTAATCAGACAGGAAGCGAAGTGGGAGAGAGAGGGGGTGGGGGAGGGTCAGGAAATGTCCTCGAGCCGGGATTCAAACTCGGGAAGCCCAGAAGTGCTACCACACCATATGTCGGCGTGCTAACCACTAGGCTGCTAACCACTAGGCTGTTTAGTTGTTCTAAACTTGAAAGCCACACTTAAATGTTTGCACACCCATTTAAAATGCCACTGCTTGTTAAAACAGGTCAGGGAATCGATTGTTTGTGGAGGTTTAATACCCTGTAAACAAAACCCAAAAGGGAAATCTCTGGAGTCAACTAGTCAACGTATCTCCCAGTAGAAAGAGTTCATAGCCAGACCAAAGCAGGGGGTCAGTGTGTACTCAAGGAAGTATCTTCACCAGAGCAGTCGCAACAGAACAACAAGGCCCAGACATTTTAAATGCGGTTGGGGGCAGGGCGGTGTGAACGCACCTCAATCACAGCTCAGTATGGAGCGCACAAAGGCCCAGTGAGAGTGAAAGTGAGCCGTAGCCATAGAACACAGAGCTGCTTTTCAGGTCTCCGGAGGCCGAGCCGCACAGACTTCAATCCACAGGTAACACCCACTCTCTGGTTACCTGTTCCCATGGAGTGGTGCTGACGTGATGAGGCGCGGAATAGCAGAGGGACGCATTTATCAAGCTAAACAAAGGGCAAAAACCCGGACAGACACTGAATGGATGGGCTCTCTCTTCAGAGTACTCAACATGTGGACTGGGTTGACCTGAAATGTAAGGAGGTAATGATGTTATGGGTAGGGTTACTGTCCAAATAGGTTTCAACTGGGTCTACATTAAGGTCTCAGTTTTAGGGCACTAAGGGACGCCCTTTATTCCTTTGTTCTTTAATTATTTGTGGGAAAAAATATTAGTTTTAAGCACTGAATAGTATCTATATACAGATGTAGTAAAAAAACATTTTCATGCAATATAATGGTTATTAGGTAAACTCATGAGAGAAGGTCTGGAATCTTTTGCAGCTTTCCATGGCCAAGGACCCTTCAAAAGGCGTATGACTGATGCAACCAATCACAGCCCATGCTATTTAATGACATGTTTAAGGCTGTGAACATGTTACATTGATGTCTTTTAGTCTATGGAATAAACAACACTTTTGTTGTGCTTTTGAAAAGTTCAGACAGGGGTATGTGGGACAACTAACTAGTTGCCAAAAAACACTTCGTCTGCACTGATAGCCTCATGGAAAGTGTGCCAACATGTTGCCCAACTGCACTTCGGGCATCCTGAATTTGAATTCCAACTCGCTTAGCCAATCTCATGCCTCTCTCTCTCCAACTTTGCTTTTATCCAACTACTGTCCAATCACAATAAATCTCGAGAGTCCAATCACAATAAAAATAATAAAAAAAGAGAGACAGAAGCACCTTTTTCTTTATAGTTTCTAATATATTACAGTTATAACATATTAAATATTACATTTCATATGGCTTGCATGGTTCGGGACTTGTAGAGCTGCGCATCGATGGATTTGCTCTTCAGTGTTTGGACTCTCAGCAGTGAAAATTAAACCACACTGAACTGAACTGAACTTAAACTCTAAAAACTGAACGGACACCATTTCAATTCACTATAATCTTCTATGTGAAGCTGCTTTGACACAATCTACATTGTAAAGGCGCTATAGAAATAAAGATGAAATGAATTGAATTGAATATTAAAAAGTTCAAAATTAACACCTGCAAAGTGTAAATAAAACAAGTATTTTATTTATATTAATATATTTATTCAGTCAGTATGACTACGATTAGAGCAAGTAGGCATAACCAAATCAAGGATGCATTAAATTGGTTAATATGATTTCTGACCATGTGACAATGAAGTCTGGAGTAATGGTTCATTAAAATTTAGCTATACAATGAAAAGAAATAATATAGATTTTAAACTTTATTACAACTGTGAAAATTAAATTACCATTTCAGTTTTTACGAAAAAACTTAATATTCTTGTGCTTGGTCAAGCACCCAAAAATACATCTAATCTGGGACTACAGAATGTAAAACCTGCCTTAGTATTCAGTTTAGACTATGTGATTGTGAACCAAACCTCTAAATGAATTCAAATATATTCTCAAAATCTAAAATATATAAAATAAAATCTCAAAAAAGCACAAACTTTTTTCAATACAAAACTTTTTTCAATACAAAACACAACCAGCCAAAACATTAAGCATGCATACTTCCCATGCACCATATTGTTTTAGGAAGATCAACAATAGCAGTCGACCATGCCAAAAAGACAGACCTTATATTGAGTACATAATGACCTATTCTTGACAGATCACTGACTCAATTCATCTCACAAGGGGGCCAATGAAATGACCACTGACTGCCCGGCTGCCACAACGACTAAGAGCTGATTGTTTAAAGGAATCTCAAGTCACACTGCTACACCAAAACTGAAACTTTAGCATTTATAAGAAAAAAAAGACTAGCAATACTTTGTATTCTGTTATGCTTACAAAGTCCTTGGAATTCTTGATTGATAAATAAGTCAAATAATTCCAACAGTGGGCGCATTGTGACGTAATTATTGCAGCACGCGGCTTTGAGCTCTCAGCTAAGAGACCCTTTGTTTCCCAGAACACAAATCCCATGAATAAAGAGCACAACATATGACACTTGGGTTCTCAGCCACGCATGAAGCAATTCATGAAAATAAAAAATAAAAGAACAAAAAAACAGTGCATTCATACAAACAGAAATATGAAAAAAACAAATTCATAAATGCTTTCAAAACACTACAAAAAAGCCCTAAAAGTAATTAAGTTCTAACAGCATGCATCAACAACAGTCCCTGTGCATTCCCAGCTTCGCCATGAGGAACAATGAGTCCACTGCCTCCTCCTGAGAGAAAGTCTGCTCAGCTTATTTTATCCATCCTCTATGCTGTGTGTATTCTCTTCTTCCCACTGTTCTCAGAATTAATGGGCCCTTCACAGTCTGCATCGAAACAGAGATCTGCTAATGGACGCCTAGCATATCTACAAAACCAACACTTCAAAAGTCTTCTGGTTCCTATGGGAAGAATCTGCGAGATTATCCATCAAGCCATCTGTAGGTTAAGACTTTCTGTTATAGGACTCACTTCGCTTACACAGATAAAACAATTGACTAGGGGCCATGGGAGTCAAACAAGCAGCTGTTTATACAAAATCGTCTTCGATCTGAAATGTTTAAAGGATCTAGAAGTACAGCAATCTTAAAAATAAAGGTTCCAAGCAGGGGTCTAAAAAGAAGTGACACAATATTTTTGGTTCCAGCAAAGAACATTGCCATCAAGAGTTCTTAAAATAACCATTTTTTCTTAGAGTGAATAACAATGATCTAAAAACATTTTCAACTGCAAAGAACCCTTAGGGGAATGAAAGGGTTCCATTTATGTTAAAGGTTGTATATGGAACCATTAATTAATTAAATCTAAGAAAGAAACGAAGAAAAAGATATATTTATTTTTCTGTGAAATGAAGTGCACATTGTAAAAATTAAACCATATTTATAAGCTAAAACAAGAGATAAACAGCATCTGAATAAACTGAAAATAAACTTTAAAAAAGTACCATAATTTACAAGGAGATTCAATTACAATTATTTTTGCAGTCGAAAAAACATTTTGGGGATAAAACATTACATTGTATTTATTACATTTAATTTATTTCAATTATTTCTTGAATAATCTGTTTAATTGAGTGATTCATGACTCATTCATAAAGACTTGCTTGATTACTTGCTTAATTTAATATTAAATTAAGATTTTAATTGAAGCATCGAGTTGCTTCCAAAAGGTGATATAATCTATAAATTTCAATGAGTGTTTATTGAAAATCATAAACATTTATTGCAATAATTTTGTAATCATTTCAATGTAGTTAAGACAGAAATAACTTTGTTGTAAGGTTTCAAATAAAAACAGAAACCCTTTAAAGCGGTTTGGCATTCATTTATACAAAATCAGCATTCCAATGGCCTGAAAACAGATTTTAAGGTGAGAATTTTGAGCACTGTTTCTTCTTTTTAGTAAATTGTTGTCACTTAAATGCATATATAGTAAATGACAACTTCTCTCTCGCTGTCAGCAGCAGCACAAATGAAGATTTTAATGTTCTGATTGTGTTTGTTAAATGTTTGTTAGCTGAACCATGTTGGTCCTTTGAATTGAGATTGTGATCTTAACCTTAAATTGTTTGGCTCTTGTAAAAACTGGTAACTTCACAAAGATCTTGTCGGACAAAATCCTTATTATAACAGTGAAAACCATCTTTCACACAAAATTCGCTTTCCACATTGTAAGAGCTTTGTGAGCACAGAGTAAATTAATGTGTTGCATTAATTGACATCTTGACAAAGAAAACAAGTCTTTGGATGAGTTTTAAAATTCAATTAAAAATATCCACACAGTATGACTTTAGAACACCCTGGCAGCAGGAGAGAGAGCAAGGTGGGGTTTACACTAAGCTGATAACAGCAGGGAAGTGAGCAGGTGTGTTTCAACAAAGCCAGTCAAACTCAAAAAAGAGACTCTGTCAAATGCATCAGGGGTAATAAAGTTATCAAGTACTAATAAAAACAGAGTGAGACACGGTAATCATGTGTGGAAGTGGACATTTAAATTGGTTAATTCAGAGAGTCTGGGAGGGAGAAAATGGAGAACCCGTGAATTTTAGACAAATTAAGTGCTACTCTAAAACCCTTTTTTGGGGGCTATCAAGAAATACCCATTTTTACAGTGATGAAAAAAATAGCAAAATCCACTCATATGTAAGTATTTGGTATAGTAATGATCAGAAATGCTATGCAAGAAGTGTATGTAGATATTGATATAATTTTGTCTTCAGACTTAATTCTAAACTGGCTTAACCCAAAAAATGGGGTGAAGGTCTGTTAGGGATGAATATGCTTCTATAAAAAAAAAAA
>CAIGQV010019951.1:16643692-16676837 GCA_903798115.1 Danio jaintianensis
TGTGTGTGTGTGTGTGTGTGTGTGTGTGTGTGTGTGTGTGTGAGAGAATGAGTGTGTATGGGTGTTTCCCAGTACTGGGTTGCAGCTGTAATGGCATCCACTGCGTAAAACATATGCTGGAATAGTTGGCGGTTCATTCCGCTGTGGTGACCTCTGAAATGGAGACTAAGCCGAAGGAAAATTAATAAATGAATGAAATACATTAAAACTCATACAAATTCAAACTATTACATTCAAAGAACAAATTCTATTTTATAAAAGGAGGTGTTCAACCCCACCCCTGAACCCAACTGTCATTGTACGAAATGTACGAATGAGATTGCACAAATTCCTATGAATTAGCCACTATATCAAAAAAGTTACGTGCCGTGTTGGATAATTCTGAACCTGGTTATGTTATGCTATGCTATGCTACAGTAGTCCTGTGTTGTGGATGGTTTTCGCAGTACCCAGATCAAAAAAACACTAAAGTTAAAATGAACTAGCAGCTGCTCTCATGCTATCTTATCCTGCAGCAGATTCCCAAAATACTTCTGAACTCGGTGCAACAAGAGACTTTCTGAGACTGGCCTATTCTGGACAGTCTGTCTCTGTCCACTCTTCCCATGCGGGTCTGAGTAGAAATCATGACATCTTTAATAGAGCGCACTATTCATGGAGAGGATTAGAGGATACAAATAGGAAATGCAGTAATAGTTTCCTTGGGGTGTGAGAATGATGTCAGAACTCAGTGATGTTGACTTTAGGCTATAGTGTGACTCATTATTCTGTACTGTTTATTCAGAGTAGTATGTCATTATTAGTGTAATATATTCGTTAAAAAATGCTGGGAAAAAGTATGTAAAGGTTTCAATAGCAATATTAAATTGCGGAACTGTTGTTCACGTGATACAGTGGGGAGAATAAGTATTGAATTGATTATTATTTTTTGCTGGGAATAATATTTCTAAAGGAGCTGTTGACATGGAATTGAACCAGATTTTGAAAAAACCCAAACACTACAAACATAAAAATAAAACCAAAAAACAAATCTGAAAAATGAGTTATGTGTAATAACAATGAAATGACACAAGAAGAAAGCACTGAACTACTGAAACATATAATACTTTATAAAAGGCTTTTTTGGTGACAGCAGCTTAAAGACGCCTCTCATATGGAGAATGAAGTCACATGCGTTGCTCAGGTGTGAGTTTTTTCAACAGAGTGTAAAAAACTTGATGGTTCTGTGGGTCTATCAAATCTGATCTTTATTTTGTATTTTCTATTGGATTTAAGTCAGGTGATTGGCTGGGCCATTCTTTACAACTTGATTTTCTTTCTCTGAAAGCATTTGAGAGTTTCCATGGCTGTGTTTTGGATCATTGTCTTGCTGAAATGATCCCTGGTTTCATTTTCATCCTCCTGATAATGTAGATGTTGGACTTAAGCAGCTAATATTAATTAACAATGACGAAGGACAGAGCGTTGCTGAAGAACTACTCAGAGATTTCAGCTGCTGTCTGGGCTTTCACTGCCTTTCTACACCTCCCTTTCTTCATGTGTTCATTACTTTTTCCCTGCGTCATTTCATTTTATTACGCTTAACTTTAAACTAATTAGATTTGTTTTCTTTGCATATATGGATTTCTCTGGTTGTTACCAAAGTCAACAGCACCTTCAGAAATATGTTTTCTGAGTGAAATGGTGACGTGTTCAATACTTATTTTTCCCGCTGTTTTATTTTTATTGTTCACTAAAGACCGTAATTGTACTATTGACTAACTGCTGTAGATTTTGTTAATAGCTGAAATTTCATCTATTGAGTACAATTTCTGTTTCACTTTAGTTTCAGTGTTTTAGTATTAAGTATTTAGTAGTTTTATCATGTTTATTGTTTTTAATGTTTAGGGTCTTTATTCATTTTTATCATTTATTCATTTTTCAAATATTTCTCAAGTGCTGTTTGACAGAGCAAGAACATTTTCCACAGTAATTCCTATTATATTTCTTCAGGAAAAATACCTTTTTTTAGTTTGGCTGGAATTTTTTAAAATACATATATTTTTTACTCCTAAGATCAATATTATTAGCCTTAATTTTTTTGAATGGCTACAGAACAAACCACTGGTGTCCCCTGGGCTGCCTAATTAAACCAACTTGCCTAACCTAATTAATTAAGCCTTTAAATTGCACTTTAAGATGAATACTATATCTGTATCTTGAAAATAGTCAAAAATTATGTACTGTCATCAGGGCAAAGACAAAAGAAATAAGTTATTAAAACAAAAAAAAAGTTATATTTTTTCAGAAACTATATCATGCATATGTTTTTGACAACAACAACAAAAAGAAAAGAAAAAAACATATTTAGATCCAGAAAGGACAACTTAACTAGGAAAGGACACAAATATTCCCGGGTAAGACGCTGTACCCATTTACCTCTACACAACAGCAAACTTCACACATAGACATATTAATACACAGCCACTGCACCATACAAAACCCAAAGACAATACAATATCAAGACTCCACTTCAACTTTTCCTTCAGTGCAAACTCTTTGAGCTTTAACCCATAACTCCAACAACCTACAAGGAAACACTATTATCCAGAGCTGCACCTTTATTTACTCAGCAGGAGAAAAAATGAATTATTCACCAATCTCCCACAAGTGACATCCACGTCACGAGGATTCAAAGAGCCAGTGTTCATCATATACCAAACACATCAGTGGCCCAGGAACACAACAGAAAAGTGTGTGGAAGAAGCTGTCAGATTGAGCTGGGCAGTGTCTGACTGGGGCCAGCAGGAGAGCATCAGCAGAGAGTCAAAAGACCAGCAGGATCTCCTGTGCTCAGTCACTGCACGCCCGTCCGGCCCTCGCCACAACTGCCCTATAGACCTCATTATCTGTCTACCACTCCAGTCGCAGCTGATCTAAGGTCAGCTGTACCCAATAGTATCTGGATGTAGACTTGGATATGCTAGGCTGAAGTAATGTATTGCAGATGATTTTTTGCTGATTCTAGTTCAGTCATGAAATTGGAAGATAGAAATCAAGAGTTTGACATAGTCAGAATATATTACTCTGGATTTATATTTTTGCAGAAACCTGTTAATCAACCTCAATCCTGATCAAAACTACTGATTTTTTTTTTTAAAAATTACAGGATTTTAACTCTTTAATTGCCAAGTTCACAAATGATGTCACTGATTTGGTGAAAAAAACACACATAATGAGGTATTTTCAATATAAAAAGTAATTGTGGACTGGATTTTTAAAAACCTTTTATTACAGTCTGATTAGTAACCACATTGGCTTTGATGCTTTGTTAGATTTTCATTTTTTCTCCCTAATTTACTGTTGGTGGCTGTGTTTGCCCCATTGACTTTCATTATATATACATATTGACTATCCTGTTGTAAAATGGGGAGAAAATCCTACACGATGGTAATAGTTTGATTGTGGTGTTTACATGTCTGTACTACACTTCAATAATGCAACTAAAATCAGCATATTCCACGTCTTAATTCGATTTCTGTTTAGTTCGATTATGACTTTAGTTGGATTAAGGTAATCAAAAATGGCTGTTTACATGGTAGACTCTTAATCAGAGTATTGTCTTAATCGTATTAAAATTGGATTATTGGTGTCCATGTAAACATACTCATTGATTCATTCATTTTCCTTCGGCTTAGTCCCTTATTTATCAGGGGTCGCCACAGCGGAGTGAACCGCCAACTATTCCAGCATTTGTTTTACGCAGCGGACGCCCTTCCAGCCGCAACCCAGTACTGGGAAAACAGATTTCATTTTTTACAATATATTTTTTGTTGTTGCATGAAACAAATTGTAAACATTTAAAATGTATAATCTGTTGTAAAAGTCTTTTAAGTGTTTTAAGATGTTTTACCTTTCTGCTGTAGAAACATCCAAAAGACATCAAGATTCCACCTCTCAAGTGATGAGGTCATATATTTAGCCATCTTGACAGACACTGATGGCATAACACAATCTTTCTCAGCGCCTCCGAATGTTCAAGGCTAAATAAAGCCTGCCTAGTAACACACACACACACACTGGATCTTATAATAGCAGCAAATATGTGCGATCTAACATAGACTCCTGTCAGCTCATATTAATGAAGATAGCTGGCGAGATGTTGAGCAAAAATTCAGGTTGATAAAAGACTCAGACCTTCGGCTGCTGTCTGACCACTGCATAATTAGCATGTGATGTGCTGTATTTAGGGCAAACTCAGAGCCCTGACTAGTATTAGCATATTCATTTCTATTGTTGACGCAATACATTTCTCATATTTCAATACAACTTAAAAAATGTTGATGCTCGACGCCATTTCCAACATTCCAAATACTACAGAGAAATTTTTACCACAGCATTAACTTAGATCACAATAGTTATGCATATGTTAATTTATTCATTTTCCAGAGTTATAACCACAAGCATTGGTCAATGTTAAGGATTGTTACTACTGGTTTGGCCAGGTCAATTAGTCAGATTTTCACTTGCCAAGAAAAAAATGTCACTTGCCTTGAAAAAATAAAAATAAACAAGCAAACAAGTACAGTAGAAATATTTGTTGTTTTCATTGTTTTGATCAGGGTAAAATTGTTATAAATTATGTGTTGTATAATATTAAAGGGACAGTTCACCCAAAACTGAAAATTCTGTCATAATTTACTCGCCCTTGTCACAAACCTGTTTGATTTTCTTTTCTTAAGCTATTTTGAAAAATATTGGAAACCTACTATGGATGTCAATGGTTACAGGTTTCTAAAATGGTTCTGAATATCTTCTTTTGTGTTAAAAAGAAACTCCTAAAGGTTTGGAACCACTCAAGGGTGAGTAACTTTTCATTTTTGGGTGAACTATCCCTTTAAATTTCACAATTCTTAACTTCAATTTCACTATTAGAGAAGAAGGTACTTTTAACTAACTTTTATAATGTAAAACTAGTACAACACATTTCTCGGTTCTGGGTTACGGCTGGTAGGGAATCTGCTGCGCAAAACATGCCGGAATAGTTGGCGGTTCATTCCGCTGTGGCGACCCCTGATAAATAAGGGACTAAGCTGAAGGAAAATTAATGAATAAATGAATGAATGAATAATACAACACAACAGATGCAAATTAAATTATTAATTTACATTCTACAGGTAGGTCTTGTCAATAATTTTGTGTTGTTGTTTAATGTTAATGATAACGGCACATTTTTACTGCTGTCACTTTAAGAAATTTCTTCTTCAACAGATAAAAGCTTTTCAAAGGAAGCTTTGCTTGATGCACACATACGTGCAATAAAATAAACTCTAGATCTCCTTTCCACTGTTTTTCCTATTTTCCACACGGTTCAAACTTCTGCTGAATGTAGTAGATGGACATGTTGATGGCAAAAGCAGGAGACAGAGGTTCATGAGAAGGCTACAGGTGGACAGAACTCACCAGGAAGGATGAACACCATCCTAAATGCTTCATATAAATGCTTATAATATCAGTGGTAAATATGGATATGCTAAAATGAGCCTGAAACAGCATCAGCTCATATGTGCATTACTATTGTGACAATTTCTAAATCGGTCTCAGTCAGAAATAATAATAGGAAAGCTGTCTCAAAAATATTTTGAATGAGGAACCATGTGTGATAATAATAAATGCAATTTAAATGTTAATAAAACAAAATCAATATTCTGGTTTCAATCACATATTTGTGCAAAATGTTTGTGCTATTTTCAGTCAATTCAAAACTTTTGTGAAATGATAATGTTTCTTAACCAATCTTACGTGACTAAAACGTGTTACATTAAACATAAGTTATTCCAAAAAGTCAAGACGATGAAATATGAACTAACAATTATGCATTTGTTACAATTAGTCATCTTTGTTATTGTTTGTAATAAAAATACAACTGCTATTTTCGTTCCCGTTAACTCATGCCATTAAAAAATTTGATTTCAATAAAGTATTATTAAATATTGCATTATTAATTTCCATTGTCATTGTGTTTTTAACTAATGCAGTAACAATCTTATACTAAATGGTTTCTGAAATACAATATAAAAAAAAATGTTGCACTTTTTTAGGCCAATAAATGACAATAATGCATTTAGGAGACAATTTATGAACAAAATGGCAGTATAATTTCACTTCAAACTCACATTTTAGCATGACTTTTACATAAACATCATATTTACCATCAATATTGGTCCATCGCACAGCCCCTAGACCAATTGCTTCTATCTAGAGAATGACAAATATCAAAATTATATGCGGTTTTTAGTGATTATGCAAAAACTGTCCATTTATCCTTTCAATTATTGAAGAAAAGAAGTTGTGCAGCAGATGGTCAGACTAATGCGCTCTTTGTGATCGAGCGCAAATGAATGCAGGAGTCTCTGGTTGAGTGAGAGGAGATGCACCCAGGATTAATCAGTATTCTGGCTTCTCGCTTATACTAGAGAGCAGTTTGAGGACAGTAGAGTGAAAAAAAACACTGCCTCTACACCCACATATGACTCATTAATATCAGCCAAATCCGTAAAGTATATGGCAATGAAACAATGAAGAGGCGTGCAGGAAGAGGATGGAGCAATGTTTAACTCAAAGGACGTTTCATATGTGATTTACAGCTGTAAGGGGATATTGCTTGAATATCATCAGTGGTTATTAGAGTGTTAGCATAGGAGCTGAGGTCTGGGTTTGTCAGCGTTTTTAGATCATTTGAAAGCTTCTTTGAATTAAGTGGGGCAATTATTGCCAGAAGGAGCCATTTCAGATTACTTGTCGAGTCCTGCTCTCCTGCGAAATTATTAAATAAACTCAACCAAAGGGCAGATATTCACCTCTAGTAATATCCTGACTTTCTACCGTGACCTAGAGCGTAAGTCTTCCTCATAAAACTTTTCAAAAGATATTGAGACAGACTAATGTTTAGTTAGGAATTTCGTTTGAATTATATGTCAGGGAGAAATTTACCTTTACGATGAAGTTACTGAATGACGTTGACAGTTCTTAGCTTATTAACAACCATAGATATATACACTAGATATCGCATACGGACCCTCAGCATGCGTCAATAGCGCCGCCACATTTGTACAGTGCTCCCAGGACAAATGTCATTCAACCGCACTAGTCAAGACAGTGTGCCAATGTGAAGATGCTGCACTTTAGCGCTGCTTACGGGTGTAGTAACGAGCAAACAAAGAAAACAAAGTACAAAGGCAGAACATTTCATAGGTAAGATTTCGTTTTTTTACGTTTTTTGTATGTTACAAACTTTTGTGCTCAACAAGTAACGTTATTGATGATAATACAGTCTCTTACTGCACTGATCATAAGGCAAAGTAGCATTAACTTGCACTGAATTCTAGGCTTATGCTAGTTTTGTTGAATAAAATCACCAAACAATGTAAATGAAATATGACAACAAGACGCTGTGGTGCTAGAAACTTGTATTATTGTCGGCTAAGTGAACGAGTCGTTCGGGGATTCATTCCCAAACGAATTGCTCCCTCCGTTAGAATGAGAAGTGAAAGCAGGAGAGGGGGTGTGTTTCAGGACACGGATTAGATCAAATTTAACAGGGAGGGAGGATAATACATTTTCATGCACACAAACACAGACTTTATCGGCAATGCCTGTGCGGTCACTTATCCATCGATGTAAAAAAGTGATGTAAAATTATAATTTTCGTAATTTAAAAAAATATTTGCGTACTGACCACCAGGGAAAACTCCCGATCATAGATATATGTATATATGTGTATATCTCTGGCTCTGGATGGCCACAGTCCTCCACTGCACCTTGGTCCCACATTTATTTCAAAGGAGCGCTACCCTGTACTAAAATGGCGGCTCTATTGACGCATTCCTTCCAATAGACAACAACAGTGTAGGCGACATCTAATGATATCTATGATTAACAACGGTTGACGGTATTTTGTTTTACTTCGGTAGGCCTAGGCTACTGTCTTAATATTCACAATTATTTGCTATTTTACAGTTTAATTTTTTAAATTCTGATGTTTTACCTCACAACATTATAAACAGTTGAACAATTCCTTATTCATAAATAAAGAAAAGCTTCAATATAATACTTTTCAAAAAATATAAACGCTGTATTTTGACTTATGGTTCGTTGGGGGAGCTTATTAGGAGCTTATTGGCAAACATTTTTCACTTCTCTACCTTAGCCTACTCAAGTAAATTTCTCAGATACTTGTACTTCTACAACTTCATTAAATTATATGGCACAACAATAACTGACGTTTTACCTTACATTTCAGAAAGTCGTGCCGTTCCTTGTTATTCAGAATTGATGAAATTGAGACATCGAGATATGCAAATAATTTTGTTTTTTGAATTCGTTCTTTGGAATGAACCGTTTGAACCAGTTCACAAATCACATGGATGATTCGGTCACTTGTAAACTCAATTTACCCAGTTGGTTAAATGACCCAGTCGGAGGGTGAAGTTGAAAAGGAACCAAATTTAGAAATGTAAAATGCCAGTTTATAACAGCACCAAAGTATGAGAACAACAACACATTTTTACTAAACTCTAAACTATGATCAATCCAATATTTAAATAACAATATCACGATTGTTACCAATAAGTAAATGCAGCATTGTAATTATGTGAATACGTAAAAACTGTCAAGTTACACTTTTAATTATTGGTGCTGTATTTTATAATATACAATATAATTTAATACAATTATAATAAAACCTCAATAAGGATAAGCTATAATGATAATAATTCAAACAAACTGCAGAGTCCACACCACAATAATGATTTTTACAACATCTGAGCCACTTTGAGAAAGATTCTTTCAGTTTATGAGCATTTTAAAAAGACAGACTAAAGTATTTAAGGTCTGCATGAAATCAGAATTTACTATGTTTATTTTGTCAGCGCAAATTGTTAGTCTTATAAGGTGAACAATTAATCTGTGCAAGTTAAACCGAAAAAAAAAAAAAAAAAAGTTTGTTTTGGGAATCTTTATTCTCAATCTAACCATTTGCTCCCACTCTGGAATGTCAGTCCTTTGCTGATGATCTCAGTTTGAAGGCTTGGGCAGAATATGCTTAGCCACGCCCATTCAAAACAGAGTGAAAGAGGAGTCTATGAGCCTTAAATTAGTACTAAAAAAAAACCCAGTTAACTGTTGCCTGTAGATTCATGGGTGTTTTAGTTTATATTTTCACATTACATTATGAGACCTTGATCTCCCCTTGGTCAACTTTTGATGTTTAAAATTGAACTCTGCAGCCATTTTGTTAAACTTTTCAACATCAAAAGATCTTAGGAGCAGAAATTCCTATAACGAAAACAAATGGAAATCCCCCATGAATGTTTTTTTTATATACTGTGTACAGCAACATTTCATTAGAGTGCCTGTCTACACTTTACTTTATGTACATGATTTGTCATCCAGCAGTACTTATGTGTCTCATTTTGCAATTTTTACAGAAAAACGTCTCCTTTTAAGAATTCAAAGACAGTTATAGACTCTATTGTGTTGTAGTAACAGACTACGGCTTCATTGTGCACTCACATCTCTGGGCACACATACAAAATGCCTTCAAAACATTAGCCCTCTTCCAAAACAGACATCATAAATATTTAAAGTTATATTTTGGGGGAAGAAGCTTCATATTTAACTCATCGTAACAAAACATACAGTTTCAGGCAGGGAAGGGACTGGGGCTACAGCACTTTGCATGAACATAATTGATCAAGGATTGGTGCACATTCATCTAGTCAGGTGACGGAGCTGTATATCAGTGTCAAGCTCTGAAAACGGTGATCCAGTTGAGGATGATGCATATACCCATTTCAATTGCACAGCAGCTGGCGTTTCATTCCCACCGCCAGCCTCCTCTAAATCACAGGATTTTGACCATCTGTGGAAGATGGCGAGAGAAACACTGAACAGATGTTGGTTATTATATGGGGAATTCATGTAATCAGAATGGAGAAACAGATCAGAGTCTGCTGTTAGTTGCAGGCATGTATACTGTACCCTCACCTACGGTTGCTGAACACAATACAAAATATGAAGTTACAAAATTAGATTCATTTTTTCAAAATTGCATTATTTTGTTTTTAAATTTGATCTAATGACAATCTGTCTCAAACAGATTCATGAAGCTTATTTAATTTAAGAATATTAGAAATTTAACAACAAAAAAGGGAATACGATGAAATAAACTGTACTACTTTAATTTTATTCCTTTCAACATTAATTAACTTCACTAATAAATATTATATTTTTAATGATATTATCTGAAAGGTATGGCACTGGACAGGAAAATATCCATATAAAGCATTACTACTATTTTAATTACTATTAATTAAACTAATGATTAAAAATATTTACTTATAATAAGTTAACACAAATTCACTTTGTAAGCATTAACAGTGTGCACCAAATCACATCAATTTTTACTTTGAAACAAGGTTTCCCCCATTCCCTCATAAATGATTTTGAGTCACACATTTGTTTATACTGCAATAAAACTGATTTCTAAATATATATTTATATTAAACAACAGAAACTAATATAACTAATTCGATTATTTCAAATATACCAAACAATAAAATGATGAAAACCTGATTAACCATGTTATTATTGTAGTATATAACCATATCGGGTTAAATCAGCAGGTCAGCTTTAAAAAAACAACAACACTTTTCTAAAACCCAAACATGAACACACAATATGACTCACTGAATTGCATATTAAACTGCACATGTTTTATATTTTAAATATTTTAAACATTTTTACTCATCCATAATCTATAGTGTGTTTTTTCTTGTGCTGGTATCTTATTAAAATCCAGAGACTTCCATGAAAAGGAGCAAAATATGCCCATATTATGAGCTTAATTCTTATCTCACTTACAGAAAGCTCAAAACACAGTGCAGTCTTATTATCAAGATTCCACAATAAACGCCACTCGAAACACAAATGTCCAATACAAAGAGGCAGTTTTCAACTCCTTTAATGGTTCAGTTGGTATAGATTTTGGACGCATTTCAGTCAAGGGACGAGGTCGACGGTCGTACGTCATAAAACAACCATTCAATTGAATTTTAAAACAATAAAAAAAAAAGCAATTCACATTAAATAGTTTAACAGCTCAAGCGAGTAGGGACGACATGCAGTGAAGTCGATGAATTAAACAAGAGCGACATTCATATGAATGCGAAGCTGAAAGGCCACAAACTCAACTTGAAATGAGTGCATGTAAGACACGATTGTATGCGAAATAAAAACGATGCATAGGCAAAATAAGGATTTACAGTTAACGTTCCTGTAAGTGGTGAGAAAATCCGGCGCTCACGTGGACAAGAAACCTTGACACCAATCAGTCAAATACTTATTGCTGATATTAGTGAGAACTATAAAAGCCATTTTCATAAAAGGACAGATTAAAAAGAAGTGTAGGTTGACGTTTAATGCAGCAAGGCTCTTGTGACCATTACTTGAACATATACCGTAGACCACAATGCAGGCATGCGTCATTTCAAAACACTAAGATACAATAATTATGTTACGCAAGTTAACAAAACGTGAATACGCATTAAATACTGAACATGAAATCATGATACCATCCTGAAAGGTTTGGTTTTCGATGATTAAGTTAATCGCAGGACATTTAGAATCCAAGGTTTATATCCATATTTAACTTTAGTTTGAATAGCTAAAAACGAGTTTCGCTAGCACCACTGAATCAGATATACAGTGACAAATACTCTTTATCAGAGTATGACACATCTTGCAAAAATTTCGAAAGACATCTGTATTAAAACATGCGGTTACGAATCAGAAGTTCAAAAGGGGGTTGTGTTGGTCTACATTTTAAGACGTTGAAAAAAAAAATAAATAAGGACCTAAGACATTCATTAGATACCTTTAGAAATATTTTACATAAAAACACGGTTGGCACAACTCGTTCACTTTTCTACTTTTTTTTTCTTCTCATGTTCTGTACAAAAGGAGGCTATGAAATTTCACATTAATCCAAACATAAAAAAAAAAGAGATTATGAAATATTGGTGTACATCATTCTGAGTGAGTGTGTGTGTGCGTGTGTGTGTGTGCTTGTGTACGGGCCTCATCTGCTTGGAAAATTTTGACATCCTCCACGACAACATTTTGATACTACTACAACAAAAAGAAAACCCTGAAAATCATAACAAAAAAAAAAAAAAAAAGACTTCCTGCAGGATCCTGTGGACGATCAAAACAAGAAACTACATACATAAAAAAGAAAACGGTTTGCAATTATAACACAACCCATAAGGCGATTTATATTCTTTCGTAGTTTGACCAGACAAATGAAGCTCTTGGTCCATTAAGTCTCTCATTGGGAACAAATATAAAAACGCCACAAGATGAATGAGGAAAAATTTAAACTTAAAACACCTAATTCAAATAATTACCCTCCAGGCCTCTTTCTGAATGGTTTGCTGTACGTCACCAGGTAGTGCGGCCGCTGGGCCCAATAGTGTAACAGTTAGTGTGAGGATGAAGAGGGGAATGGGGAAGAGAAGGGAAGTGGAGCAGCTGGTGTGCAGCAGAGCTCCGCCCCTCTCCTGTCTCAGGCTCCGCCCTCTCCATCAGTCAACAGTGTTGTGTTGAGCTGTAGTGACTCGGCCTGGCGAGAGGTCACTGTCTCCTGTCCTCCGTCTCTGATCTTGAGAAGGCCATCACCACGTCCTCAGCTCCTGGAAAAGCACAAAAATAGGTTTCTGAGAATGGATGAAAACAGTGCCTTCTTGACTTATTAATCTGTAAATCATATATTTGTTTTTAACAAGATGTTCAAAGTCTCAGCTGTCCTCAGATTGTGTCTGTGAAAGTTCCACTCAAAACACTTTTATTGTTTTATTATTAAAACAATTATTTGCATGCATTTTACCCCTAATAGGATCCCTTTAAAATAATTACATTTTACAGATAAAAATGAAATACTCAATGCGCAGAGAAGATTACTAAAGTTAACACAAAATAACACATTATTGGAAAATTAATTTAGCCACTCTCCAGGCTATCACAGCTTTATTAGATAGGGAAAACGTAATCTTCACAACAGAGCAAATAATGTGTGCTGTCCAATGGCGGTATAAAGGCTAAGCATACAGGCAGTGGTGTTGTTTAATTAAAAGTAGACAATGCCTTACAATCCTCTGCCTTGCAAACTCTCCAGTTTTATCAAGGTCTATGCTCCAAATAAAAGAATATGCAGTTTTAATCTGCATGTGTAAAGCATGCACACAATATGCAACAGTAAACATTTAGAACAGTTTAATGTGGCACATCTTTTGTATGTTTTCCACACAGAAGACAGACTGCATTAAGTGCCTCTATTATGCTATTTTACAGGTTTCTTAATGTTTTGTACATCTCCTACAGTAGGTTTACATCAATCCAAATTTAATATACACTGCAACATCAACACTTTTCCGACAGTATTCCATTCCTTTACTCCTTTAAGAAAGTCTACCCTTCTCTGATTGGTCAGATGGCCCAGTCTGCGTGATTAGTCTACCACTTACAGCACGTGTCAGAAATGAAGCACCATTAAAATGCCTGAATTTCAACTTCAGAGGCTTCCTCAGCACTAATAGGATTCAATTAGTAACAATGGTGTTGGTCTTACTGTATAAATTTTTGTCAGTTCAGAATCATTTCTTTTATTGGAAAACCATAACTTTAACCGTTAAAACTTTCCAGATATTTTGCATTCAAAAACAGCTCCATTACATCCACTACAAGAAAAGCATTAAAGGTGCACTAAGCTAATTTTGCCAAATAATGTTGACATGTCAAAAAGATCACAACAAATATGCCCATAACAAGGCTTTGCCACTTTTTCAAATCTTCCCAATAACGCTTACTATACATGCCCTTACTAATGTCTTATTCAAATATTATTCAAATATTGTGTTTTTCAAATATTGATTAGAGCCCCTTTAAAGCATGTACAGTCGTGGCCAAAAGTTTTGAGAATGACACAAATATTCGTTTTCACAAAGTTTGCTGCTAAACTGCTTTTAGATCTTTGTTTCTGTGATGTACTGAAATATAATTACCAGCACTTCATACGTTTTAAAGGCTTTTATCGACAATAACATGACATTTATGCAAAGAGTCAGTATTTGCAGTGTTGGCCCTTCTTTTTCAGGACCTCTGCAATTCGACTGGGCATGCTCAATCAACTTCTGGGCCAAATCCTGACTGATAGCAACCCTTTTTTTTATAATCACTTCTTGGAGTTGGTCAGAATTAGTGGGGTTTTGTTTGTCCACCCGCCTCTGGAGGATTGACCAAAAGTTCTCAATGGGATTAAGCTCTGGGGAGTTTCCAGGCCATGGACCCAACATTTCAACGTTTTGGTCCCGAGCCGCTTAGATATCACTTTTGCCTTATGGCACGGTGTTACATCGTGCTGGAAAATGCATTGTTCTTCACCAAACTGTTGTTGGATTGTTGGAAGAAGTTGCTGTTGGAGGGTGTTTTGGTACCATTCTTTATTCATGGCTGTGTTTTTGAGCAAAGTTGTGAGTGAGCCCACTCCCTTGGATGAGAAGCAACCCCACACATGAATGGTCTCAGGATGCTTTACTGTTGGCATGACACAGGACTAGCGCTCATCTTTTCGTCTCCGGACAAGCCTTTTTCCAGATGCCCCAAACAATCTGAAAGGGGCTTCATCGGAGAATATGACTTTGCCCCAGTCCTCAGCAGTCCATTCGCCATACTTTTTGCAAAAGAACAATCTGTCCCTGATGGGTTTTCTTTGGAGAGAAGTGGCTTCTTTGCCTGCTGCCATTCCTGAGCAAGCTCTGCACTGGTGGAACTTTGATCCCGCAGCTGAATCCTCTTTAGGAGACGATCCTGGCGCTTGCTGGACTTTCTTGGACGCCCTGAAGCCTTCTTAACAAGAATTGAACCTCTTTCCTTGAAGTTCTTGATGATCCTATAAATTGTTGATTTAGGTGCAATCTTAGTAACCACAATATCCTTGCCTGTGAAGCCATTTTTATGCAACGCAATGATGGCTGAACGCGTTTCTTTGCAGGTCACCATGGTTAACAATGGAAGAACAATGATTTCAAGCATCACCCTGCTTTTAAAATGTCAAGTCTGCCATTCTAACCCAATCGGCCTGACATAATGATCTCCAGCCTTGTGCTCGTCAACGTTCTCACCTGAGTTAACAAGACGATTACTGAAATGATCTCAGCAGGTCCTTTAATGACAGCATTGAAACGCAGTGGAAAGTTTTTTTTCAGGATTAAGTTAATTTTCATGGCAAAGAAGGACTATGCAATTCATCTGATCACTCTTCATAACATTCTGGAGTATATGCAAGTTGCTATTATAAAAACTTAAGCAGCAACTTTTCCAATATTTAGTAATTCTCAAAACTTTTGGCCACAACTGTATGTAGCAACACCAGGGGTTCAAGTCCCAGTGAACGCATGAATTGTCCACTAAATATAAATGCAAACAGTGCATATACCCAGTGTGCTCTGCAGCTCAATGTACTGAATCACCCTGGAATCACAATGTATTTAATTTATTCAGTTATATTAAAACGGTTAAGGTGTCTGTCCTCTTTGGTAAAGACGCGCATTGTTTAAGCAACCCTGACCCCCACTGACCTTAAATCAATTTCACACATTCATACTGCAGCTGTCATGATCTCAGACCTGAAGAACAGCGGAGATTGATGTTCATAGTCTATCATATCAATGTCCATTTTAAATTAGATTTATAGAGAAAACAGAAGACGACACCTATAAACATTAACATCAGAGGAAAACCAGCATCTGCTTTTGTAGCATGTGGCATGAGACACACGACACCCGCAGAATCAACCACTGCTTGGGATTTTCTGCACCACACTGATAAGAAATGTGACTAAAAGCCTCTATAAACCAAATCTACTACTGTCTGCATCTGAAATACAGACTCGGGAGAAAAAACACCCGTGTGAGCCAAAACAAACACTGCGAGAGATATCCTCTAAAGACACGAAAATGTCACCGGCGGATTGCGGGAAGTCTGTTTAAAGAGGGAATGAGCGTATTTGTGATTTCAGTCAGGTTCGGGGTTGATTCTCAGTGAAGGAAGGCACTAATCAATTCCAATTCTGCATTAACGATCCCGCCAGGGGATGAAAAACAAAATCCTGGAAACCAGGTAAACAGGATTTGTAGGTCCAGCTCTCTCTCAATGAGCATGGATTAATAACAATACCGCATTTGTAAATGGTAAATAAAGAGCAAAATCAAGAGCTCTGGTCAGGTTGTTTTAGGTAAGGTGGATGTCTGAAGGTCAAATGGGTTTTGCTGCAAAGGAGGGACTGAAGTGTCCCAATATTTAATTTTTGGTAATTTAGAGAACTTCATTTTCTACTTTAAACTGGTTTAAAAAAAAAAGTACTGTTTGACTGTCCTACATGAGGCTTAATAAGCAGAGAGCAGAACGTCGGCATGTTAATTTCCTTTGCCTTTCATGTGCTCTAGCATTCAAAATCATACACAGCACTTCCTTGGCAAAATAATGACTAGTTTCACTCTCCAGGACCTGAAGATTCTCTGTCTAACTGTAAAAAAAATTTATGAGATGCATTCAACATCAAAGATGCCCTTTGCACATCACTTAAGGACGGTGTATTTTGGTTTTCCCCCTTTGACTTTCCTGTACACTGAAAAACATTGGTGACAAATGAAGCTACGTTTTTACATTATAAGGTCAATAACTAATAAAAAAGAAAAAAAGAAAATTATAATTCTTTTGGATTTAATGTCATTTTTACATTAAAATACTGTTATATTTACACCAGTCTTTGGGTCACTGTAAAATGGGGAGAAAATGTGGGAGAAAATTTACATTAGATTTTTTCTGGTTTCTCTATTGTTCTCTTGTTATAGAAGGGTGCTGAATTGCAAAATTCACTGTGCACCTTCTATTTTTTCACATTTGTTTCCTCAGCTTGAGGAAATGATGGTGCTCTGTAGAATTAAGCAAGAAGGGGTGGCTAAAACTCTGTCTGATTAAAACACAACAGATCCATTAGATATAGAGACAGCGAATTTCAACCAGACAGAGAGTTCGCACCTCACTGAAAGCACTGACAGTTCACAACCTGTTCACGAGCTGTACACAGCCTGATTCTACTGAAAACAAGTCTAATTACAGTCTTTCTGGTGCTTTAGTTTACATTAGAATACAATAAATAGCCCTGAACACAAAAAAGCTATGTTTTGCTAATGAACCAGTACTTATTTTTATTCCAGATAAATATCTCTGTTTAATAAAGTGGAAAATTTGTAAAAAAAAAAAAAATCTGTTTTCTAGACCATAAAGTAATGCAAGAAAAAGAACAACAAAAATAAGAGTACAACGCATGCAGATACTAAACAATCAACAGCATGTCTTTGATCCTGTATCATCTTAGGGTTGCGTAATCGTTGTGTAATGGCCTGATCAGGTTATAGGAGGGGTCAGAGACAAAACACAAGGCTTCATCCACTGACAGGCTGCTCTCAGTATCCTCACAGTCAAACTGAGCGGATGGAGAGTCTGTGGATGGAGAAGTACCCTCTGCTTCTGTTCTGATAGAGCCGCTCGCTGTGGCACAGGAGCACCAGCCAACATGGGCCGACGTCAGAGCCCTCATGCCCCGTTGCCTAGCAACAGCCCAGAATCTGATTGCATCACAATGGGGCGGGCAACAACCACCTATGAACAAACAGCAGCTGCTCGCCTTTCTGTATTACTGATTCTCTCCAGCATTGCCCTGTTCAACCTCTAGCCACAGTCCTGGAGGAATACACTCACCATAATCCAGAAACGTATCACACACACCTGTGGGCTATGATACTGCAGTGAAATCTGTAACCTGTAATCTGCCATTCTGAAATCTTCATT
This sequence comes from Danio jaintianensis, assembly GCA_903798115.1. Lineage (NCBI taxonomy): Eukaryota > Metazoa > Chordata > Actinopteri > Cypriniformes > Danionidae > Danio > Danio jaintianensis. The sequence continues at coordinate 16,661,642 of CAIGQV010019951.1, forward strand.
AGAGAGAGTTTAGATTTTAGGTTTATGAAGATTCCTGTTTTAGTTTTATGAACAGTCCCCATTAAAATAAAAATTGTTGAATTACTATATGTCAATTATAAATGACTTATAATCACTTTAGCATTCAGATTGTGAAAAATCTATACAATTTTCACAATATGAATTTGAATATAACTTAAACTTGTAACTATAACTTAAACTATAGCTATATTGTATTTGATATATGGATATTATATGAATTTATCACTGTATGAAATTCACAAAAGCATATAATCTGAGAATTACCAGTATTAAAAAAAAAATTGGATAAAACAAATCCACATTGAGACAATATTTATAATATTTATATAAAAAAAATAGTTTTACAAGCTTAAAAACAACCCAAAAATCCTATAACATTCATTTTGATCAAAAAGAATACTGCTTTCATGTTAAAACGATAATAAATAGGCATATTGAATATAAAAAAAACTGTCCAAACTGCATTATGAGAGAACTATTTATCTGTGCCCATAACTATTTAAGTTTTAATTCACTTAACTTGTCAAATCTACACATTTCTTCTTTGACAACAAACTTCACTTAGATAAACCTTAAAATAAGGTTAAAAAAAAGACAATTGCAACATTCATGCCATCTATGTAGGTGTAATCAGTCATTTTTAACTCACCAAAGAGTTGCACACACATACATTGCTCAGCATAATTGTGTACACCCCATTTTAAAAATGGATATTTTTATCCATTTCTCAGTGAATATAGGCAATGTATTTTGGTGCATTTAAAAAAAACAGATTTATTAAACAAATATATTTACTAAAATAATATTTTAGCCACCAAACATATTTAGAAATTGAAAGAATATACAATGAAATTCAAGCAAAATATTGCAAAAAAAATGACAACCTACAAAATTTCAACTAAATTTTTTTTTTTTTTTTTTTTTGCTTCTCTTGATTTTTCATCTTTTTAAAATTTGTATTTTATATTTCTCTATAACATTTAAATTTGGGTGTACTAGTTTTTGGACCATTATCCTAAGTTATTTTGTTAGATAAGCTCCAGAATCCAGATTTGGCTTCAGTACTGACTAATCTAATGTATATGCACAAATATAATATTGTTTAAAAGAAATATTTGTGAGGGGTGTACTTATATATGTTGAGCACTGTATAAATAAAATAAGCTTTTTGCTAAAAAAAACAAACATTTAATGGTTGAATGAATGCTGGCTGCCTTTGTCCATGTAAAATAAAGCAATACTATAAACTAAAAGGAAAAACTAAAATTAAAGACAAAAAATAAAAAAAAAATAAAAATAAAAATAACAATAAATATATATGTATACACAAAATAAAAAATATATATAAAAACCTTCTACAATGGCATGAAATACTGACAAAAAACCTAGCATGAAAGTCCCTCAAAGTCATATCATTTAATTCTGAGGTTATTTCCAAAATCTCAGTTTAAAGGCTAGAGTAACTAAAACAGTAACAGCAGACTTCAGAGGCACAGAAAATGGAGTAGAGATAACAGATATAGTATTATTTCAGGAAGTGATGTTTAAATATGGGCAGCAGTGAAGGATCATGAGCAGTGAGAGTGTGAGGGATCGAGACACAACCACACATATGCCCCCAACGCCTTCTGTGTGCATCACTTTCACATTTACAACACCAAAATATGACTCACAACTCCAGATCTTTCTTTAAAGTTTCAGTTCAATTTCAGTGGAGATGCAGAGATCTAAATGAGGGCATTACCAGCCATCAGACTAATCAGCTTTAGTAACCAAAACATATATGGGGTCAAAGACGAACTGGGATTATCAGGCTGTGTCATACAGTTTTCATTTATTCCCCTGTACAGTACATTAAAATGTGAAGCTCTTTAATAATTTATTTTTTCTGAGCAGATACATTTTAACCATTATTTAAATGTCATTCAGTGTAACAATAGTTTATATAGCCCAAAAATCTTGTCAGGGATATTTTGAACAGGAATCATCTTTTGACACATTAAAAGACTTTAATAATACATATATGGATACATATATAATAATATTTAAAAACTATAGTGCAGCCCCAAAACACAAAGCCAATGTTGTATTTAATCTTTACATTTTGCCAAAATCCTTCAGACTACTCTAGTTTTACAAATTAATCAACAAAGTTTTTTTAAAAGTATTTAAATATTTAGTTTTTCTTTTACACTGAATGAATTCACCACTATTTTTTCTCTTTTTTTTTTTGATTAAACATTAAATATATTTCATACACATGTATAAAATACCTATTTGTCCTATAGTAATACTAATTATTATGCTTGTTATCATTTCAAACAGTTTCTAAAATGCATATTATTGTTCTAGTCAATAATATATTAAAATGCAATATATACACAAGTATATATACAGAATAAAGCATTAGTATTTCTAAAAGATTAATGGTAATACTTTACAAAAAGGTTCTATTAGTTAAAGAAATGTATTTACTAACACGAACAAACAATAAGCAATATGTTTATTACAGTATTTATTCATCTTTGTTAAAATTAGCTTATGGTAATAAAATCGTTCATTGTTAGTTCATGTCGACTCACGGTGCGTTAACTAATGTTTACAATCATGGATTTGAATTTTAACAATGCATTAGTAAATGTTGAATTATGATTAATAAATGCTGTACAAGTATTGTTCATTATAATTATATTAACAAACGGAACCTTATTGTAAAGTGTGACCAGATTAATAATATTTAGTTTGTTGGTTATGCCAGCTTCTATGGCTATTTTCATGGCGAGAACATGTATAAGTATATATTATTTATAGTTATATTATAGATAGCTTTTCAATTTATTTTTGCTAAAAACTGTATATGGTTCAACAGTGTTTAAGACTTCATTAATAATATAAAAATTTTATGTTTACAGTAAATAACAGACATTTAAATGTTACACTCTCCCTTCCTCAAGCTAGTGAAATTTCTTTTAAAGCAGGCTCTCTGGCTCATTAATTTGCTTATCGGGGGATTTAGACATTCAGACCATTACTACTGCAATTAGAAACGGGTCACAATCTGCTACAGCAGAAGAGGATAAAGATGTGAACAGCAGGATGGCGACAGCGCTGTTTAATAATATCTACTGCATTATTACGCTGTTACTGGACCACCTATAAACACCCTGTTCACAGCTGGCAAACAAAACGATTGCAGTTACAATGAACGCAAAAAAGGGACAGATTTAGGCTAGGCTTAAAATACCAGAGCCTGAGAGGAAATTAATCATCGTAAAACTTTAGATGTTCTTATTTTGTCCACACAGCAAAAGTAATTTCTTCAAGCCATCTTGAAGTCTATTTATTTAAAAAATGGCTTGTATTAACTGTGTTTTGGACATTGAGTGGTTTTCACATGAGTCGGGGATTATACCGTCTGAGGATTATTATACCAGCAGACACAAGACAAAAGAGTGTTGACTGAGCTGTTTCAGTGTAAAAGATAATGCTCAAGCAACTAATGCAGAGCTCTGAATTTTCTTTAAAAGGTCAGGCGCTTACACAACAGAGAGAAGGAACACATGTAAAAGAGCGGCATCCTCATTCAAACGCGGTGTCACGCAGACAATGAGTGTGATGTTCTCCTCTCAGCATTCGTCTGTAATTAACAATTGGGCTTGGCTGAAGGTCTCCTAATGAGGCCTGTTCCCTTCCACATTCACAGCACCATGAGGCTCCTGTCCACCCAATCTCATCGCCATGGAAACTGAGTACTGTACTTGCTCTGTTGTTCAGTTCTTAAGGCCTCCAGAAAAAAAGCGAGCATGTTCTCTCACAGCCTCACTGGCAGCTTTATCAGTTTTAATTTATTTATTTTACTTATTATAAATAATTATCAAAATAGTCTCACATTCTTGTCATTTGTTATAAAGTAAATAATAAATAGAAAATTATAGATTCATATTTTATCTTTTCACTGGACATGCATTTTGTATTATCACATTACTAATTATTGTTTGAATATGACATTATGATTAAAAGATGTTTCAGAAATCAAGTTTTATTTTGCAACTGTACACTTCAATTCTCAATATAAAAACAATTTCAGAAAATTAATTTAAAAATAAATTTACATTATGATCATGTCAATCAATCAAATAAATACTTAAATATTTGATAACTGAAAATGTAAATAGAATAATAAATAAGCTATATATAAATGTCCCCCTATAAATTGCCTGATAATTAATCTGACTGGCATGTTATAAAATATAACAATTTAATAATTTCCATACATATAATCAAATACACACACTATTTATTTGATACAATACATGTTACATATTTAAATTGACATGAACTGGACTAAATTGCTAGACCAGTACACTGAATTCACAGATTTGCCTATTTAAAGTAAGAATAAAAGTTCATTTCATCTTAGCAGCGGCTCTTTCTTAAGTCCTGTTAATGAGTCTGCTTGGCACGGGATGTTGCTTTGAGCTGCCTGAACTCTAAAAGTTCTCCTACGCCCACCATCCTCCCACAGACACCACCAGCCAGCTCCATCCTCTAAACTTCAAGGCCTTACATTTGATTAAAATTGCATTACAAAATTTAGAATATGCGTCTATGGTAATTTGCCAATTAGACGGTCCTGAATGCAAATTTGTTTAATCCATACACCAGTAAACAGGGAAAGTGGCAGGTTTGGAGCATCTGACAGGGTAAACATGCCACATTTGTGGACTTATGAAGAAAACGAAGTGGTGGCTGCAATGTTTGGGTGTTATGGTGTGCCAAAATACCCACCCACAAGTGTTTGATTAAGGTTGCCCTACAAATATTCCACATCCTAAGTGAGTAAGAGGAATGTTTGACTGTGTGCTTCATTTTAATTGGTCATGAAAATAATATTACAAATGTTATGTTAAAAAAGTGTATCACATTCATAGCTGTGGCCAAATTTATTTAGATTTCACTGTGTTCTGTTCCTCTAGATAGTTTTCGCTATGCATTTCACTACAGTACAGTAATATTTAGCATAACTATAATATTGCAGCATATAATATTTTGGGGTTATTCATGGTCTGACATCTCACTTCTGTCCTGTCAGTTTTTCAAATTACTTTACTGATTGTTTTTGAAAATGAAGTTTCCTCTTAATATAACATATAGTACCATACAAAAATACAAAATGCATACAAATTATTCACAGTTTAGAAAATTGTTAAGAAATTTAGAAAAAAGAATTAGGAAAACAGTAACAAATGCATAAAGATGATGCTATCGAGCACAACAGGGTAGACACGTTCATAGTTTAAGTGAAGAGATGAAATTCTCCCATATATCAACTTCCTTATGATCACCATTCATTTTGGCTAACTTTACTGATTGTTTACAGTTTAACATAAGTTACTACATAATTGACTGAATATACCAAAACAAATATGAGTTCCTCACAAACAATTTGTGTTGAGACAACATAAAGGAATTAAGTTAACTTATTAAGATAAGTTGCAGCACATTTTAAATAAGTAGTTTGAACAAACAGCAAATGTCATTTTCTGAGTGTATGTGAAATAGAATCTAACATTATTATAAAAAAGTAGATTGTTTATTTTCAAAATATTACACTAAACATTATAAACTGCACTTTATATGCTTTCATGTAAAATCACTTCCATAATTTTAAGTTTGTGGATACAAATATTAATCCACAAAATTAAAATTACGAAAGCGATTTTACATTGAAAGCATATAAAATGCAAGTCTCTACTTACGTGTTTGAGATAACCTTTGATCATTTTTTTAATGATTAAAAAATTCCTGTTGACAAAAAAAAGAATTTAATATATATTGATTTCACCAACTTCAGATATCATTAAATCTGTGCAGCTTGAGCTAAATAATGATCTCGAAACTGGCCACATTTACAACAGCATGATTATGCCTCCTCAAATAAAGAGAAAAACAGCCAACACACAAGTGTTCATTCACATGTGAGGATAATAGGCACTATGGAAAGTGAAACGGTCAGCCTCAATGCTCTGAGTCCATGCACCGAGTCTATTCAGCACACAAATGTCTTACTGTGCCCATTACAAATGAACTCTCATTCTTACACGGCTCTTATTAACAGTACAGACAGAAGCTCTTTAATTGACCCACAGTAATCTGAAAGGCCTATGGATCACTCACGCTCTTGAATATACAAAGCCATTTAGAGTCTTTCTATTATTGCAAGCATTATGTAAAGCAAATATCTGCAAAGATGTACAAGGGTGACTCATTTTTCCAAGGTGTTGAATGCAAGCACAGGCAGTCCTTTGAGACGGCTAGGCTTGAGACGTAAATAATTCATCCAACTGCAGTGCTTTCCCCTGAGATGCGGCACTATTTTGCCTTATGCGAGAGAGTAAGCATTAGCATGTTTAGGGCTAAAGTGACATCCATTTGCACTAATATTACATTAGCTAAAACCTCAGATATTGTCATGATCCTACATTATTGGTTTAATTTGAACAAAAAAAAGCAAGTGCTACTAAACGTGTTCCAGTTCACCTCAGCAGATCTCTAGTACTTTTTAGCACGCTTTATTTTTCCACATAGAATAAGACGCAAGAGCTTCTCCTCAAAGAAATGAACTGATTTTCTTCTCCATCATATTGCTGATGGCCCTCATCTGTGTGTTAAACAAAGGTTATTGTACTTGTACATTGTGAGCTGTTTATTAAGTGTGTTCTCCCTTTCATCTCAGCCTCATTAGACTGTATTATTGATAGACTGAAAATACTTTCATCAAAGGGCTGTCTTTTTTTTTTTTCTTAATCACATCATAAGATGTAGAAATAACTCGTTGGCGCATCGACAACGTAAGACTTCGCAATGCTGAGGCTAAGATCTGCACCAAAAAAATATTTTGAGCTCGAAAAATCCCAGAAGTGCACCACACATCGACATCTACATCCATCTTTCTTGTGCTGCTGCATTATTTATTAAGATCCTTCCAAAAAGAGCACAGTGCTGGTATCCTTGCTTAACAACCAGGCTCATTATGCATAATTAATGAAAGCAAAATGTGAGCTCCAAAATTCTATACACCTAGTGTTATTCACAACAGTAACAGCTTCTCTGTCAACCATCCCCCCCCCCCCAAAGCACCAAAGCATGTGACGTCAATGAAAAGTTAATGCTTAGTTAATGCATCATGAACATTACACAAAACAGATTTTTTTTACAATTTGATCCTTAGTATTGCATATTAAGCTACTAAGTGAAGTTAATTCACTCTAAATCTCCTGATCAAATGGGTTGTAAAGCGAGGAAATATCCAGTTTATGTTGCATTCAAACTGTCTAGTTGAAATATTTGTGTAGTACTAGCGCCCCTTGGTGGAAGATACCGCTATTGCACAATGTTGTTATAAATGTAAGCAGAATATTTGAATTTTAACTATTTATCATTTAATTTTAATATATATTATTTTTCTACTATATTTATTAATATTATTAATATTTATTTAAAACACTTTAATATCAACATTATTTCTATATATTGAATATTACTTCAGTAAATCTATAAAATGCTTCATAGACATTAAATATTTCAAATTTACATAATTTTTTAAATGATCTCTAATATAGATAGACAGATAAACAGACAGAGAATGAATACTATATTTTATTTTATTATATATATTTATTTATAATATATAAAACCAACAAGTGTTGTGATCAGAACAACAGTACCTCAGGATTGTAAATACGAGTGTTAGTGGTAAAGGGTGGTTGTGTGATGTCATAGGTTTGGCCTGCTGTGCTCAGTCTGTAAATGTTGACTTACCCTGGTCAATAGGGTGCTGAGGCAGCTGACTCATCTGACTGTGCACCACGCCTGCATAATTCCGCAGAAATGCTTCTTCGTTTGGTGTCAGCTGCAAACAAATATATATATATATATATTACATTCACAGATGGCAATGAAAACCCATGCCAATGCCAGCTTAACAATCACTTAGAGGTTTTAAAGTGCCACTAAACTGCTAAATTAGTTTGAAGGAAGAATGAAAAGTTCACCAAACTAAAGACACACCTGCTTTCTGTATTTTAAACATAAAAATCCAAAATCTGCTTTCTAAAGTGCTCTAGGTTTATTTACATATTTTTAATATGCATTATACATAAAAAAGGCTGCATAGTCAATTTTTCAATAAAATTTTAAAGGTTTGTAGAGCTTCAGTGCAATGATCTAATTTAATCTTAAGGCAAGACTGTGAATAAATTAAAAAAGACTAATATTTATGAAAAATGATTTTATTATTTTGAAAAATTCCAGTCAAATTATAAAATGATTGATTTTACAAATATATTCTGTATTACACATTCCTCTAAAATGTCATATTTAAATATGACAAATCAGACCTTATTCAGCTAATTTACTTATATTTGTAGCATATAAATCTGAACACTGGATGAAGTAGGTTCACAATTTTGTGTCATTCTTTGGGCATTAAAGTTTTTATAGGGGGGATTTTGTGAATCTATTTTTATCACTCCATAATACAGAAAATACAGACAGCTAAATATCAACTATCACATTTTTTGTAGAATAAAACGTTGTATATAATCAGATTATGTAGAATATTATGTATCAACTAATATTTCTGTAAAAAGACTAGAAGACACAAATAAAATTGTGCAGCGTAATGTATGTTAGTGCTGTTTAAGTGGAGATTTATGGCTCAGTGCAGGAGAAAAACTCATTTTGAGAAAACAGCTTTAAAAATGTGTATTGTAATTAAAAGCTACAGAAACAAACTGACAAAAGAAAGACTTAAGTATATTTTGGATGTTCTTTCCATTACAATGAAGAAGCTATTTAAGAAAAGACAAAGCCAAAAACTGACAGTGCATGAATACAAAACATATTTTTGCCTGCAGTGTTTTAGCTTAACAGATTAACAATGTCCTTCTCAGAATACATTTCTCAAAGAACATTTTTCAACTCAGAAGTGAATACCATTCCACTGCGTCTTTACAGCACATCAGAAGATGTCTTACTCTCTGCAGTCTGACACTTACATTTGATCCCATCTTCTTGAGCATGAGCAGCACCCGCACCTTCTGCTGGATGTACATCTCCTCAGGAGACTTGCCAGGGGCTTCCTCTCGGTTCATCCCCCCTGCTCCTGACGCACCGCTGAACATACAGAAAAAAAGACTCCGTTTTTAAATAAAAAGACTATGCATGACAGTTTAAATATATTGATGACAAGAAATAATAATATATGGAGAATAACAACAACAATCTTGGAAAAACTGACTTGAAAGTCAAACGAATCATAACCTTTGCAGAAAGCAGAACGCTTCTAATTAAGCAGAATGACAGTGTGTGAAGTCTGAACACACTTCAGATCATGGAGCAGGTTGACAGCATCATAAATGGCCCTCATGCATATTTAATGGCAGATCTAACCGGGCTCCCAGCTTTCCCTCGTCTTGCTCACTTCCTAATGACCTATTTTCAAACTTATGCACAGTGTGAACATTTTTAAGGACCCAGAGGAGCAAAAAAAATAAAATAAAAAAAAAGAGCATAATAACAGAAGAAAGCCACATGCTTATGCACAAGAGAGTGAATTTGCAAGATTATTTTACAGAAAACCGCATCATGACACAACGAAATCTGATTTTTTTTTTTCCAATTGAGCTTTTCTGGATGACATTTTATTAACACCTTAAATGTAATTTCATTTATTTCAACCTATTTTATCTTCATTTGAATACATTTTTGGATTTCTGTTTGTTTATAAATAAACATAACTATATGTTTGTTTCTTTTATACATATACGTGTTAATCTGTCCTAATAAAATGTTTGCTTATTTTTCAAAGATGTTATTTTTTGGCACTTTGCCTTTATTTGATAGGACAGTAGAATGACAGGAAGTGAAGTGGGAGAGAGAGAGGGATGACAGGATCGGGAAAGGTCTATGAGCCGGAATTCGAGCTTGTGACACCCAAATTGATGTTGCTATCACGCTGACTGTCTTAATTAAATGTTTGATAATATTTACAGATTTGTATTTTAATAACTAGATAATTACAACTTCTTAATCATTTTTAACGTATTTTTTACTTCAATTTTCTCTAAACATTTCCGCAGACCCCTTGCACTCCCTTGCAGCCCTCAGTTTAAAACCCCCTGGTCTAGTCAGCTGAAATGATAAAACTTCTTCAACTTATACATTTTATAATTAGTTACATTTGTACATCTTATACAACTGTCTATGATTACACAGTACTTTCGACTAATTAATCAATTTGCCAGAATACTTATAGTGCCGTAAATATACAGTAAATTAAATTTTTATGAGTGCATTTCATGATTTTGGTAATAGAGCCTTTAAAGATAGAGTCTATGGTAAAAACATCTAATATAGAATAGCACAATAATACACTCAACACAATGTCATATGTAAGAAAAAAGTATTAAAAATAATAATAATAATAATAATAATAATACTAAAAATAAATCACAGACTTGCACTGACAATTGACAAAATGACATCAAATGTATTGTGGGGGTTTTGTGCATCTGTCAGACTGAATGCTCTGGCGACATCCAGCCTGTGATGTCTGACGCCCTCTTATCTGCACAAAGAGCCTCTAATACACGTTGACAGCTTGTTTGATGTGGGGTTAGCCTATATTTAATTGAAAAGCTCTATTGCGCGATGGTTACATTCATCTGGCCTTGACTATCCCCCTATGGCCAATCTGACATGTTAACAGCTTCAATTTTTGAAGGCAGTGCACTTAATGTTATCCAGGAAAACATTTAAGAGAGAAATCTGCATGGAAACAGAAGATGCGGGCAAAATAAATAACCCAGATTTCCTCTACAGTCACCAACTCATCAGTCACCAAAGGGCCGTGGCATCAAAAGGGCTTCATATTCAATAAAGCATGCACTTTATTCTGCTGCGTCTCGCTGGCAGCCGCGGGGGGATGAGGAGCGCTCGCAGATGAAAGACACGAGAGGGACCGAAGCGTCAGTTCGGCAGCTCTGTGACACCAGGCACACCTTCAGGCGGGGGAGAGACAGTTCACTCTCCCTCTCGTGCTTTTGATCATCACTGTCCTTCCTGCTGGAGACGAGACAGGCCAGACAGCAGGCAGACTCGCTGCGGCTGCAAACATGCCAGAAAAGCCTGTGCATAACACCACCATTACTTCATCCTTCCGACACTGAGGGGATGAATCTCGGAAAAATGCCCCATAATCTTTCAGGGCTTTAGATTTGCAGCACACCCTGGCTCAGGTGCAGGTGTTTTGTTTGGGCTCGTCTGCATAAATATGTGGATAATAGACTGTTGAAATAGGACAAATCATTATTTGTGTAATTATGTGTTGATTTTTATAGTCAAAAATCTAAAATGCATTGTATATACCTTATATGGGTTTAATTATTCAATGGCAATACAATATTTTATTGAAGGTGAAAAAGGCCAGCCATGCCACAACAAAAGATGTCTTTAAACTACACATTTTTATATTTACAAAACCATAATTCTGAAAAATAAAGGTTATGGATATTATATATAATGCATGGATGCTATATATAATTGCCTAATCCCTATAAATACCTACTTGATCATTTTTTATGTTAATATGGCAGATAATCAATTCTACAGACCTATAATGTATAATAAAATCAAGAGAGCTCACAAAAAAATTACAGCCTAAAATAAATTTAAATTAAGGTTCTCAAACCTGGGCTCATCGACAACCGGCAGTTACATGTAATGCAAGGCAAGGCATTTTAGATCACTATATTTTTACCTGTTGACTTTTTTTTTTTTTTTACATTTTAACCCTTTAATAACTTTTGAAACCTAGTTAATTAAAATTTTTGGTATAAATGTCTATTTAAAACAGTAATAATAACAATAAAGAATTTAAATGTGCATTATCCCTCCATATCCACTCTTCTTTACCAAATTTGCTCTACGAATTGAATAACTCCATTTTGTTGTTCACAAAGGATCTGGATATGGCTGGCTTTACTGCCACCAGATGTCATTTCAGACTTTCAGCCTGATTTCACGGTGGAAAATGTCAAATCATGTGACGATGGGTCATTTGGGCAGACGGCTAAATATAGAACACCTACAGTATCGTCTGGTTCAGTCGTAACTCTGAGGCTCAAGTTAGTGTCATTTAGGTTCCTACTATTTATTTTGCACTTAATACAATTGGCATCATAAAGCAGCCATTAAAAAGCCATTAAAGCTAGACTGCTTTGGTCTTCTTTGTGTGGTTGCTGGGTGTCATATCATGTGAACTCAATAACATTGAGCCAAAGCAACGATACTGCAAAAAGATCAGTTCATCAGACTCCTGCCACTATCCATGTAGGGAAGGTGAAGAAGCTCTGGAAGGTGATCTACAATCCAGATAGCAGATCTATTTATAGACTCATCAAGTCATTTGAATCCACACAAACAGCTTGCAGAGAAAGATTATACAATTGTTTAAACGTGATACAAATCACCATACTCAAGATACGTCTTTGCCATTAGTAATATATTAGATAAAAAAATATCTAATTATGAGCACCTTGGAACTGTTTAGTATGTAAAAAGCAGTATGTCAAACATCACTGATGCTCGAGTCAGAATGGAAGCAAATCCCTGCCATCATGTTTCAAGTGACAAGCTTTCCCAGAAGAGTGGAAGATACTGTAATAGGGAGCAGACCTGTCACAGTAATTACTGCCAAGGGTGAGCGATACTGACAAAAAAAATGTCATGTAATTTATTAAACTTTTTTTTTTTTATGATTTATATCTTGATTTGTTATATTTACTGATAAAAACAAACAATATTTCCCAGAGTGTTTCTTTTCTGGTACCTTGGATAAATAAATGACACTAGAAACATCAGTAGGCGACGCCAAGACACTGTACTGATAAGTGATTCAGTGAGTCATTCATTCAAATGACTTGATCTGTTTTCTAAAACAGATCTTTAGAATCAACAAAGTCAGCTCTCATGTCATTAAAACAAAACAAAAAAAAATCAACAAAGACTATAAATATTACACACCCCTAATTACAATATAGACTTATTGCATGTTATAAGGGGAACACCTTTGATAAGTTTTACTAATATGCTATCAGAACATACAAAAAAAATTTACCAAAAGTTTATTCCCATTAATGGCACATTCACTGTTCGATGAACGGAATCAAAGAACAGCATCTTCAAGTAAAACATCAGCTTGTTTTTAGCATATTCATTGAATAATTGTTTAATGACTGAACCCAGCACTTGCTGCACCATAGCACCTACTAGACTAGAGTAAGACTAGAGACTAGAGTAGTGTGCACAATCCAAATCCCTATGTCGATCCTGCTGATATCTGCTTGTTAAGTGTGATGTCACGCGAAGCGGCTTCCAGGTCCAAGCGCTCTATCAAACTGTATGGGGAGACTCATCAAATGGTAATAATAAACGTTTACAAAGCGATGTAATACTTTCAAAAATCACGATCGCAATATATATGTCCATATCCGATGGCCAGAAAGTGATTATAAATTGTTAGAATTTTGGTATTTGTGATGCAGCAAGCCCAGAGAATTGTGTACACTATGATTTTACATAAAATTCACTTTAATGTGTGATATGACTAAAAAGTGGTCATAAACGAATATTTTCTCAATTCAAATGAGTAGTGGCTTGGAGTATTCCATACGTCACCGATACGTCACGACTTAACATGCGGATAGTGACATAAAATTAGGACTGAGAGATTAATCGAATTGAAATTGCAAACACGATTGAGAAAAGCTGTGATTGCCATGCACATCTTATCAAGGAAGCAAGGTGTGATCTGCAGTAAATCTCCTCCGAAGGCCAGAGGGCACTCTCATGGAAATCCACTAAAGTTCCCATTAAGAAACCCAGGAAATCTCCATAGCGGTTGATGAATAAACAGAAGATTTAACTGACTAATACTAATAAACACACCATGGAATCATCTCACATAAGGATTTCTTTCAAACACTTGACTGAAAATATGAGGTGAGTTTGGAGCAAAAGCATGTATTATATGTAGTAAATGTTGCTCCATCTGAACAAACATGCTGGTTTACTAGAACCGGTTTTACTGACATACATTTAAAGTATGAAAAAGCAATCAAAATTCTTCTCTTCTCCAGAATCAGTTCAGCAAAAACAATGCCCTCAAAATAACATCTCATCATTTACTTCTATATGGGAAAAAACTAAGCTGTTTCTCCAGCCAGATAATAAGAGTTGCTTAAACACCAGTTAGATCACAACTGGCACAATGATTTTCCACAGTTCACTGAATTCCCGGGTCTCAGTGAATTTTGTAAATCATAAGCTGTCTTATAAATTCTGATGTGAGTGTAAAATGAGTGAATTATTTCACTAACTAAACTCAAAACTAATTATACAGCCACACTCATTACATGTAGAAGAGGGCTTTTGCAGAAATGCCATAAAAGAACCATTTTGCTCCCACAAAGCACCTTTTGTTAATAAAAGTAATTCTGTCTTGGTGTGAAAAACATTTTTAAAAATCTAAAATCCTTTATGCAATGAAAAGGTTCTACATGAAGCCATAGATGCCGATGAACAACTTTTACTTTCAAAAATAATCAAATAATAATTCTGCCAGCAAGCATGTCATCCCATGCACCATCATTTGAATTTGAGTCAGTGAGTAACAAACGAACACTAAAGAGGATTATTTTCTGGTGTGCGTTTCATTTTAGAGAATGATGAAGCACTTCCCTCCTTTATAGCTCACAACCACCAACCCAAGACCAAAAACTAGTTGAACCAATCAGCATCCAGTGGGTTAGATTTATAATTACAACCAGAAACCACCTACAACAGGCTGGTTTGACTGTTCTGACCCGGTTCCGTTTCCCTGCCTCAACTTTCCCGTATACATCAAATAAAACAATAAAAGACAGACAGAAGTCCTTTTAGCACAAAATAATGATGTATTTATAACATTTAAACATTTTAAAGCTAAACAACAAATATGCTTGAATAACTTGCCAGCGGATTTCTTTGTAAACTTGCCATTTACAGTGTGGAAACAATAGCTACTGTATTTGACACAATAGAGATGAGGCAGCCAGAGCCGGTATGACTGATA
>CAIGQV010019951.1:16681837-16694552 GCA_903798115.1 Danio jaintianensis
TATATATATATATATATATATATATATATACACACACATATATACATATACATATATATATATATATATATATACATACTATATATATAAAAACTATATGAATAATTTTTTATTATTATTAATAAAAATTATTACTTTTTTATGTCAAAAGAACTGAATGCAGTTTAGTGTAAATGCAAACATTTTCGTCTTTAAACTTAAAAAGAGATGAAAATTAATGTAATCTATAGAATTTTGGAAATTGCCACAGAAGAAGCCACATATGCAGCCAATCTGCAGCGAGGCAGATTTAAGGTTGGATGTGGGCCTTGATCATGTAGGAGCAGGCCTGTAAGACACAAATGAAGCCTGTGTTGTGTCTGACGGCCAGGAAAAGAGGGTGTGAGGGGGATGCCAAGCGACACCAGGGGGTCTAGGGTCCCCAACTACAACAGCAACAAAAACTGTGCTGAGGCTTGGTTTGGCAGGAGGTCTGAGTCCATGCCTAAGCTTGTAGCTCAAAGGCAGCTGATGATCTCCTTCGGGACACAGAGGTTGAGCGCTCCATGAGCCGCACCTGCCCCCCCTGCAAGAGAGGAGGGGATTCAAACAGCCAGAATGCCTCAGGAGAATCCCAAGACTGAGGAAAATACAGCTTCACTTCCAAGTTCACAAGTAACCGGCCCTGGCCCGTCCCGTCAGCTCTGGGTTCAAGTGCCCACTGAAGGCAGACTGCCAGATTCACACCCCAATGCGAGCTGCACTGTAGCTGACCGATGTATTGTGTTCATAATGAGTTTAGGGTGTGGAGAGGCTAAAAATAGACCATCGTTGGCATTAAGACGTTGGCACACCTTACTGAGATTCTTTCTGTTTTATTCTGTAAACTACTGATGACATTTCATTTAAATTGAAAATAAAAATGCTGTCATTTACAATTTTTTATGCAAAAAAGGTGCCATGTTTTCAGACACGTTTATATTCAT
This sequence comes from Danio jaintianensis, assembly GCA_903798115.1. Classification (NCBI taxonomy): domain Eukaryota; kingdom Metazoa; phylum Chordata; class Actinopteri; order Cypriniformes; family Danionidae; genus Danio; species Danio jaintianensis. The sequence continues at coordinate 16,682,803 of CAIGQV010019951.1, forward strand.
TTGTAGAAAAGACAATACCAATTATTCAACTTCAAAAGCATTAAGAAAGGCAATGTTTGGTTGATTTTCAATCATAGAAGAAAAAAAAATTTGTAATTCTGAACAACAGTCATTTAAAGGAAATTAATTGATATCAGTGATCATATGCTTATTTGAAGCAATGTTATTTTGGGAAATGTTATTTTCCATATCTGCATTTATGTGCATGGGTGTGTATGTAGTCATATTGTAGTTATTGTAATATTGTCTATTATTATACGCATATATATCATTAACTATTTTGTTAAATTATTTTCAGAAATATGCATCACAGGCAGTGTCTTTATGCATGATATTAGCAAAGAAAATAATTCTACAAAACTGGAAGTCCGAATATGTGCCTGTTTTTGAACCTGCTTTAGAAGCCTATAAAAGTTATGTGTTGCCCTTAGTAGAACTGAGATTTGGGTTGGCAAAAAGACAAGATATTTTTCAAAACCTGGAATCCAATAAGGCTTTTATTGGTAATGCTGACTTCTAACACATTACAGGCTGGATTGGTTTGGTGAGCACTGAGTTGTGGAGCCTACACACTTCTCTATAATTTATTTATTTATTGAATATATTTTTTTCTTATGCTTTCTTGAAGAATATTACGTTGTGTCTGACATTCTGTGTATTTTGAAATGGCCTTAGTACTCTTTCTGTTTTAGTTAATGTTATTGTTTATTTTCTGATGCTAAAAGCAATGAAACATATATTTTAAAAAGTATTTACATGTAAATGTAAATAATAGTGAATATGTAACTAATACTGAAAGTATACTTTAACATTTTTATTTAATTTTGTAATTCACAATTTTCTTTATAAAACTATCAAATATAATGCATTGAATAATTTACATAATTGAAATGTTCTATTTATATTGTACTTTACATTTATTAGCCTTCATACATTTTAAAATGTATATTTTATTTTTGTTTTGTTTTATTTTATTATTTTCCTTCCAGGTTTTAATTAAAATATTTTCTAGGCAACTAGATAAAAAAATGTTTTATCACAAAGTTTTTTCAGTTAACATTTATTTTAAGTCACAGAAACTGTTTTGATTTTACGTTTTTAGTTTAATAACTTTTAAAATATTAAATAGATGCAAGCAAACACAAAAAAAAGCTAAACAAATTAAATCAAACATAAACCAACAATCACAATGAGGATTCAAACACATCTCTGCATTCACAGCAGCAGATTATTGTTCAGAAAGAAATCAAAAACCAACCCAGGTCACAGTACAACGTGTATTAATCATAAAAAACATCAATAATATGTAAATGAGATAATAATTACATTTTAAGGGCGCAAACTCTCTTTCCAACAGTGAAGTAAAGCAGTCGGTTTAGCAAACCTGAATCTCTCCAGTCATCTGCTCGTTCCTGAGCAAAAACGCACGCAAATATGTCTCGTATTATCTAAAAGTGAAGATTGTCAGTAAAACTGGCTGTCTTTTATCCACGCCTATTGCTTTTTAAAGAGAAAAGTTAGTGTGCGGAAGATAGAGAGAGTGTTTTAATGGGCAAAGCGGACAGTGGGGCTGTAACAAAGCCCTGAATGAAGTTCCCACAATTCCCATTCACATACACACACACATTAGCTCGCTAGCAACCGAAAAAGCCAAACCGCTTTAATTCGCGCCTCATTTTTGGGGCGTATTTTTCATATGCTGCCTCAGTAAAGTCCGCTTGGGTACCTTACCTCTCCTGGTCCAGGATTCTGTCGTTTTTGTTGTATTTGAGAGCTGTGTTGTGTGTAAGGAGGCGTCCTGTTCCGGGGTCACATCCCGACAGTCGGCAGCGCTGGAGTGACTCAAGAGCGTAAACGCGCCGCTGCTGCTGAATCAGTTCCTGCCGGAACGACGCGCGGCCGCCGACACTAGAGGGCGCTGTGACACTGCCCTGCCGTACGCTGGGGGAACTGCAACTGTACACAGATCAGTGAATAACCAGAGAGAGGCTTCTGTGTTTTGAAGCCCTGAAAAGAAATACATTTGAAAATAAAATAAAATGTTTTGCTTTGCTCTGATTTGTTTTATTACAATATATATATAAGTTTACTTATGCTTATTATATATATTATATTTTATTATGATTAATCGCATCCAAAATAAAAGTTTTTTTTTAACATAATTGTGTGTGTATTATATATATATATTTATTATGTATATGTGATACACACACACACACATAGAAGCAAAACTATGCAAAATTGTTACATAGATATTTCAATTTATATATAATTAGTATCATATACAAATATATTTTCTATCTAAATATAAATAAACATTTTCTCATGCATTTTTCATGTGTATTTATATATACATAATAAATATACACTGCACACACACATATATTGTCAAAACAAATTTTATATTATATTATCAACTATTTTTCTATTGTTACTAATCTGACAATGCTTAGATACTTCCAATGAGTTATATTGCTTTTTCCAAAATAAAATAAAATATTGCAATATTATTTAATAAAACAATGTGGCCATCTCGTGAGGTTCTTTTGTTCATATTTTTAAGGGCCATTTTTTTTTACATAATATACCTTCTTCTATTATATTAGAATATATTAGGACTTTACAGTTTCAGAATAATATCCTATGAATGACATAAACCTACACAGTACATCACCTCCTTGATGGCATAAGAATAAAGTACTGCCATTCAATAACTTACAGTCTGGAGTTGTTTAGACAGCCTGAAGACAGGCACTAATGAACCCATTTTCTAATCTGCCGAGTACAGAAACACTATTAAACTTTTATCAACATGTAAAAGCTCACAATAAGCCATTAAAGTGCCCAAGAGAGTTTCGAGTTTCTCAGCATTAAGAACTGATACTGCTGAATTACAGAAAATTCTTCAAATGAACTGCTAAAAATGATTTCAGTGGCCTATAGACCATTTCAATGTGGTGATGTCACTGGCCCATGAAAATTTCCTGCTTGTTGTCAAACCATTTCATAACTGTAACAAGAGGCAATTCAATAATAACTTTACGTTAAAACAGCTGCCATAGGATTATTTATCAACATTTGGACTTTTTTGGATTCTCAGAAGCTATGGAAATTAAAAATGTAAAACAGGAAGTACGTTAGGACCATTGTTTTTGTTTACATCCCTCAAAATGGTCTATAGTATGTGTTTGCGGGGAGATTCCCAGCAGTCTCGTTTACTGTACATTTCACCCTGGGAAAGCCTTGCTTATAATTCATTACACAATTAAGACTGAAGATGCAAACAACTTCCAGTTCCGCTTTTATCTCTGTTCCATTTGAACTGTGTATGTTTCTCTAACTCACATAATAATAACATTCAAATGCTGATCAGGCGCATTTAACATCCTGTCCCAAACTATTCTGAGTTCTGCAAATTCAGGGGAAATTCAGGCGGACAGTCATTCTAATGTTAGAAAAAGTATTATTTTCCATCCTCGTAGCCCACGGTGAAAAGCTGAACTCCATTCCCAAGCAGTGCAAATTATAAAGAGGTCATGAATTGAGAAGTAAAATTGTACTTTTAAATTAGGAGGTTGTTGTACTATAAAAACACATTTTGTTTTGTAGAACATCCGCAAATCGAGACATGCAAACACTGGATTATGCAAGCAAGAAAATGGCAATTTACAAATTTACAATATATATATTTGCATTATCGGAGAGTTTTTGTAAAACAGACATGTTCCCATTAGGCCTATTTTCATTTTGTGTAATTTGCAGTGTAATGGCAAACCAAGTGTCTAAGTGTACCTTACATAACCTGAAAAGTGAAGTTAAAATATGTTTGTGCGCCCTCTGGTGGCTGGATATGGCATAGATCACAAACCCCACCCTCTTGAATAATCAAACTAAAAGACATTAAAATACAATTCTTGAACAAATATTTTCCGTCATTTTAGGTAGCTCACACAGGCGTTGTGTACGTTTAAAAGTATGTTCATTTTGCTAACAAGGAGGCTTTTAATTAGATATTTGATGCTGCTGTAAAAACAGGGTGTGGCATAACGAACACTATACCGCACAGACTCTGGCTCCAAATGACATCATCTAAAAAGATGACAGAAGCCATACTTTGGACATTCTGGCTTCACTTTTCTAGAGCGGAAGGAAGTGGAGACATGTTGTCTATCTATTTTGAAGTCTATATACAGTAGTTGCATTTTGACCAGCAGTTGAAAGTAGTTGAAAGCAGTGAAGAAAATTATTTGAATGACTGTGAAAACAAGAATATATCCACACAAAACAAATGACCCCCAGTTCTTCTGAAAGAAAAGAAATAGGTTTTCCAGGACTTTAACTATATAAATAATTTTTTTAATAATTATTTAACCCTCCCTATAAGCTCCAATTGAATCAAAAATTTTTGCATTCACATATGGTGAGACACCCATGCAGCTGCTCTCTCCATTGAAGATAAATGACTTCATGTCTGTTGCTTGTTTTTATCCAAGATATTGGACAGGCAGTTTAACTGTTTTAACCATGTGTCAAAAATGCTTACAGATCAATCGATTTGTACAAAATATAAATCTGTTATTAACTAAAATTACCCACATTGTTTTAAAGGTATATATATATATTAATCCATTTATTACTTTAATAATCAAAAGGTTACCCAATCATAGCAATGGGTGTTAAGTCTTGAATGTGGTACACATCTTTGAGTGTTTAAAAATAGGGTAAAAATATGCAGATTGCTCATAATTATATATTTTTTACGTAAAAAAAAACGTTCATGACTTCTTCAAACAAAAAAGCACACAAATCACTTTCATAATCAATAATTTATGGCAAAATGAAAACAAAGAGCACAATTCCATAACTCAAAGTATAAAAAAAACATAACAAAGCAGTTATGTTTGAGGACAAAAAAAAAAAATCATTAGTAAACAGAGAAATCCTGCAGTTTTGAGGTGCATAAAGAGATGGCTTAGAGAGTTCTCATGGCTTATAGCGATAGTTCTCGCAAAAATGAAAATGTTCTCACTATTTACTTACCCTCAAGTTGTTCACAAACCTTTATGATTTTCTTTATTTTGTTGAACAGAAAAGAAGATATTTTGAAGAAAGCTGAAAACCTGTAACCATTTACTTCCATAGTAGGAAAAAACACCTTATAAGTCAATGGTTGCAGGTTTCCAGCTTTCTTCAAAATATCTTCTTTTCTGTTCAAACGAAAAAAGAAAGTCAGGTTCGGATCAAGTCAAGAGTAAAAAACAACATTTTTGGTGAACTATCCCTTTATGAAAGGTACTCACTTAGAAGTCCAAACAAATCAATTAACTAACAAATGCAAAAATACATTCACTAGGTGAAAGTTACTCTGCAGTCCACTAATCTTCCTTACATTGCTAAAATTGATGGGCGTTTACGTTCATATATAAAGATTAGATTGATTTGATTTTAAATCTCTTTTTTTTTTAAATTCACATTCTAGAGGACATTTCAAGATTCAAAATAAACAACATTATCTTCATGAGTCGCTCAGAGAATACTGAGGTGATACATTCTGGAAGTGATTAAGGTTTAACCGGAAGAGCAAACACAAGCTCGAGTGACTCTATATTCAATATAGACACACATTTACACAGGCGCAGATTTCTACAGAGCCATAACACTTCATTTTGCCCTCATTTATAATACAGCACTCTTAGACATCCTTTTTTTTGTTTTGTTTTCACTGAACGAGAAGCAAACTCTTTGGACACGTCTTCAAGATGGCTTGTGTCTCATCCCAAAGGCACAAAATACCACACAGATACAAAATAGTTAAGGCTCATTTCTACACGGACATACAAAAATGTCTTCTCATGTACACCACTATACAAAGGCTTTCCTGATGAACAACGGTCCTATTATACAAGGCATCCAAATGAAAGAAAAAAAAACCCACAGCTTTAAGGAATTCAAATATACGTATGATACACAAAATAATAATATACAACCGAACACATTGATATAAACAAAGAAAATCCAGAAATGAAAATGTAAACCATGTGAAAGCCCTCAAAGTGCTTTCTCCTGACCCGAAGTGAATTATACGCTGTACAGAAATCATTAATACATTAACGTTGCTTGCTCTGCTTTTTTCTCTGTTCTGATACATGTGACAGAAACAAACCAGAGATGCTAGTTAAATTAGTATCACGCCAATAGTTTGTTAAATAAGTAGCTTCAATTTTCAGTGCATCGTGTTGCAAAATGCGTATTTCTCCTTAAAAGGACTGAAACAAACGGTCTAGGATTATTTAGTAGTACGTCGTCACTAATGTAAACATTCGCTAAACAGTTCTTGATTTATTTACTGCCCTGCAAAGTCAAAACACAGGAGCTTTCCAGATAATCTGCTCACATTTTGCCTTTGCATGGCAGTATACTATAGATGCCAGACAGCATTGCAACATATATTATCTCCAAAAGCTGCATTGGTTGAAAATAAAACTCTTCTTCTTTAGCAGTCTGTGATCGAGCGTCGTTTATCTGTTATCTTTGGCAAAAGTGTGCATCATCCAGTTCACCTTGGTCTTCCAACTCTCTCTTAGAGCTTCATTAAATTTGACTTTAAAGTTCTTCAACGCTTCCTCCTCCGATTTCCCCAGTGCCAAAGAGTCCTGAGACAAAAAGTCAAACTTACATTATTTGACCTGCACTAGGAAGGCAATTGTGATCAAAAATCTTTAAAAGAAATATTGACATTTGAAACTTGCTGAATGAAATTGCTGTATTTGTGACTTTATTTGCATATGCGATGTGCTGATAAACATAAATAAGCATTTCATGTCGTGTTTTTTTCATGAAAGATATTGTGATGGTATACTAGTACTTATATATACAAAGATATCGTTTCACTTTCCTAAAAAAAGTGTCGCCTCAACACAAATTGTGCGGGTCTATGCTTACTAAAACACATTCAAAATGGATTGGTTCTATTGGTTTCATGATCAGTCGTTTATAGCTAAATCAAAACATATACTAACACATTAAATGAAATATAATAGCACAATTCAATTTCATAATTAAAACATTTTTACAAAACTAATTGAAAATGTAACCAAAAAATGCCACGTTTAAAATCTGTTTGACTTAAAGATGTTTTGGTCCTTACAGCCTTCCATACTGTATGTATATGTGTAAAAAGTATATACTGTTTTTTAAAGGGACAGTACAACTAAAATACTAAATTATGGCATAATTTTCTTGATATGAAATTCTGTCTTATACAGAACACGAAACAATATGTTTTTAATTCTGCTTTTTTGCCCATGCAGCATATTGGACCACAGTGACTTACTTTATGGATGAAAACAACTCTTCAAAATATCTTATGCCTTTCCAGTGTGATTTGTAATGATGTGAAGGATGACCATTCTTTTATGTGTTAATGTTCAAAAGCAGATTTACCGAACATTAAAATGGTGAGGTTTCTAATATCTAAATCTTTTTTTCATCTCAATCAGACACACAAATTACATGAAAATTATCATATCAGTATTATTTTAGCATCAAGCCACTATTGAAGTTTTTATTAATAATTTAAATTTATTTTGTAGTGTTTTGTTATTTTTATTTTATTTTATAATTATATATTTATTGAAATTGTACTTTTTATATCTAAAATTATTTTTATTTTATTGTTATATTTTTAGTTAGCTAAAATAACTGGCAAAATAATAAATTTAGCGATGAAACTGTAGGTAAAATTACTTTTCTTAGGTATACTGTATATCGATAAAGTATTGCGTAGTAAATATTAAACTTTTAATATAAAGCCGTGTGATATCAATTTAATAACAGGTATCATTCATATTAGCAATGTTCCAATTATAAATCTAGTATTTAACAGTGCCTTAACATATGTGATATGTTAAGGGATAGTTCACCCAAAAATGAAAATTCAGTCATCATTTAATCACCCTGTACTTGTTCCAAACCTGTTTGTCTTTCTTTATTCGGTTGAACACAGAAGATGATATTTAAGAAATAAAGATAAAAAAGCTGGAAACCTGTAACCATTGACTTCCATCGTATTTAATTTTTCTACTACAGAAGTCAATGGTTACAGGTTTTCAGCTTTCTTTAAAATATCTTCTTTTGTGTTTAGTAAAACTCATGAAGGTTTGGAACCACTTGAGGGTCAGTAAATAGTGAGTAAATACAATTTTATGAGTGAACTATCCCTTTAGCTTTGTAAACACAAAGTCTCATGGGTAATAAATAATCAGCTGGACGTGGAAGGGCAGTTATTACCTTTAGATACTGGATGTCTTTGGAAGAATTGAGCTCCGGAAGACCTGCAGCTTTCATCAAGGCAAAAAGATTGACAAAAAGAGTCCCGTTCCGGCAAAGGATCTTATAGGCTTGTTCACAACAGACGCGAAACCTGGCAAACATAAGCACACAAGCAATCTTACTTTTAGTTTTACATATTCCATTTTTCTAAAAATGCCTTCAGGTATTATTACATTACATTTGCGTCAAGGTTATAAGCAGCCAGCAGTTTATTATTATAAATTATAGAAATTACAGACATAAAACATGAGAAATGTTTCTTTTGCAAATTGTTTGCATAGTTGTTTCTTTATGTTTAGATTTTCCCATATAGAAATCTGATCTAAGGAAATATATATAAATGACATATATGACACACAAGTTAATACATAGATTTCACATTTATGTATGTCATACAGTATATGCAACATATATTTCAAAAAATATGTTTTACATATTTCATATGTATTTAACCATTGTTGGAAATACAAATATGTACATATATGTTCAAATATATATATATACACATATACATATACATTTGAAATATACCAAAGAAACAAAACACTACATAAAACTTCAAATAGTGCCAACTAGTTTTCAAATAACACAATATTTTGAGTTGTTTTTGTTAAATATATATATATATATATATATATATATATATATATATAAATAAAATGTGCACTGACCTTTCAAATTTCTCGCTGTTGTTGGTCCGTCCCTCCTGAATTACATGGACAAAATCATATGTCAGAATGAAAGGCACACGTTCCCTGTTGATCCCGAATTTGCTCTTGAAGTTCCCCAAAAAGTGCCCGAAATCTATATGGAACAACTGCAAACAATATAAAAACAACTGTTAGAAAATAGCACGAATCCCTGAGTATACAGTTGAAGTCAAAATTATTAGCCCTCCTGTGAAATTTGTTTTCTTTTTCAAATATTTCCCAAATGATGTTTAACAGAGCAAGGAAAGTTTAACAGTATTTCCAATAATAATTTTTCCTCTGGAGAAAGTCTTATTTGTTTTATTTTGGCAAGAATAAAAGCAGTTTTTAATTTTTAAAAACCTTTTTAAGGTCAATATTATTAGCCCCCTTAAGCAAAATTTTTTTTTTCAATAGTCTACAGAACAAACCTGTTAGACAATGACTTGCCAAATTACCCCAACTTGCCTAATTAACCTAGTTAAGTCTTTAAATTGCACTTTGAACAGAATACTAGTATCTTGAAAAATATCTAGTAAAATAAATTTTACGGTTATCATGGCAAATATAAAAGAAATCAGTTATTATAAATTAGTTATTAAAACTATTATGTTTAGAAATGTGTTGAAAAAAAATCTTCTCCCCTTTAGACAGAAACTGTGTCTCCAATAAGTGGCCACTCTATGGCAGTCATTATGGAAGGCTGGTGCCATCTTGTGATGCAGTTTATGATTACACAATACTGATGAAGTGTTGAATGAATCTCACCTGCCCAGTTTCCCTAATCATGATATTGTCACTGTGCCGATCACCTATTCCCAGAACATATGTGGCTACACAGTAGCCTGCGCACGAGAGGGTGAATTCCTCAATGGCTTGATCCAGTTTATCCCTGGAAAATTCAGCAAGAACAATGTGTTCATTCATTATGTCACCATTCTTGTACCACCTACTTCCTGTTCGTGAATCAGTTAACACACAAATATAAATGTAAAAAAGTCTCACATAAAAATGACTATCATATAATTTTATCATAATTAACAGAAGTCATTCACCGTAACAATCTTTATATGCCAACAAATATTCTAGAATAGGGTAATTTGATGACATTAAAAGACTGAATTACAGTGAAAACTCTTTATACTGTGCAAGCCACCTATTTCATATACGTTAATAAGTGCACTATTTCACCAATACAATCATGCTTTCAATTTATTTCAAATCACTTTGAATTGATTGTAAATTTAATTTGATGCAAACACCAAAAAAATGCACATCTTGTCTCCCATATATACATAATCTTTTTGCATATATTTATTGCAGATTTTGCAGTATATTTTACTTCATCTCCTGAAAACAGAGTGAAATAGATTCAAACTATATATAAACACATTTATCTAAAACACATATGCTGAGTCATCGAAGGTTGCCAAAGTGTTAAACATTTTTAGCCTTGTTTTTGTCAGATAACAGAAACTGTCAGATAATTTTCTCACTCAGATAAATAAGTCACTCTCTGTGACTCACCCAAGACATTCACTGTTAACATGCTGAGTGAATGTGTAATGCTTCAGTCTGTTCAGCTCAGATCCCATAATAAAAGACTTTCAAATTCACTTTCAAATCAATCAAATGATGACACAGACAATATGAAAAATTATATGAAAAATCTAAATTGTAAAATTGTGTCAAACCATCTTGATTTGGTACATTTTTTTCTCACTTTTACTTACAACTGTACAATAAAATGCTACAAATATAATACAAATAAACAGTTTCAAGATTTTACATAAATATTATGGTTTATTAAGGTGTGACTAAAAGCTACAACTGAGCCCTTAATATATATGCACAAAATACATTTTATTACTTGTGTATTCCATCATGTGTTAAAGGAAGAGAAATGCTTATGACCATTTACCAAGGCTAAGGATTAAAAGTAATAATATTACAAATGGGGCTGCACGGTGGCGCAGTGGGTAGCACGTTTACCTCACAGCAAGAAGGTCACTGGTTCGAGCCTCGGCTGGGTCAGTTGGTATTTCAGTGTGGAGTTTGCATGTTCTCTCCGTGTTCGCGTGGGTGCTCCGGTTTTCCCCATAGTCCAAAGACATGCTGTATAGGTGAATTGGGTAAGCTAAATTGTCCAAAGTGTATGTGTGTGAATGAGTGTGTATGGATGTTTCCCATTGATGGGTTGCAGCTGGAAGGGCATCCGCTGCGTAAAACATATGCTGGATAAGTTGGCGGTTCATTCCGCTGTGGCGACCCCAGATTAATAAAGGGACTAAGTCGAAAAGAAAATGAATGAATGAATGAATATTATAAATGATCATTTTGACTCATAAGACAATGTATCATCAATGTATCATTAGGAGTCACGGGTTTTAATTTTGTTTAGCCTTTTCTTTTCTGACTTTCAAAGTGCCTCTGACTTGCATGTTTATGAATCATGAAAAACCATTTATTCATTCATTCATTTTCTTTTCGGCTTAGTCCCTTTATTAATCTGGGGTCGCCACAGCGGGATGAACCGCCAACTTATCCAGCATATGTTTTACGCAGCGGATGCCCTTCCAGCTGCAACCCATCTCTGGGAAACATTCATACACACTCATTCACACACATACACTACGGACAATTTTAGCCTACCCAATTCACCTATACCGCATGTCTTTGGACTTGTGGGGGAAACCGGAGCACCCGGAGGAAACCCACGCTAACACGGGG
>CAIGQV010019951.1:16694652-16778305 GCA_903798115.1 Danio jaintianensis
CCAGCATATGTTTTACGCAGCGGATGCCCTTCCAGCTGCAACCCATCTCTGGGAAACATTCATACACACTCATTCACACACATACACTACGGACAATTTTAGCCTACCCAATTCACCTATACCGCATGTCTTTGGACTTGTGGGGGAAACCGGAGCACCCGGAGGAAACCCACGCGAACACGGGGAGAACATGCAAACTCCACACAGAAATGCCAACTGACCCAGCCGAGGCTCGAACCAGCGACCTTCTTGCTGTGAGGCGAACGTGCTACCCACTGCGCCACCGCGTCGCCTGAAAAACCATTTACTCATAAAAAAAAATCTTTACTGTTCTTCTGAATAAAAATCTACCTATTAGATGAGCTGAGGATTGAACAGCAAATATTTATTATGACAGTGGTGGCAGTGACAGTGGTGACAGTGTTGGGAAAAGTTACTCTTAAAAGTAATGGATTGAAATATTGAGTTACTCCCTAAAAAAGTAACTAGCTGCGTTACTTAGTAACTTTTTATGGAAACTTTTGAATTACCTTTTTTTATCTGGCTGAGGATTGATCTATTTTAGAACTTGCAGGTTTTGTTTTTTTTGTTTTTTGTTTTTTTAATAGAGAAGCTCTGCAATTAAAAAGGCACTGTGTAACCTTCATTTACCTTTTAGAAAACATATCAAAAAATAATATCGTAGCACAATGTTGTCCCCTTTTCCTTTTCTTCCATGAATTCAAAATAATGAGAATACTTCCATCACAGAAATGTAAGGCTCTGCCATCTTGATTTCTGTCTGTTCCTGCTGGGAGCTCATTCTCTCATTGAGTGTGTGTTTCAATGTGACTACGTTAATTTTAATTCAACAGTGTATTTTTTAAAAGCTAATTGAACAAAAAAGTTACTCACATGTTACAAAAAAAGTAAATCAAATATTATTACTTAATTTTTTTAAGTAACGCATTACTTTACTCGTTACTTAGAAAAGTAATATTATTACATAATTCGCATTACCAGGGTTTCTGCAGGTTTCTTCAAGTCAAATGTAAGACTTTTTAAGACCCTTTTAAGGCCATTATGAATGAAATTTTAGACTTACACAGAGCTAAACACTTTTTTCTAATGGCTCGGTTACATCTGTAAATAGTTTTTGTATTAATGGAAGATCATGTAAAGGGATGTGCTGCTTTAGATTTCTTTCCCTGATTAGAGAATTTGCTGTTGTGAATTGTTTCTCTTTGCAATAATATAAAACAAAAGTTTTGAGATGGATTATTGGTGATTGAGTGTCGGCACGATTCAGTAGCTTTACTTGGACATAGGAAAATTAAGACCCGTTTAAAATGATTTAAGACTTACAACACAATATTTCAGTGAATTTAAGACTTTTTAAGGCTTTTTGTTTTTGAAATTTAAGACACTTTAGGCCTTTTTAAGACCCTGCGGACACCCTGATTACTTCTAATGCATTACCCCCAACACTGTTGGGTGAACGATAATTTAAAGAAATATAAAGCATCAGACAACTAATCTGTGAGCCTAACATGAGTGTCCAATAGTCTGATGTAAATGATTTCTTATGATATAGCGTAGAATTTACAGTAAGTGAAAGAGGCGAAGTGAACCGGATACGTCCACAGGGAGAATATCTCCTTTTCAGACCAGCCATCAATGTCTTTCCTATTGCGCTCTAGTTTCAAGTTCAGAAGGAGGTCATGAATAAACAGGATATACTAGAAAAAAAACATGCATGCATCACAGTGAGTTGCTGTTTTTAGTTAGCCACAAAAAGTAGCTAGCTTCGTTAGTTGTCGAAATGCTAAAAACAAACAAAAACGATGTAAAGTATTGTCCCTATGTCAATAATAAGTGCTGATACTGAAGGTTTATTTGATGCCTAAAAAAACCCATATACTCTGACTTCTCCAAATCAGCATATTCCAGAAAAAAATAAGATTTTTTTTTTGCCCATTCTTACAAAACTTGCGAAATAAAAAACTGTGTTACACAACGTAACAAGCTTTGTGGTTTCATCTTAGTGCACAGCTTGTCTTCTTAGCTGTTTTTATCACCAAAACAATATGCACATCAAGCCACTTTGGTGGAAAACACCTGGCAAGAACAAATGAGGTTGTAAACGCAGCATAATGCAGGGTAAAAATTTACTCCACCGCTGCACCTTCTGCAAGCAAAATGCATTTGATATTATGCTACAGTTTCATAGAAACCAAAAGGTCAAATTAGCCAAGAAAGGTTTAACTGGAGGCCTGATTGTTTCGATATATACAGTAGGCTTGTTTGCAGTGCTGTGGTGCGGTGTGGTGTTATAGAGGTTTTAGTGTCTGCTGCTCACCCTGGGTTTTTGGACTTGAGCCAGTTAAGAAGAGCGTCCTTGTTGAAGGCAGCGGTGGCTGCACTGTTGCTGTTGTTTCTCTGGATGTTTGCGATAGTGTCCGAGTTTTTGACCACCTCGATGAGGCCTGTTTTATTACCAGTTGAAAGGCATCCGTAGGGCTGCATTCTGGGAACCAACAATATGAATATGAACTGAAATTATTTATTTTGAACTAATTAAATAATTAAATGGATATATGCATATTTTATATACAGATATGTTTAGAAGCTATACAAATACACACATATAATATTTGTATTAAAATGAATTTAATATTATTAAATTAATACAAATGTCAAACAGAAATAGAATAAATACATCATAAAAACTATATATACATTTTCGTTTTGTTATAATAAATATTATAAAGAAATAACATTTTTACAATTATTTGAAAAATATTTTCCAAATGCTGTTTTTTTTTTAAACATAATAGCTTTAATTACTAATTACTAATAATACTTTTGTCTTTGCTATGATAACAGTACATATTATTTTTCTAGTTATTTTGCACAATAGTAGTTTTCAGCATAAAGTGCAATTTAAAGGCTTAACTTGGTTATTTTTTTAATTAGGCAAGTCATTGGATAACAGTGGTTTGTTCTATAGCCAATCGAAAACAAATATTGCTTAAGGGGGCTAATAATATTGACCTTAAAATGGTTTAAAAAAATTAACAACTGCTTTTATCCTGGCCGAAATAAAACAAATAAAACCTTCTCCACAACAAAAAAATATTATAGAAAATACTGTGAAAATTCCCTTGCTCTGTTAAACATCACTTGGAAATATTTGAAGAATTATTTAAAAAATCCACAGGAGGGCTAATAATTTTATCTTCCACTATTTATTATCTTTTAGTTAAGAAAGAGATCATTTAAATGTATTTACAAAATAGTTTTTATAAAAATATTTCTATAATGTATTTTATCATATGTAAAATAGCATGTCATGATTTTGTACGATGCGATTCTGGATTAACATCTATGTTGATCCTGGAACATCATTTATGTTCAAAAATGTAATCCATACCTATTCCCTACCCCTCAACCCAACCATAACTGTAAACTATTCCCCAAATCAGAGGGGATTAATAGTTGCATAACAATCATGTAGAAGTGCATAAACCTAACCGTACACCTAAACTTAACACAATTGGTCAACGTATCCCTTAATTCTGATTGGCTGATTGGAATGTTGTTTCAGGATCAACATAGATGTTAATCCAGGAACATGTCCTACTTGGTGAAATCAGGTTGGCGTGTAAAATACATTATAATAAATATCATACAGATGTCTGCTGTTCATTTTTTATGCTAATGCTAGTGTTATGCTAATTGTTCAGCTTGACAAAACAGTTCATTACACAAACCTGAGGTCAAGACCTTCTGTTTTCCATAAAATATCCATTAGCTGAATCATCTGAAGGGTTAACATGTCCTGCCTCAGATCTAAAAAAAAACCCCAGATAAAAACGTCAAAGTCTTTTTTAATCACAAATCATGCGTTTGCCAAGATGTGAGGTAGCATGACACTGTGTCCATACCATCTCCATTTTTGAAGATAATGCCCACAGACTCATATTTGCTCCTGTACATCAGCCATAGAGGTTTCATCTTTGAGTCCATGAACTTGCACTTGTCTGCACTAAAACGAGAAGATTACAATCAAGCAAAAGCGCACACACACACACACACAGTCAGAGTTGCAAAAGCAGCTCTTTGTTTCTAGTAGCTGTTTGTATGCATCTTGCATGCTGTGCAAACAAATCTTTAGTAGCATTGCTGAATTACTGTATCAGGGACACTACATTATGTAGTGGATTGAGTTACAGTTCAAAAACTGAAACAATCTTTAAAATCTTAAAAATCCATCTGAGATTACTTGAAACAATTGTTTTACCCAATGATTCGGGCTACTGTAAATCATTATAATTACTAAAATATAATTATAAGAACAAGAAGATTATGAAAAGTAAGATGAAACTGTTTTCACAAACTATTGAGTGATAGTTTGAAACTATTTTAATCATTAAAACAGAAAACAAAACAATATAGAATCTAAATTTGAGCTCTTGTGTAAAATCACATTAAGAAATCCCATTGATAACTGAGAAAACAGCACACTTGCTCTTGTCATATCTTATTTAAAATATGTTATTATATTAAAAAATAAAGAAATACTTATTTTAATTTAATTTTATTATTACTATTATTTTTGCTTTCAAACTAAACTGCTAAAGCCGTAATTATGACATTCCAGATGATTAATATTGCATATCCCTACATGCAACACATCATTTTTTATTTTTATTATTGCTATTATTATTATTATTTTGCTTTCAAACTAAACTGTTAAACCAGTCATTACAATATTGCATATCCCTACATGCAACAAATTATATATTTTTTATTAAATTGTATTATTATTATTGTTGTTGTTTTCAAACTAAACTGTTAAAGCAGTAATTACGACATCCCAGATGATAAATATTGTATATCCCTACATGCAACACATTATTTATTATTATTATCATTTTTTTATTATTATTATTTTTTTTTTGTTTTCAAACTAAACTGTTAAAGCAGTAGTTATGACATCCCAGATGATAAATATGGCATATCCTTACATGCAGCACATTCATAGAGAACAACAAGTGAACGGTACCAGAGTTCAGACAGAATGATGCTTGGGCTGAGAGGGCAAACGACTTCGGAAAGAGCTTCCATGTATGTGTCCTGTTTTATGCACACTTTCATATCCTCTGTAGTCTGTATCCTGGTTGCCTTCTGACTGGCCGACTTTACAAAGTCATTCAGAGCCTTCATTTTATTTAGAGCCTCGTTCTGAAAAAAAAAAAAAACAACAAATATAAGGGTGATTCTAGACCTGCAGGTACATTTTGCATCTCGAAGATAAACCTTCTATTATTTTTCAAAAACAAGAACTTTAAAGTCCGCATGAACCAGAAGCTGCAACCGTTTTTTGGGGGGGGGGGGTTTTGGAATTGTGACGTAGTTCCTAGAGAAACGGAATATTAAATGAGAAAGCAGAGGGAGTGGCTTGTTTTTTTTTACTGAAAACTGATTGGATGTAGTAAAGTTGGCATTTCATTCAGAAAGAAAAGGGTTTCGGGAGAGTTTGTTTCGGGAGAGATTTCTGTTTGTTGTCATAGTGCTGTCAAAACTGACAGGTGGAGGGGCGTGGTTAACATACGTGAGAGTTTACAGTAGACATCTTCTTTCATGTTCAACACAATCTAAAAATGCTGGGCTGTTGTAACCCAACATTGGGTTAAATACAGACAAAACCAACCATTGGGTTAAAAAGTCTAAATTACATTTAATTATTAATAAAATTATAATAACCCAACAGTTGACAAATACTATGGAATTAAATGGTTACATAAATTGTTTGGTTACTAACATTCTTCAAAATATCTTCTTCTGTGTTCAACACAATCTAAAAATGCTGGGTTGTTGTAACCCAACACTTGGTTAAACATAGACAAACCCAACCATTGGGTGAAAAAGTCTAAATTACATTTAATTGAAAAAAAATAAAAAATAAAAATCAACAGTTGACAAATACTATGATAGTCAATCACTACCATAAATTGTTTGGTTTCTAACATTCTTCATATGATCTTCTTTCGTGTTCGACACAATCTAAAATGCTGGGCTGTTGTAACAAAACATTGGGATAAATATGGACAAACCCAACCATTGGGTTAAAAATTATAAATTGCATTTAATAAAAATAAATTAACCCAACAGTTGACAAATACTGCGGAAATCAATGGCTACCATAAATTGTTTGGTTACTAACATTCTTCAAAATATCTTCTTTCGTGTTCAACACAATCTAAAACTTGTTAGGTTTATGTAACCCAACATTTGGTTAAATATGAACAAACTCAACTATTGGGTTAAAAAGTATAAATTACATGTAACTGAAAAAAATGAACCCAACGGTTGACAAATACTATGTAAGTCAATGGCTATTAATAAATAGTTTGATGACTAACATTTTGCAAAATATCTTCTTTTGTTTAACACAATCTAAAAATGCTGGGCTTTTGTAACCCAACATTGCGTTAAATAAAGACAAACCCAACCATTGGGTTAAAAAGTATAAATTGCATTTAACTAAAAAAATTAACCCAACAGTTGGGTTGGTCCATATTTGTTCCAACATTGACAATCCAGCATTTTTAGAGTGCATAAGAAGCACATATAAGTTTGGCACAACACGAAGGTGGGTAAATGTGAATAAATGTTGATTTTTGTGCCTTTAACAGATGTCTGATAGTGAATATACAAGCAGACATGTGAAAACAGCTGCAAACTTTCAGCCTCACACAGAAGTTCCTCTTCCTTCCAGTGGTCTGCTATTATTAAACATTCAAATGAAGAGCACAGTTACTGTGGAACTGCTGCTGCAAAGAAAAAAAAAACACATTCCAGCACCCCTGGGCTTGTTTACTATATTTATACATGTACACTTAACATGCTTGAAAGAACAGACACTGTTTCTTACCAGAAATGGCACAATGCAAAGTGACAATTACCAGAACGAGTAATCAAAAAAATGAGTCAAGTGCTAAGTTTGGGCTGTAAGTGTCAAAAAGGGCCTCACTATGCAAATGCAAGCTTTGGTGGTTTACTTCAGGTTACTAAAGACGATTCACAGCACACATATGCACAAAAACTTGAGGTGTTAGAATAACAAATTTGCACAAGAAATAGGCGCAACAAACCTGTTTCATTAAGCTCTTGATGTGAAAGATGCTCCCACGACAATACGCCTCCAGGATGAGTCCAAATCTCAAGCTGACCGAGGACACATGCATTTCTGACCTTTAGACAAAGTGCAAAAAAAGGGCTACATGACAGTGGAAGGAGTACGGAGGCATTAATGTAGTGCACTCAAGGATGGATTAATACCTGAGGTGCCAAAACAAGAAGTGACCTATTTTCTTGTTGGCCAGAGCTCGTTCTAGCAGGAAACTGGTCAAGTCGCAGTCCAAGTACGATTCGTATTTCAGAACCTGAACCAGCTGCAAGAGGTACTGAAACAGCTTTTCATCGCTATTGAGAAAAAATAAAACATAAGGTGTAATTATAAAAATCTGTAACGAAAGTTAATTACATTTAAGCCATTTTTAATAAACTGAATGTTAATAGCTATGAAACATTGCTTAATTTATAACACAGCTGCAAATAAAAAGAAAATATGAATAGAATTAATGATAAATACTTAATACACAAACACACTTCATTAAACATGTATGGACATCACCGATATACTATATAATTGCAGGATAACTATGTTTACATACAATAACTTTAACTGTTAAAAGTTATTAGTAACTAATAAAGTTATGGTAACTAATAACCTTATCTTTAAATAAACCTTATAATTATTGTGAAACGTGCTATACAAATAAACCTAAAATGAAATGATTAAAAAAACATTGGTAACACTTTACAATATGGGACACGTAGTTCATGTTAATTAATGTATTTACTACCATGAACAAACAATAAACTATGCTTGCACAGCATTTTTGGGTTAAACATTAGCTAATGGATTATTAAAATCAAAAGCTGTGCATGTTAACGTTTAGTTATCATGAACTAACAAAGAACACAACATTAGCTATGTGTCCTGTATTTTAAAGTACTACAAAATCATTTTTACAATTCATTCTATGATTTTTATTATTATTATTATTATTATTATTGTTATTATTATTATTTAGTTTTATCAAATGATTGTTTAAAAGTTACATTTTTATTCTATTTTATATTTTTTATATTTGCAAGGGCTATTTGAATGTACAATAATGTGTATGTGTATTTTTTTTATATATTTTTTTTCCTCCAAATTTTCACATGCATGCATACAGCGCAGACATCTTTACATTTTCTTTTCTTCATTTCAGTGTTATTTTGAGGGGCAGTCCACTCACGGCAGCTTCCTGAGGCAGCGGATGGTGAAGAAACGGACATGAGGGTCTGGGAAACTGTAGTCTAGAAGTTCTAGAGCGTGTAGGGCTGGCAATTCTGGCCATTTCTGTAGCAATCCGACCATCTGAGAAAAAAAAAAAAATGCACTGAGTGGGAGTTTACAAGAGCCTCTCAATCCATAAAGCTTGAAAGAAAAGCATCGTGGGGAGAGGCAAAGATGTCTGAAAAATGTTGCATAATCCATGCTGAAGCAGCACATTGAAACAGTTTAACAATTTTGTCAGTGTTATCCTTATTTTTTTATTTAGCAAATCGAAACAATTTGACCAAAATTTTCATTATTTTTACTTTCAAATGTCATCATGTTTGATTTTTAAGTAGTTTTCCTATTTATAATTTGCTAATTGAATCAATGCAACTAAATGTTCTCAGTGTTTTAACTTGATTTGAAGTTTTCTTCCTATTTTTATTTTGCAACTCGAACCAATTTACTGCACAAAGAGCAAACAGCACAAAGATTAAACTCAACAAGAAATGGTATATAAAATAAGTATTAATAAGATATAAAATATTTTTATATGGTATATAAAATAAGATAACTTGGAGGTATTTTTCATATTTCATATTTGCTAAACAATTTAACAACTGTCATCTTTATTGTTCAAAATTTTAATTAAGTTCTGAAATTAAATAAAATAAAAAAAGATGACCATTTTATTTTGATTTTGTTGTTAGTTTGAAAATACTCATTTTAAAGAATTATATATATAAAAAAAATTCAAGTTAATCTTTCTATTATTAAGTTGGACACATTAATGCATTATTAATTGTTATGTTGTATTAATAATAATTATTAATTATAATATATATATATATATACATATTGCATACATTTCCACTTTTGGATGGCTGAAATTAGTTTCATCTCACCTGAGCCACGTCCTCGTGTTTGTTCCACTTTGTGATGAGCAGGAGCTTGGGGAGGCTCTCCGGGTACTTCAGTCTCAGCTCCTCTCGCAGCTTCCACAGCAGCTCCTTCTCATCCTCAAAGAACTCGGTGGAGTTTTTATTGTCCACAATCTCTTTTACCTTCTGGTGCTACACCAATTGGAAAAAAAAGTTCAATGAATCAGCAAACCGTTTCTTTAGAAACAAAGAGCTTAATGTAACATCCATTTTAATTTTATGACTGAGGTATATGCACGCTTTTGAATTAAAGTCTGTGTGAACTTAGTGTTTATTTCGCTAGCGCACAATGTTATTCTTTGTGTGAACAATTAATCTACGCAAGTTAGTCCACTGAAAAATCAAAGTCTGACCATTTGCTTTTGCATTTGGAGTGGCGGTCCTTCTCTTATTGTTAGTTTGCTATGAGGGAATGATGTGCAAAAAGAAAGCCCCGCCCCCTACTCAATATTCAGTTTCAGTTGAGCTGAGTTATACTTTATTGTGCTTTTCAGGGAATTTATCTTGGACTCAAACAGCATACAAAAAAGACAACATGTAACATTTACCAACACCAACCAGATTTAAAAGGCCTTCAAGGTAATTTACCTTTTAAAATGCTAATGGACACTGGTATAAATGACTTCTTGTAATGATTACAAGAAGTTTCAGTTGTAAGTACATCAATACACTAAAATAAAAGTCTGAGCAACATCTGGTTCACAGGGACTTTAAGGATGTAAGTTTCTACAAATTCCCATAATCAATCATCGTTTAAATAAGCAATCAAGTAATTGCTTAACTAATAATAATAATTAACTACCTTAGTTCTTGCACATCCTCATGACAGGATGTGCAAATGACAATCAAAATAAAAAAAAGTACATTCAAAGGGATAGTCATTTACATATCATTTACTCACTCTTTACTTATTCCAAATCTGTTTAAATTCCTTCCTCTGTTGAACACAAAGGAAGATATTTTAAAGAAAGCTGGAAACCTGTAACCTTTCACAGTATTTGTTTTTCCTACTATTGAAGTCAATGGATACCATTTCCAGCATTTTTCAAAATATCTTATTTTGTGTTCAACAGAAGAAAGAAACTCAGAAGGTTTGGAACCACATGAGGGTCAGTACATAGTGAGTTAATTTTCATTTTTAGGGTGAACTATCCCTTCACTGTAAAAAAATGCAGGGTTCCACACAACTCGTCTATATTGTCCCAACACAAAACGATTAAGCTAACTATTAACGATTAAGTGGATTGAACATAAAACAATTAAGTTGTCCCTAAAAAAACCTCAAGATTTGTTGTTTCATCTCATTTAAAAAAGCAATTTGAATAAGCCGCAAACATTTTTTTGAGTGTTTAACTGTAAATAAAAGGCTAGTAGGATTGAAAAAAGAACAATTTAATAAAACTAAAAAAACATTTAATAATTTAATGTAATGACTAATAAAGATTCATAAATCACAAACAAATAGTTTTTGTTCCTGTAATTTGGTTATTTTCTTCTAAAATGTTTATACAATACTTTGAATATTAAAAATAATCTTGAGAATGGAAAAAAAGGCATTATTTTAAATGTATGATGGACATGGCAAAATGCAACACAACAGCCCCAGACTGTAAACTGACAACTTGTTCTGCTTCTCCAAGCATATAGCGGAGAGTTTTTAATAAACACATGTAAGCTCGCTTCATTTTTCCATCACATCTGCTGTATACGTTTTACGCAATTAAGCTCCATAAGTTATGTTAATGACATCTATGCCTAATCCATATTGATATTTAAAGGATTATCTACAATTACATGAACATCGATATTTCCTTGACATCCCTATTCTGAATGTATGTTATTTCTCACCTCTTCTTTTGTTGCAATGACCTTTTCACCATTGGGAGCCAGTTCATTTAGCTGAAAATAATAATAAGAGAACGACTGAGCATTTATATGCTAATTTATAGAAAGTAAATACAGTTGTAGGCAAAATTATTAGCCCTCCTGTAAATATTTAACAGAACAAGAAAATTTTCTACCACAGTAATTCATATAATATTTTTTTATTCAGACGGAAGATGTTGTTTGGCTAGAATAAAAGTAGTTTTTAATTAAATAAAAAAAAATTAAGGTTAATATTATTAGCTCCTTCAAGATTAAAAATGTTCAGATTGGCTACAAAAAAAACCACTGTTGTCCAATGACTAGCCTAATTAACCCAACTTGGCTAGTTAACCTTATTAAGCCTTTAAATAGCACTTTATGCTTAATACTACCATCTTGCAAAATAACTAGTATCATATTATTCACCGTCATCATGTAAAAGACAAAAGAAATTAGTTATTAGAAATTATTAAAACTATATATATATGTTTAAAAATGCGTTAATAATAGTCTCTACGTTAAACATCAATTGGAAAATATTTGAAAAAGATTTCAATTTTCATACAGGGCTAATAACTGTGCTCGAAACAGAGATATACAACTACTAAAGACAACAACAGAAATGCACCTTTTCGATTGGTGGATAATACAGTGGGTGTGGCCTGATGTTGGGAAAGCGAATCAGGAGGCCAGCCGTGCTGTCGATGTTTGGATTTTTCTCCACAGTGCCCATAGGATTCAACAAATCACCTTTATCATCTGAAAATAAAACAACGGGGCTGTTAAAACCTCACTTCAGTTCCCGTATTTTATTACGAAATAACCAAATATAATCATTCAATATAAGGGAACTACACTCCTACATCTATGTATTGCAGAATCCCTAAAATATCTGCAAATATCAGCAAAGGTCAAGCCAAAAGAAGCAGCTGTAAATAGCAGGAGTTCATTGTGAAGCACCTGGGACTGATGGCCATGAGGACAGGGAGAATTCTCCGGTCTTCAGCTGATCTTTGTAGTCAAACACCATCGTGTTCACCCAGGCCAAAGGACAGTCCTGTGGAAAGAGAGATCATTTGAGGTTTATTAACCTTGCTGACATGACACTTCACACAATAGTCATGTCATGTGGGAGAGGTGACAGTGCCATTTAAAACAGCACCCTGCGTCAATGCTTCAGGTGTGGGAGGTGACAAATGAACTGTCTAACCAAATGATCATGCGCCGCAGCAGTGATTTCCAAAACACTCATAAAACCAATCTAACGTTTCCTGTGTATGACTGTAAATGCAGTCCAGTTATCATGTTTAGGGGCTCCTTTTGTACAGACAAACAGACATTTCTGCAATCACTGAGCTATTTTTAGAAAAAATCTTTGTGAAAATTGCTTAACAAGCCATACAATTTTATTCCAGTATAGTTTAAAAATATTAATATAATAAAATATATATATATATATATTCAATTTAATAGAAAAAGTTAAAGTATATATAAAAAATCAAATGGATAAAAAATACTTTCTGCAAATATCTGCCCATTTTAACAAGACTTTACTAAAATGCTACCTAAATTGCTACCTAAAGGTACAAGTTAACAGTATACACACACACACACACACACACACACATATATACACATACATATACATTATTACATTATATTATATTATATTGATCATTTTATTTTTATATATTACAAAAAATATTATTTCTCAATGTTACAAATTACAAAGTAAATATACTGTATATACAGTATATGAGGGAATGATATATATTTAGATTACAAAAAAGTTTAATAATTTATAAGATAATTTATCTAAATTTACATAAAAACAATATAATATAATGTGACAAATGCTTACAATTTACTAGTAAAATAGTAAAAAGAGTCAAACATAGACTTCCGCCAGAACTGATGTGGTGTGAGAATAACAGGACGAGTCATTTTTTTCCTCTCCACGTCTCACACACACATGTGGACTTCTTCTCTAGTTCTCTGAAAGTGAAGTAACACTGAAAGCAGAACTGGGCGCGTTAACGTTGAGCCACAGCAGCCCACCATACTCACTCTCTCTCTCTCTCTCTCTCACTCACACACACACACACACACACACACACACGCGCACACACACGCACACACACGCACACACACACATACACACGCGCACACACACGCGCGTACACTCACGTTTGTTTGTTCTATCTTACTGAGGACATTGCATAGACTTCCATTGTTTTTATATCAGGTTAATTATATTTTTCTACAAAACCTAACCCTTAAATCCAACTCTCACAGAAACATGCTCTGGCCAATTTCCAAGACTTTTTAATTAGTGCGGACCAGTAAAATGTCCTCAATTAGTGGGTTGTTTTGATACTTCATTAAGAAAGTGAGGACATTTGATTTCTCACAAGTATAGCTAAACCTGTACACGCACACAACTGCACACACACACTTTGACTGCTCTGTCCTAATGTTTCACTCAAATTAAGCAGACAATGGACCACAACATCCTGTTATGAGGGTCAAAAGAATATTGCATCATATTAACTATACAGACAATAGCTGTTTCCATCCAAAGTCGTGAATTTACAAATAAAAGTGTCCATCCCATTTGCTCAAGAGAATAAATAAAAACAACATTTCCTGGGAAACTAGTGTGACTTTTGAATAATGAAAATCATTGTTTCTGCAAGCTAAGAAACCACTTTATCTCTTATTTTTATTATTTTTTAAATAATAAAAGTAATTCACAAAACAATACAAAAATGAAATCTTCACATTGTGATGCTAGTGTTCCTCTCTCTTCCAAACAAGAAAAAGAAATAGAAAAAAAGTTTGTCCACTGAATTTAAATTAATCCTAATAAACAGAGACTGGCAGTATGTCAAAGGTATGGACACACACACACCACACACACACACACACACACACACACACAAATTTTTATTCTTTTTTTATTTTTTTTATCGAACACGATTTTATTAAAGAAAAATGTATGATGGATGAAAGTTTCAGAGGCAGTGTGTAAATGTGGTTTACACTGATATTGTGTGGTTTACACTGAAAATGATTGTGTGACTTCTAGCAGGTAGCTATATAAAATTCTTTTGAGGATAGACTTATGCTCAGATGTTTGCAGAATTATTAAACCAACATTTAGATGGTGTGTAAGATGAGATCGGTTCAATGGTTAGCCTAGTTATCTAATCTAATCATTCAGCCGAAGCAAAAACTGTAAATGTGTTTCCATCAAAGTTAATATGTGCATGTATGTTTAGCAGATTAAAATGGTATCTGACTCAACTGGGCACATAGGTTTTTTTTTTATTTCAATTCAGTGTTTTTTTTTTAATACAATAACATAAAATATGCGCAATAACATAAAATGCGCATAAAACAGGTGAAAGAAACATAGCTAATGATTTGCGTTTGTGTTTGGCTTGAAAACATCATTCAATGCATACTTATTTGGCATCCATGCATGTCAAACACTTGACATGCAGCATCGGTTACACGTCTCTTCTCTCATCAGTCAGTATGTTGGTTGTTTTCTGTTGCTATTAATGCACACATACATACCGCTCTTTTGTTTTTCTTTTTGGTTGGTCGCTTCTTGGTCTTCTCAATGACACCGTAGAGGGCGAAGCAGAGGCGACTCATACGGGGCAGGTCGCTCACACTGATGTCGAACACTAGCTTCTGGTCCCATACGGGCTCAGAGCAAACACTGACTTCGTTGCTGGTCACCACTTTACACAGAAGTTCACTGCCATGAAAGAGGCCCGCCTGAACCACCAGCTGAGAGGAACATAAATAAAATTAATCACAAATTTGCTGCAGTTTTAAGAAGAGGGAACTTTCTTTCAGTTTTCTGGAAATAAAAGAAGGTATGAATGAATGCAGCGAGTTATGAGGAAGTAAAAACTCGTTACACAGAAGCGGCCCTTCGTTTTTTTTTCTAGCAGCGGTTTCATTTGTTTGAATCAAAACAAGTTCAAAATAGGGCTGCACGATTTTGGGAAAAAAAACACTGCAATATTTAATTTTTCTGCAATACATATTCCGATAAAGAGTCTAATATCATCAAATAAAATGAATGGCTCTATTATTTGGAAAGAATTCATAATTTTTTATTCATTGGGATGCTTTTGCATTAGAGTGCATCTGCATAAAATATAATTAAACTTTAATAAATGCAAAGATACAACAGCATTTTATGGTTAAACAGCAAAATTAGGTGCAGTTTTATGGATTAGCCATGTTAATAAAGGCTTTTAAAATCATTTTTTCACTTTTTTTTCGAGTGTCTTGGACTTATAATTTTGCTGTTTATCTTTATGTATCCCTTACCTAAAGAGCACCGACACATTAATTACCCCTGAAGAACTTTTTGTTTGATTTAGAATTTTTTGTATTTTATGGTTTTCTGGGAGCCTGGCAGCATTGTAATGAAGGCAAATATGTAATAAACAAATGTAAAATAACTTTATGATATATACACAAATACAATTAATCTTATTTAAAATGATAAACATTAGAATTTTTGATTGAATGCTTTAAACTGGCTTGAAATGTTCACACAGTCACCTTAAAAAACACATGAAAATGACAAGCTTTTTAGTAACTTTATGATTAAACTTTGTAATGATTCCACAAGTCATGCATGTTTTAAACTGTGGCTCCTGGTCAACTATAATCCTGACTCCACATTGCAGAGACGATATATTGTGCAGCCCTAGTTCAAAACCTTCTTCAAATGATAATATTGTTATAATATGCAGCTAATGGAAGAAATTAATTAATCGATGACCTTCTTATGTTTTCTGGATCTACAGGATTTATTAGGTGGGAGGGTTGAAAAAAAATGCTTATATAAGTTTTATTCTATAACATTTCTTCCAAATTTCAAAACCAAAAATGTACATATATAGGTCAGAATAACAAATATTTTCTTTGTTTCATCTTTACTTTGCAAACAAATTAACAAACAAATCATATAAGTAAACTGATGTATAAGAGTATTTTCACAAAAGTTACATTTTATATTTTAGTTGTTTCATGAACCATTTTGATTGGTATAATGGTTTTATTATTTACCGCCATTTCCATTGTGAAAGCTCATACAAAGTAAAATGGTATATTTTATAAGAGCAATAATTATGAAAACTTTTTGAAATATCTCTGTAGCAAAGGCTTTAAGGTGTGCTCCTGTGTCAATGACGAAAAAACAAATCCAAGCATCAAAACAAAACTAATACAGCTTCAAGTTGTGTTTTTTCTGAGCATTTCTGAGTTTCTCATTTCATTCAATGTTTTTTTTTCCTGAGCAAAACATAATGACTGTCATACATTTATTATAATTTACAGTGGACTCTCACTGAAACATCACGCGTAGACAACAGTTTACATGACAAAAACTCTTGAAAGAATGATTCTGACATAGGAAATAGGCTCATTTTACAACTCTCCTAGAGTTAAACAGTTGAGTTTTACCATTTTGAATCCATTCAGCAGGTTCTGGTGGGAGCACTTTTAGCATAGCTTATCACAGATCATGGAATCGGATTAGATCATTAGCATCTCACTCAGAAATTACCAAAGAGTTTTGATAATTATTCTATTTAAAGCTTGACTCTTCTGTAGATACATAATGTACTTGGACCACTGAAAAACAACATATTGCTAGGAGCTATAATCTCATTCCAGCGTAATAATCAAGGAACTTTCCTGCCATATCATGACTCCAGCAGGCACAATGATATTATGCAGTGCCTGAAAAGATGGCAACATCTGTGTATTGCGGTTTAAATAGATGTGGTTCAGGATCTGCTCAAAAGTAAATATGTTCTGAATTGTCTGTTACAAATGTTTCCATGGTTAAAAGGCATGATCATTGTGCAAGCAAGTTGTCACATTGGTTGTACTGATGGAAGTTGGCAGATTTTCAGGCACTGTGTAATATCATTGCGCTTGCTGCAGCCATGCTAATTTATTATTACGCTGGAATGAGAATATAGTTCCTAGCCATATCGGCCTACAAAAAACAACTTTTTATTTTCCATATTTTTCTTTTTCTTAGTACATGATATAAATACAGAAGAGTCAAGCCTTAAACAGAAAAAATTATCAAAAATTATCGAAATTTTTATGTAAAAAAAATAATGGGTTCCACACAATCGATTTGTGTTGGGACAACATGAAAGAATTAAGTTAACTTATTAGTTCTGACAAATTTAAGTGGAGTGAACATAAAACAATTAAGTTTCCCCGCCAAAATAAAATCAAGAATTGTATTGTTTCAGCTTATTTTAAATAAGTAGTTTAAACAAACAGCAAACGTCATTTTTGGAGTGTGGTCATTTTTGAGCAAGATGCTAATGGTCTGATCTGATTCAACGATCTATGCTAAGACGTTAAAAAAGTGCTGAATAAGTTAAAAAGCTAAGATAAAAGTGCATCTGCCCAACCAAGAGAATGGATAGTTACAAATGGTAAAACTAAACTGAAGTGGAGTGTACCTTTAAAAGACAATGCACAATGCAGACCCGAAATACTGATTAATTGTCATTTTAATTCTTTATACTTTGTAACAATCCTACAAACCACCAGGCTTTATTTATTTGTTGGCAAAAAGCTTTTAAACTCATCATTTAAACTATAAATTTAATGTATAAACAATTTGGAATTTGACAGAATATTGCTTTTCTGCAGTATAATTTCTCATTCTATTCCTGGCTGAAATACAAAAACAATTTATCTCCAATTTAACAAACTACATATGAAATGCCTTGTCATGCAAACAACATCATCACAACACTGCAAACCTCAGGCTTAAAAAAAAAGGAAATCTATCAGGTCTATAAGTGCTTCTCATGAATTTTTTAAAATAGAAACTCGCGTCCAACAACTGTTGGCTTCTCCGACAAGCAAAAAAAAGATGCAAGTGGTGAACCTAAGCAACAGTTCTGTCCTTTTCTAAGAATCTAGGCCCAAGAGAGAGAGCAGCAAAGCCAGATAGCCACTCCCACTTCCTGTTTTGATGTTTCACTCAACCGCTTCTGATGAATTATGGGAAATATGTGGTCAGTGTCACATGACTACAGGCTTCATGATTTCACCCCTCACTACCTGCGACAGTTGAGACGCTAAACAACATAATGCACATCTGACTAACAATATACAAATGCATAAAAACAAACAAACAAACAAACAAACAAACAAACAAACAACACAGTTTTACCTTCATGCCTTCATCAGCATTTACTCGACTTCCCTGTAGAAGGTATATATAGAAAGGCTCCTGAATGGACCACAGCGAACATGTGTTTTGCTGTTGAGGGAACAAAAAAAAAGTACATTATAAACATGCTTTTTCTACATTGTATGGTTTGAGTGTGTGTGTGTGGGAGTAAGTTGTGCACGCATTTGATCATGCTTGACAGTTACAACAGCAAACAAAAGAAGGAGGAACTGACATGTGTGTGAATCTAATGTTGTAAAGGTAAACCGAGCCGTGAATCTGGTTCAGTATCATTCTTTCATCTGTGTATCGGCTACATTAGAAAACCACAGGAGAAACGTAAAGGAAGTTGAGTTGAAACTATAGTTAGCTAATTGAAAATTGACTTCGCGAGCCTACAAGAAGGGTAACAAAACACAACACAGCGAAGCTATTTTAAAAGGCAGTATCTTTATAGATGCAGCATTCTTTTAAAACAGGCTATTATTTGAAGCTGTTACAAATATAATGATCTTAATTTACAAAATATGCTTTCTATGTACTGTACATTGAATGAATTTTGGAAACCAAAATGGAATGTTTAGCCTTCTTTTTTTTTTTCTACGATTTAATCTCAGACATAAAAGGGTTTAAATCATCCATATATATTAGGGCTGCAAGATATTGTAAAAATCTAACATTACGATATTTTGTTATTCTGTGATATGCATTGCGATATGACTACAATTTGGAAAGAATTTATAGTTTTAGATCAATTTGGATGACTCTGTAAGGGAGTATATCTGCATAAAATATAATAAACAATCTACAAGCATAGATAAATACAATCAAGAAAAAGATACAAATGAAATTATTTATTTGCTTTCTGAGAAGTCTATCAGTATTCGCGGTATACAGTAATTGAATAGTCAAATGTAAAGTAATCCTGCATAGTCTTTGTTCTGTAAATAATTCAATAAAACTAATTGCATACTGTACAAGTTAAACATAGCATAAAGTTGCAAACAGTACAATTTCTTATGTCTGAATGCTTTTAAAATCCTTATATAGTCACAGGCCTCAAAAACACATGCAAAAGATAAATTATAATCCATACTCAACATTGCATATCCTGCAATGTGACTTTTGCAAATGATTACATTGCGATATCAATCATGAAATGATATATTGTGCAGCCCTACACTGTAAAAAAATGCTGGGTTCCACACAATTCCTCAATGTTGTTATCACATAAGTTGAATAATTCAACTTAAGTGTTTTATGTTCAATGCACTCAAACAATTAAGTTGCCCCCCCTAAAAACTCAAGAAAATTTTTTGAGCGTAATATAAATATCACATTTATGCAAATATATTGCATTAATGCTTCCCTAAAACATGAAACTAATAATCAGTCAGAAAACAAAACTGATAGCTGTGCCAAAACAATTCTTGATTCAGAGCTTTTAAGATTTACTTTAACACATTTACACTGAATACAAAAGGACACCCTTGTTTAAAGTGCAGTGCAGAAAAAGAGTAACATTTAAACACAACTATTTGGGGGGTTTTTTTAAATAAAAAAGATAGCATTTTTAATAACGTTGGAAATAGTAAAAATTGCCCCTTATAGTTTTTTTTTTATTATTAAAAAAAGTCAGTGGCTACTGGTTTCCAACATAACAATAAATTAAAAATTTAACATTAAATTTATGTGAACTCTTCTTCGAATGAACCAATTCATTACAAAGAATTATTCTTTGCAAAAAAACAACAAAAACTTGAAATGAAATGCTGTTTCCCTACTGTACATTTCAATATCTAAACATTTGTGCTATTCTGTACACTCAAAAATAAAATACTTTTGCTGCTTGTTCAAAGTACTTATTTTAAATTAGTTAAAACAACACAATTCATAACCTTTTTGGGGTCAACTTAATTGTTTTATGTTCACCTAAATTTGTAAAAATGATTAAGTTAACTTAATCGATTTGTACTGGGACAACATGAAGGAATTGTGTGGAACCCAGCATTGTTTTACAGTGCACAAATTGATATAATGTGATTCATGTAGAAACACAACTTTTAAAAGAAAAAAAAAGAAAATAAGCCTGTCAGTGGAGCATAAGCAGATCATAT
Organism: Danio jaintianensis; assembly: GCA_903798115.1. NCBI lineage: Eukaryota > Metazoa > Chordata > Actinopteri > Cypriniformes > Danionidae > Danio > Danio jaintianensis. The sequence goes on from CAIGQV010019951.1 coordinate 16,715,197, forward strand.
AAAAACATACAAAAAGCACACTGTATGAATTCACACAAATGCGCCACCAAATGCTTATGAACTGCCAAGGGAATGTGGAAAATGTAGCTTAGCTTGTTTTAAAAACAGCTGAACTGCAGACATGTACAATTCAACAAGCCTACAATTACAAAACAACAACAACAACAACTTCATATAATTCATTCAAAGCACTTCCATGAAGGGGTCACACATGGCCAACAGGGTCACCGATAAATGATTGCAAATACAAAGCATTGCAAACAGAGTTCACAAAGGTTGAACTCTACAGCACAAGCTACAAGAAGAGCATAAGAGAAGCAGTTCCTGTTAATAACGCTGAGTGTTCTGGTATAAAAGTGCCTTCTCACCCTTTTCAGAGGCAGCGGTGGTGGTTTGGACTGAGCACGGCTTCTGGACACCTGGTTACTGAGGCCGCCCTGCTCCTCTTGGTACTTGACGATGGACGAATAATGCACCATCGTCAAATGTGGGGTAAGACCTCCGTGCAAACACGTGAAAATGTACTGCATGAAGAAAAAAAAAATTAAGAAAATAAAACTACCTCAAGATAATACTAGCCTTAAGTCATTAAATGGATAGTTCAACCAAAAATAAACATTTGTATTAATTACTCCCCCTGGTCTCATTCCAAACCCCTGACACCTTTTTTGTTTCCAGAACACAAATGAAGATATTTTAGATAAAATCTGAGAGCTCCCTTATCCTCCATGGACAAGTTTTGTGGCTTGTTCAAAAGCAACAATCATCCTCCTCAGTGTCAGTATAGAGGGCTTTATGCATGTCACTAGGGTTGTTCCGATACCGATACTAGTATTGGAAATACTCGCCGATACCGCAAAAAGTCTGGCATGTGTATCTGCGAGCATTTGAAACCATAAACCGAACCGATACCATCCTTTTAAATGAGACATATGCCCACTAGCTAGTCAGTTCTTCTTCGCTGCTCAGAATGCATACACAGAAAGTTGTGCTTTGTTGCGACAACAACCACTGTTAAAGCAGCGAAGAAGTAGAGGGTAATGCACTATTTTATTTTTTTAAATGTTTCTGAATTTTAAGTTTCAAAGAGGTTTATTTTCTATATCATTCATCTTCATTTTTTAGATTTCTTTATTTTATGCACCGATGTTTATACAGTTATACTGTAAAACCTTTTTTTTCAGCTTATGGTGTTTGAGCGCAATTAACTGACACTGAGGAGAAGAAACTGTTGAATAAAGTCATTATTATTGTTTTATGTGGACACAGAAGTATCCTCGTGGCTTAATAACATTTAGATGGAACATTTGTTGAGGATGTTTTGGTATTTTTGAACAATTGAGATCTGACTGAGATTTTAGATTTCCTCTAAAACATCTTAATTTGAATTCCTAAGATTATAGAAGGTCACCGGGGTTTGAAACGACATGAAAACTCACCCTGAGTAATTAATAATTGAATAACTATAGAGATAGTTCACACAAAAATGACAATTTACTCACTATTCACTCAACCTCCAAACCTTTATGAATTTCTTTATTCTGTTAAACACAAATGAAGATATTTTGAAGAATGTTAGAAACCTGCAAACACTGACTTTCATAGTAGGAAAAACAAATACTATGGAGGTCAATGGTTACCGGAATCCAAGATTTTCAAAATATCATTTGTTCAACAGAAGAAATAAACTCAAAGAGGTGAAGGGTGAGTAAATGTTGACAGAATTTTCAGTTTTGGGTGAACTGTCCTTTTAACTTCACTGTCAATAAACCGAAACTACAAAGATAAATAAATGTTTTTTTCATGAACAGACACACAGAGATAGACGGCGAGTGATGGAAATAGTAGCCGAAGTACAGATGGTTTTATCAGTTCCTGTTTTCCAAAATGTAGACTATAAAGGCTGCACCAGATCCAGTACTCCTGGACTAATCATCATCAGATCCTGCGGCCTGTTCATTTAGGTAGCGTAATGCAGTTGAAATCGCATTATCATGAACGTAGCCGATGTTTTGAAGGCTGGTAGAGACGCATGACTCATCTTTGCAGGTACAAGCAGTTTCTAAATCAACAACGGTTTTAGAGCCGTGAGGTCTTATGATCAATTCCAATCAAGGCGTCTGAAAAGCTTGACAAAAGCTATATAAAAATTGCAATAGGATGAGTTATAAAAAGACTGGAGTATGAAAGAGTGGTGCTTTTTTTCTTTTTAAAGGAAATCTAACGCTGAAGTTGAGAAGATGTTGTTGTGATTTTCACAGACTTACTTTGAACTGGCAGAGTGGATATTTTCCGTAAATGAACTCCCATCTCTCGTTAACCTGCAGGGTGTAGTCCTCTGGTTTCTCCTGCTTCACTGATCGGAAAACAGTAGACTTCTTTCTCAGAGCGTTGCGTTTCAGAACCATCGGCAGGTCCTGTGGGTCTTGCTGGAGGACGAAGGTTTCCTACAAAGCATAATTGTGAAATGCACACAATTACAAGTTATACTACGGTTCAGAGTCTCGAACTGGAGTCTGTCTCATAAACAATGGGCCTAATGATCTCACTGAAAAAACAAGGCAAATGAGAGTCAAGTGAGCAGTCTGATTTATACAATAAATAAGCTCATTTATTTCATAAATGACTTAATTAGAAAAAAGATTCAACCTTCAATATACTGTAGGCTGAAACTACTGACAATAAAGGCTTGTTTGCTCTAAGGATGGAAAAGTGTAACAATAATTCTAATTTTTAAAGAATTTCAAAGTCCAGTTTACAACAATAGTGATATCTGCACAGAGGAACAATATTTTTTAAATCACTTTCAAAAAGGTTTTACAATAAAGCCATTGACAGTACAATATACACAGTATAGATAGATAGATAGATAGATAGATAGATAGATAGATAGATAGATAACGTGTGCATTGCGTTGGCTAAAAATGTATATAAAAATGTCTGAAAACATGACACATATTTGTTATTTTATACAAAAATGTTATATAAAAATGTCACATCATTTCATCGCTTACATTTTGAAGTAATGTCACCAGTATACAGAATAAAACAAATATTACATTTTACTCAAACACAGAACCATACATTGTAAATATAGAGAAATTAAAAATATTCAAGTGGTCTCTCAAGTGTTATTTTTTTTCCATAGATATAGTGCAAACAATCACTGATGAAAATAAATTATTTTCCCAAGGAATTGGTTATATTGGTTAAAAGTGCCATTGATGATAACATTTGACAAAAAAATTTAGTTTCATATAAATACTTTTGCGTATTCACTCACTAATTACTTCCCCTCAAGTGGTTCCAAACCTTTAGAAATTTCTTTATTCTATTTAACACTAAATAGGTTATTTTGAAGAAATCTGAAAACTGGTGACCGCTGACATCCATAGTAAGGAAAACAAATACTATGGAAGTCAATGGTTACAGGTTTTTCAGCTTTCTTAAAAATGTCTTCTTTTCTGTTTAACAGAAAAAAGAAACAAGTAATTGAACTATTCCTTTTAATAAAAATATTTGAAGGATTTCTGGTGACACGGTGGCTCAGTGGTTAGCACTGTCGCCTCACAGCAAGAAGGTTGCTGGTTCGAGTCCTGGCTAGGTCAGTTGGCATTTCTGTGTGGAGTTTGCATGTTCTAACCGTGTTGGCGTGGGTTTCCAGTTTCCAGTGCTCCAGTTTCCCCCACAGTTCAAAGACATGTGCTATAGGTGAATTGAATAAACTAAATTGGCCGCAGTTTATGTGTGTTAATGTGAGAGTGTATGGGTGTTTCCCAGTACTGGGTTGTGGCTGGAAGGGAATCCGCTGTGTAAAACATATGCTGGATAAGTTGGCGGTTCATTCTGTTGTGGTGACCACTGATAAATAAAGGGACTAAGCCGAAGGAAAATGAATGAATGAATGAATGGATTTCTGAAGAATAATGTGGCACTGAAGTCTGAAATAATGGCTCCTAAAATTCTGTTTCGCCATCTCAGGAATAAATGACATATTATCATATTTAAATAGAAATATATTTCAAAATTGTACTCTTTTTACTGTATTTTTAATCAAATAAATGCAGCCTTGGTGAGCATAAAAGACTAATCTCAAAAACCTTAAAAAAGAAACAGAAATGCTGCATCTTTAATATATACTGGGAATGCAGGACTGCCAATTTGATTGAAAGTGTGGGGAGATTTTATGCTTTATGGGAGTGGGTGGTCATGGTTGGCATGATTTTCATTTCCATGGTAACAGCGACTTCTCTTGGGTCTGTGAACAGTTGGTTATGAAAGGGGTCCTTATTGGTTAAAAAAAAAAAGTTGGGAGAAATTAAGCTCTAGTTATAGTAATACAAAGAAAAACACCCTCATAGTCACCTATATGGTTCACTCACAATAGTACGATTAATTACTCATTTAGCAGTTGTTTTGCTCTGCAAGTGCAATGTCGAAACAGATCGTCTTTTGATCCATGTCATGCATTATAAAAACAAGTGTTGCTGGAGTTTTTCTGCACGCTTCAGACTCATTGCAAGGTTAAAGATCGTAGGTAAATAACGTTCACGTTGAGTGGGTGGGGGATTGACAGACAACAAAACACACAAATACTATCAAAGGCTTCACTCTGGAAAACTGGGTCAGCGAGACTCGTGTGTGACTGCAGATGCTACAGTGACATCATCACCGTGTCAAACGTCTCATAAGTGTTACGTTTTGTGAAGGCAGAAAATATGTCAGTCTAAAATTAGATGTTTTGCATGCGAGGGCTGTCAATAAGACGCTCGCATCACCAACACAAACTGAAAGCGAAGATTCATAGCATTAAACTGAAGCAATGAATTCTCTCAAGGTTGATCTGAATGATATATTAATAAAGCCATGCAATATGTGACTGCGCTTACCTCACTGCCCTCAAACTTCACATTGACAAAGATCTTCTTGATGCTGCGTGATTTCCCAGATTGGGCTACTGAAGGGCATGGCTCCAGGTCACACGGGAAGTTGCACTCCATCCACTTTTGCCATGGTAACATCTGACGAAACTGAGCGTGTTCTTCACAAAACGTCCGCATTTTTGTTCGGAATTCGTTTAACTCATGGTTTTTTTGGGAGTCAAATTCATGATGACCTGTGAAGACATGGTTTTTGCCAGTTACATGAAGTCAGACTGATAAATCTGTGCTGTCAACTAGGGCTGCACGATATTGGAAAAATCGGACATTGCAATATTTAGTTTTTCTGCGATATATATATTGCGACATGAATACAATTTCCCCAGATTGCTTGAATAGCTATATTCAGAAAAAATCTTGAATTTAGATTGATTTGGTTGATTTTGTAAGTGTGTGAATCTTGTATAAAAAAGTAATAAACAAAATTGCAAGCAAGAATAATTACAATAGAGCAAAAGAATAAAAATAAAAGTAAAAGAAACAACGTTTTATGGTTTCCGGAGAGTCAAACCATATTCAGGTACAGAAATTGATTAATGAAATGTAAAATAACACTGTATAGTCTTCATTGTATTAATAATTCAGTAAAATTATTCTTCATGACAGTTACAAATGTTATACATTTATGTGCCCGAATGCTTTAAACTCTTGAAATGCCTTTACAGGGTTCATACACATTTTTACTACTAAAATTCCATGACTATTCCATGATTTTTCCAAGACTTTCAAGTAAATTTTCATGACCTAATGTTTCATGCAACGTCTACATATACATGATAAAAGAAAAACAATGCATGTCCAAATTTATTACAGCATATCGTAAAACATGCAACAATCTATTTAGTTTCAATTTATATTTATATCTATGTAAAATTGATTGCTGAATGCTGAAACGATATATTGTGCAGCCCTAATTCGGTTTTCAATTCCAAAATACTCAAAATATTACAAATAATTAAACTATCATACATCAAAACCTCAATGTAGGAGAGATGTGTTGGAAAAAAGGAAGGGACGAATAACACTAAATGCATTAAATATAACTACAAACTCAAAACCAAAGCACAAACTCCAAATCATGGTTCTTATACATTTTCTAAAGTCAAATTTAAGCACTTTCAATCACTTTCCAGGTGTATTTTCAAACTTTTTCCAAACTTAAACCATTGTGTTGGAAATTACGTTTACATACATACACATACTGCATCACAGTAAATCAAATATTCTATACATGTATTCTATACATTCAGACACATTTTACTACTAAAATTCCATGACTTTCAAGTAAATTTTCATGACCTAATGTTTCATGTAATGTCTACGTATACGTGGTAAATAAGAAAAACAATGCACGTTCTTTACTTTATTACAGCATATCATAAAACACACAACAATCTATTTCATTTAAATTTATTTTTATATCTATGTAACATTTATTTAGATAATGCTTACACAGCACTAATAATGTGAGAGCATGTTTTTAGCCAAGGGCAGAAAAGATGTAACGACAACTAATCTATATTCAAGTATACAGATATTCGTTAAACTAATTTCCATAACTTTTCCAAAACTTTTTTCTTTTTTTTCTGTTGTTTTTTTTAACTTTTCCAGTCCTGGAAAATGCCATGTCAAAATTCCATGACTTTTCCAGGTTTTCCCATGAACCCTGTCTATAGTGTAGTATAGTATACTAAGGCGATTTTTAATGGGATGTTTGCCCCTAGGCCAAAGTTGAATTACTCATTTACTCTGTGTAATAAGATTTTTTATTTTATTTAAATATTGAATTATTATTACCCATTTAGTGAGATAAATGAATTTTAAAGCAACACATTTTACAATTACATTAGCAAGCAGTTTCAAGGACTTGATCCAAAATCTAAGCACTTGTTAAACCTTGAATTAAAATTTAAGAATTTCAAAGGATTTCCAGCACCCGTTCGAACCCTGTCAAATGGAGACATTTTCAAACAGGTTGCTTGACAAAAAAAAGAAAATGATGAACAGCCTGCGTGCTTGAAACGCCAGAGTTTGTCATTACATTTTTGGGAGGCCTGCCTGACTTTTTTTCTTTTCATTCAAATGCAATTAATGATATAAGCATGTGCGTTTAGAACAGAAATTTTTAAAAGCTTAAAATTACTTTTATAAGTGAGCGAGAGAAAAACACTTTTATTTCTTTTTCTGGCCTTGAGTCTAATCAAAATCGTTGGTATTTTGGCACAAAAGCCATCACTTGGAAGAAGCTTTTCAAAATAGGCAGAAGGAAGCATGGACAGATTGTGTGATGCTTTCATTCTTGAAAACCATTAACAAAATGAACATTGGTAAGAAAAATACAAACCAAAAACAAATGAATCAACAGAGTCATTGAAAACATCGATCTACACAACTAACAAAACTACCCAAGGTGAGAAACACAAGCCAGACTACATTAAAAACAGGAAATGATCTCAAATGCACTGATCCAACAAAGTCATTCAAAATATGCAGCTAAAAAAAATGATTTGTTTACAAACTGAACGTTGTTCTAATGAACTTGCTAAGTGTGTATCATAACATGAAACTAATTAACACAACTAATGCAATTATCAATAGTACTCAATACCAGACTATTTTAAGAAGAGTAAATGATCCGAATCAAAAGACATTTGAAAAGCCAATAATTCTTGTAACCATTAGTACTCAACTTAATGAATGAACCAACCAAAACATTATGTTAATGAACTAACCGATTCATTGAAAACATCCATAAATTGCTTACAAACTGCTATAGTTCTCGATGATCATCACAAAACGCAACTAACCATATAATCATGCTCAAAAAAAATGTATAAACTGACTTTTAATAGTTTCCTACACTTTGCATATGTTTCGTTGGTTTCAATTACAACCAAACCATTTGAAATTTTGATTAATTTCATTCTCAACTTAGAAGCTAGCGCAAAACATTGAAGTAAATTATGACGTCTTCATCTTAAAAAAAAAAAAAACATTAACGAAACTATGAAAAGAAAAATATATACAGTAGTCAACATTTGAAGTGGATCAAAAAAGTTTTTCAAAATTGTTCTAAGACAAGATAAAGTGTTTTAGGAGAACGTTGATGAAAGGTTTTGATCCACTTCAAACATTGACTACTGTATATACAAACTATACTATATTTAAAAAATTAGGGAAATCGCAGAAACAACGAAAGATTTAGAAACCAGTTTTGCTAAATCATTCTGTCAAGTTCAGAATTGTGCCGAACACAAACAGCAGTCAAATCTGCAGATCTGAAAAGAAGTCAAAGTAAAAGCCAAGCTGGTTCTGGAGGAGCAGTATGACACAAACCTTTTCCTATAAGCTGATTGATCTGGGTGGTGATGAGCTTCTCGACTCTGTCTCCTTCCCGGGCCACCAGTCTGAGAATCGGCAGGAACGGCCGAACATCGCATAGGCGGCGCTGCTCGTCTTCCAGCTCTTCCCGCTCAGCGGTCAAGTTGATGCAGGTGAAGACGTAAGCATCCGGATCACTCAGAGCACTGAACAGAGGCTCGTTCTTGGCGTTCTTCCACAGCATCTTAAGACACAAGCCACACATCAAGATTTAGTTAAAGGGATAGTTCACTAGGCATGGGATGATAACCGGTTTCAAGGTTTACTGCGGTTTACTGGAAAAATCAAGGTTTTAAAACCGCTACATTTTTCTGTTTTACCTTTTGTTATACATGCTTTTTACATGCCTTTTTTTAGGGCAACAGCAGAAAAGTACCCTTCATGCTACTCAGCCCATGATTCAGGAAACATTTGAAAAACAATTCGCTTATACACCAACATGCAAGCCTGCTATAGACCTGAAAAGTGCTGTGGCTTACTGTATATGCAAAAGATATCCAAAGATGCCATTTTCAAGTTGTAAAGTAATCTGTATTTTTGGAACTAGTGAAGACAGCAAAAGTCAATGATTTATTTAGTCTATAGACGTCAACAGAAAAAAAGAAATTCATATAAGTGAGGAAATGTTCATTCTTGGGTAAACTATACCTTTAAGATTTGTTAGACTATGATTTTAATGCAAACAGAGCATCTAAAACTGTACCAGCGTTTTCTGTTTCCAGATATACAGTGCTGCTAGGCTTCCTGACCAACATAACCAGTTAGACTTCCTTGGTTAATGAGGTAAACAAAAGTATTTAAAAAGCATTTTGGTCATTTTTTAGGGTTATTTATTATCTTAATATGTTGAAATGCAGTTTCACTTATTAAAGAAGCAATAAACTAATCAAAACAGAACCAACTTTTGAATGATTTTGTGAAACAAATCAACCGATTCACTTAAAACATCTGGCTCAAAACAAATGAACTAAATATTGCAAGTTCTTTAATGAACTTGCCATGGAGTGCAAGCATATTAGCATTTCTTCAGCCAAAAATTCTGTAAAAAATGTGGACTGTCAAATTGTCAAGTCACTTTCAAAACAAGCAACTTTTAGGCGATCAATGCAATGAATTTGCATAAAGAGAAAATAAGTGAAATACGCAAGGGACAACATTTCCATCCTTATGTGAAACTGAAATGACTTGACTTTGCCCATGAAACAGTATATGTAGCAAGTTGCAACAGCCTATTTAATCACATCTTTTTTTTTACATGTTCTCTAAAATAGACAAATACTGATAGTTTATATTATCAAATGACAATTAAATTTAAAAAAACATTTAAACCAGAGAGACCACAGAATTTATGAGGCATGTGTTTGAGAAAAAATGTTGATATTTGTTGTATTCTATAAAGATGTGATAACATTTCTTCCAAATTTCAAATACAAATATTCTCATTCAGAGCATTTTTTGTCAAAAAAATTATAATTGGTCAGAATAATCAAGGCTGATTGAAAAACAAAACCAAGGTTATTCATTCATTCATTCATTTTCTTTTCGGCTTAGTCCCTTTATTAATCTGGGGTCGCCACAGCGGGATGAACCGCCAACTTATCCAGCATATGTTTTACGCAGCGGATGCCCTTCCAGCTGCAACCCATCACTGGGAAACATTCATACACATTCATTCACACACATACACAACGGACAATTTTAGCTTACCCAATTCACCTATACCGCATGTCTTTGGACTTGTGGGGGAAACCGGAGCACCCGGAGGAAACCCACGCGAACACGGGGAGAACATGCAAACTCCACACAGAAATGCCAACTGACCCAGCCGAGGCTCGAACCAGCGACCTTCTTGCTGTGAGGCGAACGTGCTACCCACTGCGCCACCGCGTCGCCCCAAAACCAAGGTTATTCAACCAAATATTGCTTTCCTAACTCTTCTGAAGTTAAAACATTGGTACTGGTTGGTCTAAAAAATGTATTTGAACATCTAAATGACATGAAATCTAATTAATAATGTGCAGAATAAATCAAAATTTGCATTTAGCAAATAGTATAATTCATAAACCAAGAAAAAGTGACAATTTTCAAGAGCTCTATTAATTTATTGCATATTAAATGTGTGTGATATTCATGTGTCCATATCACACGCTGTTACTGTAAGACTTCAGACTTTGTCCGGACCACATCTGTGGTGTTTTTCATTTAAAATCTTGATATCATTAAAGAAAGTCAGTATTCTTGCATTGTCAGTGTTCAGATGCAATGCTCACCTTCTTGATGGTACTAATGGTGTCACTGCATGCTACGGTAAACTCGAGGTAGATCCCCGTGGGGAGGAGGAACTCAATGTTGACATGTTGCCGACCCTCCATCTCCCACACTTCCTGCATGCTGTAGACCCCCGGCGGCATCGTGCAGGAAACTCATCAACAGCTGACCCCAATGCTGAACACAGACAGACCCCAGTCAAACAACGCAGAACATGCATCAAATGTTTACTAGTCACTGAGCCAATTGAACAGAGGCAGGGAGTGACCTCAAGACGATCAATTAATATTTAGTGAGCAGAGAGAGAGAGAGAGAGAGCACATAACATATGCTGCATGATAAATAATTATTAAGACACTTTGCTTGTAAATGTGCAGCATGTGCTTGCTACAAATATTATGCAATGCCTATTAATGTGTATGGAAAAAGAGGAAATAATACTGAATAACTTTAAATGAAATGCTTCGGTTTGCACTTAATAAATGCGTTAACATATTATCAAACACTGAATCTCAAGATGTATGATTAATACTGTAAATACGAAAATTATAATGTACTGGATATTATATTATTGACACCATTACAGACTTAATTTTATTAATTACAATAAATTTGCTGCATACACTGGAAAAAATGCAGAGTTTCACACAATCGACTTGTGGTGTGACAACATGAAGGAATTAAGTTAACTTATTAGTTTTTACAAATTTAAATGGTTCGAACATAAAACAAATAAGTTGTCCCAAAAAACCCTCAAGAATTGTGTTGTTTCAGCTCATTTTAAATAAGTAGTAACAAGCAACAAACGTATTTTTTGAGTGTATGAGCCATATAATTAATATTGAATGTTTGTTTTTACACATAACATCTTAATTTAAGGAATATATTGGAGCTTCAATATATTTTTGAGCTTTTCAGTGGCACATATTTAATTTCTAATGTCTTAATTTGCAGTAAAATCATATCTTCTTAGCACATATATTAAGTTTTTACACAGTATTTATTTGCTAAATATTACTGTATCATGTTTCCCATCAACCCAATGACCTGTGCATACTTGGGTGTACACCAAATGCGTTTAAAACAAACAATATTAATCTCTTTTAGTAGTAGACAGCTCTGTCTAATTGCATAAATGCATTAACATGCGTACTACAATTAAAACCGATACAGTTCAATGTCAATAAAAATACATTTAAAGCACATTACAGATGCATTTAATCATGCATGGAAGTATGATGTCCTTCGAAGGAGATTTTATAATAGATCAAAATAATCAATATCTAATATCATATATGCATGCATGTGTCTCTAGCACACGCTGCAGTTCTGTGATGAATTGTCGGACTGTCTAGGGTTACAAAGCCGGCCGGAGGGCCAATATCCGAGAAACGTGGCGCACATCATCTCGCACCAACACAGAAATTTCGCGCATGATACACAATATTTTGTCAGGACTCTGTGGAGAATATACGCGACGTACAAAGTCGTAAGCGATCAAATAAATCATGTTATTTACAACGCATTTTAAAATCGTAGGTGTCAACGCATTTTTAATCCAAGCCACCACAAATGAGCCTCTCTAGTCCTTCCATATTCTCGTGAGGAGAAATATAAAACCCGAAATATGACAACGTGACAGCGCGAAGTTACCTTGAAGCGTCACCGGCGGCTCATTTCTCCATCTTCAGAATCAGCGATGCTCCTTTACTTTGACATTGAAGATGGATTTCTCTCCGGCGCGTGTTATTTCGGTCACCGATCGAGACGCCAGTATTTGAAGCAGGCTCTGTAATGACAGCAGAAGTGTTGGTAATCCTTTAGTGATTGGAGCTGGTAAAGTGGCCGTCTGCACTACGCGTTAACCAGTATAGGGATCATCGACATAGTTGTGTTGTAGTGTCTCTCTCTCTTTCTCTCTTCCTCTTTCTCGCGCTCTCTAGATTGCTTGCTTTCTTCCTCCCACTCTCTCTCTCTCTCTCTCTCTCTCTCTCTCTCTCTCTCTCTCTCTCACACACACACACACACACGATATTGTCGTGATATCCCTCATTTAGAGAAATATTAACCTGTCATGTTAATAAATGGCAGTGGGCTACAGACACATCAAAAATATTAAGTTTTGATGATATTTGCTGTATTAACTGGTTCCTTTTCCTGTATTACATAAAATATTATTTGATTTGATTATGAACAAACTTTCCTATATATATAGTGTTTGCATTTCAGAGGGGGTTGAAACAATAGTAACGGCCCCTAAAGTGAACTCTTCCTCAGCACATCGCCGTCTGGTTTCCTTCCTCGCATCTTCTGAGGTCTGTTTTCTGAGCACGAGACGGTTTTAAGCACAAGTGGATTTGAAAACGTTATGGATTTAAACGTATGGTTCTCACATATATAAACATTATAAGCAAAGCTATATGTTTAAATATATACTGTAATAAAACATATTGTGCATTTAATATATAATATTTAATCTATACCTAAATACATTCTCATTTCAGACACCGTATTGAAACCAAATTTAATGTTACTGAAATAGATTTTCGTGCAAATCCCGCATTCCAATGGGTGCTGTTTGATTCATCAGAAGATTCGAATCTTCTGAATCGTCACATCATCAAAAAGATTCATTCACATGTTCAAAAAGATTCATTCACGAGACATTTAGACAACATGTGATGGATTATTCAGAGATGTTTACATCCTGGACAAATCATCATCTGATAATCTACTATCGCAATAGAAAGTCTAAAAAGAAATTTCTAAAATGTTTTGTTTATGAGGACGAGAACACTTTTAACAATTAAAAATGTAATTTATGTATGAGCCATTGAATCATTCACTCAACCGATTCGACACAACACACAGTTTTATCGCTTCAGTTTCAATCTCAGTTGCATTTTGTCGCTATACGATGTCGCTTTATCAAACATTTTACTTACATGACTATTTTGTTCAGTCGTTCAACATTTTCTCTGCATTTTTGCAGCTGCTTGAAGTCCGAGTCCGAAAATGACTTGTTCATTGAAGGAGGGTATTCATTTGATATGCTCAAACAATGAAATGCTCAGTCAGAGCCCATAGCCGAATGCTATTAGCTCAAGTTAGTTACAGTCACTCAAATCTATGGCAACATTTTACATGAATTTTACTGTCACACAGATTTTAAAATGTTTTCATTTGTTGTAATTCAAAATAATTATTATTCCACCAAATATTGATTTCTTAAATACTTAAGTTAAACTTTTTGATATGTTGTGCAAAGAAAATGATCTAAATGACAACATTTTTTATTTATTTATTTAAAAGAAATATCATCAAAAGTTTACAGACTGAAACAAACATGACATTTGAATCAATAAATAATCAGTAACATTGTAAATCCAGAGACACTAGTTGTAGAAAGGCCTCAATCATGCTTTCAATCGTGTTTCAAGAACACCACACAACTCCAAATAGAGCTGAGCATGTTTAGTAGTATATTATTAGACATCAGTAATCACGTGACATGAAAAGTGTAAATGTTGAACACACACACACACACACACACACACAGCGAATTACTGAACCTATCATTTCCTCATTTTAAAATAAAAACCGGTCAGACATGTCTTCCTGTAAGGAAGTAAGGAAGCTCTAATTCTGGATGCCACTGACAGCGAATTATGATTATTAGTCCACGGGGAAGTCGCTTAAAAGCTCCAGCCATTCAGTCAAAGAAGTCTTTCACCAAGAGCCTAGTAAAACAAAAGAAAACAAACACTTGCATTAACTGAAGGTGAAACACGCTGCCGCACTAAAAAACTAATGAAGTGATAATAATTTGCAATGCATTTACATAACAAATATCCAAATAAAGTGCAATCTCTGCCCCTTTAATCAAACACAACATGAAAATGTGCATAATTATCCACAATATACTGTTTAATCATCTGCACATACACATTTATATGACTTGTTTTCAGGCTTCTAAAAGCTTGTTGTGGTGGTGTAAAATGCACAACACTACTGAGAGCTTGCAGCATGTAAAAAACAGGAAGTGTGTGCAGAACAGAAACTCGAATTGAAATAAAGCCAAAGACCCCTGTGCCCACATCCACCCACCTTCAACCCCTGCCCACCAGCCACAGCAGGCCAAAGTGCAGATCTCTGCCAGACAACCCATCACCGCAGGGAACTTACTGGAGGTGATGGGGAAAACCAAGCAAACAGAATGTCATTACAGCCTCTGAATCAATCAAACAGACCTGTAGGAAGAGGTTTCGGATGCCTTTAAGGCGAATTATGGATGAGCATGCAAATCTGAGACCATGGTAGTATTACATTGTCAATGCATTAAAAGTCTTCTATAAAATTTAGCTGGTAAAGTAGCCGTCAATCCTCACCATGGCAACAGTTTCACAGCCTTGTCCAACCTTGGGATCCTGACGCTCCGTCTTTCACTACAGATCATCTCTTGTTTGTTCAGACGGCAGCTTGTTTGAATCTGGGCTGTTTTTATGTGAAGATAAAGTTATTATGATTTGAAAAACACTGAAAAAAGATGATTCATTGGATTTGCTAAATTTGTTTAAGCTAAATGGATGCAAACAATTTATATGGGCTGAATTTAAACAAATAAATTAAATTGAACATTACTAAATTTAATTTGTTTCAGTTCAGCCCATATAAATTGTTTACAACCAGTAAACTTTAAAAAATGGAGTAAATCCAATGAATCTTTTTTTTCAGTGTAGTTCTATTTAAAGGCACTTTAGTGATTCAAGTGATCCTGCAGAAGACATGACTTACTTAATTGGGGCTAGTAGACTAAAATCAGCATAATGAAAGGGGACAATAATAAAAGTAAAAATATAATATCTAATGCATTTTTTTCTGTAAATTGAAAACCCAAGATGTTTTTTACATGTTAGTATGTAAATTATTTTATATTATATATTTTTGTTTAATTTATGAGCTGTTAACATTCAATTTAAATGATTTATAGTACTGTAGAAAATTAAAAAGATCTTTTGAAAGTTTATGCGTCAACCATAAGGACCAGAAGAGGACGCCATTTGGCCACAAAGGTTATTATGGAGTTAATAGAATTCTACGTGATGAAATTAGTAGATTTTGCGTTCATCTAGCTTTTTTTCATCACAATAAATGATTTGCAATGTACATACTGTAGCATTTACAAATATTAAGTAGAACAGATATTAAAGAACAAGTGATTTATTAGTGGCGTTTTTTGCTTTTTTCTGAACTTTCTATATATGAACCTTTTTATTATCTTAAAACCTTTCTATCTATCAATCTATCTATCTATCTTACATATATAAAAAAATATTTTGTCAACTTTTTATATGAAGCTTTTTATTATCTTAATAAAACCTTTCTATCTTACACATATAAAAAACTTAGTAGCCTACTACAAATAGATGTATTTTTTTATTTTTAAATATCAATTTCATTCTATTTGAGTGAATATAAAAATAAAATAAGCTGCACGATATAGAAGATGAATACTTTATTTTTAGATTAAAACTGTTTTTTTTAAAAAGTTTAGATAAATGCAATGCATAAAAAATATATAGAAATATATCCAGCATATTTAGCATAAAATAGGCTACTCTTAATATGCAAATGCATATTTGTAATTTGCATATTAAAAATACTTTCTATTTAAACTATATATTTTTTTATCAAATGTTACATTGAAAATACATATACATAATTAATTATTACTTTTCTTACTTCATATTAAAATATTCCAATTTCTGTAATCAGGTCTAAAAGTGATATATAGCCTATATAAACTCAAATAACGAGACTTGTGTGAGCAGTTATCAGAATTTTATCTTATAAAAATTCGAACATGAACATTTACATATAAAAATATTTTTAAACTCAGCATGTCTACTCAATATACAAAACACATTTAAAGGAAATACACCTTTGTGTATGTGAACAACGTCTGCAACAGCATTTTATAAACATTTTATACAGCAAACGTCAATATCTATAATCACAAATATTTTAAATCAATATTTTTTGTGAAATTTATTGCAATAAAAAAACAGCTTGCCGATCGAACCGATCCTAGTCTCTTAGTGAAGTGAACAACATTGAAACATTTATGAAAATCCACACAATACAGCTGTAAACTCATTACTGTATCTATAATCAAACTAACAACACACCACGTGAAACAAATTACGCGAGCGAATGCAAGATTTCGATCAGTCAGTTTGACTTGAAACAGGTTTAACATTTCCAATGGACAACGTAACAAAAAATAAGCCAAGGCAGTCAATCAGCACTGGGGTTTGGCATCAGTCAAACGGATGGTGTACCAGTTCAGGGTGGCTGTTCTGCGGCGCGTAGCTGCAGGTGGAGATGGAGCTTCCTCCCGGGCTCACCGGCGGAGTCATGCCGCTCAGAGGCACCAGAGCGTTCGGATGCCGGTGGTACGGTCTGTAGGACGGGTGAAGATGAGGGTGATGGCCGTGGTAATAGCTGACCGGAGAGTTGGCGAAGTCGTTCGGAGACAGAGGGCGCGCGTTGCCGAGCATGTAGCTGGAGATGTGCGTCGGAGAACCGGACTGGTGACTCCACGAGGCGCTGCTGACGAACGGGCTTTGCCAGTAAACGGGCTCCTGCTGCAGACAGTACGGGTCGGCGAAGTTAAATCCAGACGGTAAGGCCGGAGCTCGGTAGGGTCTCTTGACGCGTCTCCTGCGTCTGTAATTGCCCTTTTCGAACATGTCATTAAACGCCGGATCCAGTGTCCAATAGTTCCCTTTCCTCTCGCCGCCGCTCTCCCGGGGGATCTTCACGAAACACTCGTTCAGGCTCAGATTGTGCCTGATGCTGTTCTGCCATCCCTTTTTGTTCTTCTCGTAGTATGGGAACTTGGATATGATGTAGCTGTAGATGTCATTGAGAGTCAGCTTCTTGTCCTCGCTTTCTCTGATGGCCATAGCGATAAGAGCCACGTACGAATAAGGAGGTTTTTCGGGTGCTGGAGCGGCTCCCTGGTCCCCTGCTGCGGTCTCCGAGCAGTCCTCTCCGGCGGCATCACAGCACTGCAGGTCCCTCGAGCCCGCGCAGAGATCCATCGAGCTGGATGAATGAAACGCGGAGATCCTCTGTGGCGCACGGCACAGGTGTAAAGTTAAAGAGTGCCCAGGTGTGCTTCAGGTTTAGTTTAGTCTCCACCTACCCGCCCAGCCTCCAGTCGCTATCCTGAAATACAGGTCAAAAGTTCGCAAACCCGACATGAAAGAAGGACGCGAGGGGCGCAGACGTATTATGACTGCTTGCTAAAGTGTTACAGTAAACATCGGTTTGATGTTACCGACACGTGTGTGATGATTACTAACACAAACACATTTCCCCTTTTCATTCTTATTAATGTTGTAAATATTATGCAACTTAAGACATAGCTATTAGTTAAAGAAAATAATGCTCTAACTCATTTGTAGTCTATATTTCATTGTCGTATGAGCTATTTTAAAAGGCTTATCAGACGTTTTTAATTCGTATATCTGAAAATAAAATCAATAACATTATATGAACAAACATTTAAACTTATTTAGGCTATTTGGATGCGTTTTGTACTGTCGCGTAGGCTATTGCGCATGCCTGAAGAACAAAGGTCATTAGTTTGTAAACTTCGTCTGCGCGTCTGTTTTCCCACACTGGCTCGTCCAATCAAACATATGAAGAGCGCCTTCAAAGGCACCTCCTAATTAAGACCTCATTTGAAGAAGCGAAATAGCATCGATTTTCTCACCATATACAAAATATCTCTCTCTATATATAAAAGCATTTATTCTAGCCTTGCATTTGTTCATGTAGAAGCTAAAATCGTACTGAGTAATAAAGCTAACACGAATCAGCAACACCCAATTCAGTGAAGTGAAGTGAAGTGTAGTGTGGCCAAGTATGGTGTCCCATACTTGGAATTTGTGCTCTGCATTTAACCCATCCAAGTGCACACACACAGTTAGTGAACACACACATACCGTGAACACACACCCGGAGCAGTGGGCAGCCATGCTGCGGCGCCCGGGGAGCAGTTGGGGGGAACGGTGCCTTGCTCAAGGGACTCACCTCAGTCGTGGTATTGAGGGTGGTGGAGAGTGCTGGTCATTCACTCCCCCCACCCCCAATTCCCGCTGGTACCGAGTATCGAACCAGCAACCTTCGGATCACGAGTCCAACACTCTAACCACCAGGCCACGACTGCCCCTATATAAACATAAAATAAACATAAAATAATGTTTTCATGTACTAGTAAAAAATTGTAAATTAATAAAAAATAAAAAAAAACTTGTGATTTATTTTCAATATCTATATTATTTGAAGCACAAGAATCAAAATAGTTATTGATACTTCTGAGGATATAATTTCTTAAGAAAATGAAAAGCCAAAACAAGGCAAACATTTTCTTTTGTTTCATTCACCAAGAAATTGTTAGGTTTCAGGCCATATGAATAAAACATTGTGCGAAGATGATCCTCAAGTTGTGAAAGATGTCTAAAAGAATAATAGAACAATAAGTTTTCCTGAGAATTCATAAGATCACAATATTTTATGCAATAAACAGTGTTTCTACAGGTAGAAGGAAACACGTTAGCATGTTTGCTAAGTGTAAATGTTGAAGTAGACCTCAAAAGTTTCTAAATATAGTCTCTTACCAATCTATATTAGTAATTAAAAAAAATATCCAGAAACTATAAAACATTGTACTATTTACTGTTCCTTCAGATCATACTGCATAAACTGTTCACAGTATGTTTCTTTACAAGTATCTTAAGATTCATTTAAATAAGAAGCTAAATAATATGAAGCTTAATTTCTGGCCAAAGATCAAAAAGGTAACATAATTAAAACGAGAATATATCTGCAAATATTACCTAAATGTCCAAGTTAAAGCTTAATTTAAAATCCATTGGCTTGTTTTTAAGCGTAAACTCATTTAATTGCATTAATTTCTCAAAAACAAGACTTCATATCTTCATTTAGTTTTTTAGTAAATATACTTAATTTAAGATTCTTTATATACAGTAGTCAACATTTGAAGTCGGTCAAAAAAGTTTTTCAAATTTGTCTCAAGACAAGAATGGTGTTGTTGAACAGTTTTAGGAAAATTTTGTTGAAAGGTTTTGATCCACTTCAAATGTTGACTACTGTATTTGTACTGGTAAATAAGACATTAATGGAAAGAACAGTTTGCCATGAATTTAAGGCCTTAAATTGTAGCGAGGCAAACGAGTTTGAGAGCGAGTTTTTGAAACATGTATACAGTAGATGTCCTCAATCTGAATTTGTCTCAAGATAACATAAAGAAATTCTTACAGCAAGATGCATGCATAAACTTGCCTGTTTCTTTTTTCTTTTCTTTTTTTTTGGAGGGGGGGAATTTCCCACTCTACTGGTTTCATCTTTTATATAGATCGCCAAAATACACTGGAAACACTAATCAGAGATTATTAGTTACTTTCATTAATGTAAACATTCACTACAGCATAACAATAAGTAAATCATTAATATCCATCTGTTGCCTTTATCTTTTAAATGGCAAACCTCTTATTATACAAAGAGTGCAAAATGCATTAATTGTTTGTAATTAAATTCTTTGCAATATGTCTTTTATATTTCAGAAAAAATAAACAACCCAGTCATCTCTCAAATAACAACTGACTGTGAGCTGCTTAACGTCCTATACTGAGAGAATCAAGATATTATCATGCTCTCAGGAGACAGACTGTCTACACTCAACCAGTGATGGAAAAAGATAAAGTCCAGAACTGTAGAATCCTTTCATATTTGTATACAATCTCCATTGTGTATTTTTTCTTACACCTTAACAATGTAAACTATTACATTGTTCTCTAATAACGGATTAATCTAAAAAAAGCAACACGCAAGAGCATGTCAATGTTTTAAGCACATCATTATATGGAAATTCAACACCAATGTTTTTAACTTATCAAGAAAAAGATCAAGGAAAAGCATTCACTGTTGACCTTTTTACTAAGCAACTGACTTTACGAACACATGTTCAGAATTTCTCAGTGTTGAAAGTGAATGTGAAACAAGAAATCTCTATGATTGTTTACTTTTAAATGCCTTACTTTTTCATGCTTCACTGAAAGAGTTAGAGACACCAAACCAGTACGTATAACAAGATTTATTTCAATCTGGAAACTGAAACGTCTTTATCTTATGTACAAAATATCTACTTTATCCTGTTTACCTTAACATAATGAGTCAAAAAGGCTCAATGGACAATATGATTTGCCAAACCAAATATTTCAGTATCACAATGTTGTCACAATTACATAATCCCAAAGCATATTGCACCTTTTAATATCCCATCATTATGATAACGACATGACATTATCTATTGAAGTAGTAGGATAAACAGAAATGCTTGTACAGCAATATGGCAAAGAAGCCAAATTAATATTTTACAAAGATGCTTCACATGCCCAACAGACATCGTTCTGTTAAGCTTAAACAGCACAATCATTCACTCCAATACATATCCAGTGTTTAAAAAAGACAAATAAATGATTGAACATGCACAAAAAACATGTTTTACAAAGCTCATGTGATACTTTGAGTATTCAAAAGAATTCAAGTTCAAGAGAAAACGCTCTTCTCTTTTACGTGAGCCAGAAAACAATCCTTTGCAATTGTTGAGCAGCAAGAATGTTTTAGAAAGTTGTAGTCATCACCCAAAGGAAAATGCTCCATGTATTTCCTGTTAAGGGCCCAAATTCACTGAGCAACCAGGCGACAAAGACCAGTGTACAACGCAGTTTGAGCTTGAACTCCTGTGGTCTGATCTATGTCCTCATCTCCAATTGTAGTAGACATAGATGCAAATGAATGTTAGGTTAATAGTCAGGCTGGCAAACAGCAGACCAGGCCAAAGCGTCAGGCCCAAAAAACCTACAAAAAAAGACAAACAATAAAAGACTAGTACGCAGAATAGAAAAACCTATTTAGATATTTTAAACCAGGCATCCTCAAGTAGGGGATTGTGGTCTGGACACAGTGAAAATGGCAACATATTTTTAAACACAGTTTAAAGTAAGCAGCATGTCAAAACAACATAGCAGTACAGACCACGAGCTTTGTTTAATGCTAATGCCTATAGTATTTATATATCGAGGCAAAAATGCTTCATTCAAACCCATTTGCTCCTCTCCCCCGCAATAGATATAAAGCAACACATATGCTGCAGATGATGTGGTTATTTTAACACCAGTGGCAAACACGGTGAGCAGCAAGTGATATTTTCACATTAACACACTACATAAAATGAGAATGCAGCCGATACATTTTATTTACTCTGGCCAGTTTTTTTATCTATCATTAATCAGCATTTCACAATAAATATAATATGTAAATGTAATTATTGGGAAAGAAAGTTGTAGATGACAAGAAAAATTCAACTTTGATTATGTGTTGTTTGTTTTAGTAGGAAGGTCTACTTTTCTACTTATTTTAAGAAAATTATAAAAAAACATGCACATACAGCCTCCACTACAACGGAAAGAGCTCTTGTTTAAATGTTACTACTATTCTCAAAATATGTATTCTTACCCTTCCATCCAGGCTTGCTTTCTATATTATTTCCTGTAGTCGTGTCTACATGGCAGTTTGAGGATGAAGAAGAGCTTCCCATTCGCTTCTCCACATGCTCAAATACACTTCCTTCGTCAATCACTGAACCTAAAACCCAAACAAAATCCAAAAAAATATCAAAAGTTTAAGAATTTTAAACACAACAGAACAAAGACGTCCTTGTTGTACATATTTAGTGTAGTGAAATATCCATATATTGCATGCAACTAAACTTAAACCAAACCTAAAGTAAGAGTCCAATGCTCTTATCCACATAATACTAGTGAGTGTTGTCTAACATTAAGCTTTAAAAAAAAAATCCCAAAATTTAAAAATCCCATGAGTCACTTGCAACATTTCAAGTGATTGGGGGCATAAGATTGGGTTTAGTGAGAAACAAATCTACATTTAATCTATTATTCATCAAAATTCATGACGTTTCATGAAAATCGATTAAAATTACTGCTCTAAAGTTAGCAGTAGCATACTGGTGGTCCCCAAAAATCACATGATAATAATATAAAAATTACAATTATTCATATTATAACAAAATACAATTATAATTAATTAAAAATAAATAATAAACATATTATAAATTTTCATATAAATGAAATTGCACAAATGCATATGAACTGGGCACCAAAAAAATGGGCCCCATTGGGAAACATCACACAGTAGCTCTCTTTTCACGTTATAGACTTAATCTAGTTTAAAAAATGACATACAAAATTGTCCCATACCATGATTTTGTGAATGAAAGTGTGGTAAATCAGGCAAGAATCCTCTGCTGTGCTTATGGTTGTGCTCTGAAAGAAACGGAGGTGGTGAGGCCAAACTGAAGGGCTCCAGAGGAGAGGAAAAGAGCCGCAGCTTCTGCCCACTGATGTTCAGTCTGGCAGGGCTGATAAGCGGCCGGCGCTGCCTGGCCGAGCTGGAGGTGGAAGTGACAGATCCTGCCACCGAAGGGGTCGGAGAGGGCCCAGGAGAAGAGGGTCTGCTTCCAGATTTTAGAGAGTAGTAGTCTAATGAGAAACAACAGAAAGTCACATCAGCTGATGTGACTAATAACTGATATCATTTATAGAATTTTATATAATAAAAAAACTATTCCATTATTTCTCTTGAGTTACCTGAAGGTGGCGAGTCTTTACACTGTGAAGATGGTCTGCTGCCGCTGAACAGGAAACCTGAATCTACAAGTAAAGAAATAAATCAGTAAAACAAGATACATTTAATGTTGCAATAATACACAGCTTATAAAATTTAAATAAGCAATTGTAATGAAATCTAACAAATATTTGTAATAGCTTTAGGAAAGGTAGAAATCATTTTATTTAAATCATGTCCAACAGCAAAAAAGCTTATATTGTAATTTTAGAATATTACACAATATGACTAAACATAAAAAAAAACTTAAATGGAAGACTAAAAACTACAATCGGTGTTATATTGTATAAATAATAATAATGGATTGAAAAATAAACTAGTTTGAAAGACCACAATGAAGTGTTGAATGAAATAATTTGTGTTTTAAAGATTAAATGAACATTAGGACTTAAAGGCAAATATAAAAGTAAAAACAAAATATAAGGCCAAATAATAATAAAAAATAATTATAGATCTATATAGCGCATATATATAACATTTATATATTTAGGGTCCTCAAAGCGCTTTACAGGTGTTGGGGGGGGGGGGGGGGGATTCCTCAAACAATTGAACTGGCATCAATATAATGAATAAACTATCCTTCAAAGGTTTGAGGTTGGTGTTAAATCAAATAATATGTTTAATAAAATAACTAAAATTAACAGAATCTTTAGTACTCCAGTCTTTAGAGCCATTAAAAAACATTATGCTAATTTGCTGTTTCAGAAACTTTTCCTCTTACCAACATTGAATAGTTTCAATAAATATAATTAAAAATTAAATTTTTGTAACATTGAAAACATTTTTGTTAATTTCCTGAATAAAAGCAATTTGTTTCTACATACCCACCCCAAAACTTTGGCCACTAATTCAACAGCACTTTGTTGCTTGAAACATTTCCATGGCTACTTTTTCAAAATATAACAGCTAGCAGCACCGGAGAAACGCAAGACAAATTCCAAGCAATTTTTGATAATATAACACAAGCATCCAACAGCAGAGGAGTCATTTAACGCTCTGGTGCTGTCAGTCCAGGAATGTGTGGATCTGCACAGCTGCGGCGGTAGAGATGCAGATGCTGCTGATGCTACATGATGGAGCAGGTACAGGCTTCGCACACACAAAAGCCTTTTCAAGAGCTCCTGCACAAGTGTGACGGGGAGATGAGTGATAATCAGACACTTCTGCTGTAAGAGATCTCGCTGCAGTCTTCGTAATGTTTCTTAAAGAAGAATTCAACTAAAGCCATTAATGTGATGATGAGAAATATTAGGCTGCATTATTTTTTTAATTATGAAAACGTGCACAGAATTACATAAAACTGGAATTAAACAGCTAACAAACATGTTGGTTGTGTACATAGACATCACCTATATACTGTATAACTGCAGGTTAACTATGTTTATATATAATAAGCTATTAGTTATTAGTTAATAAGTTAAAGTTATCAGTAACTAATAAAGTTATGGTAACCAATAACCTTAACTTTTCCGAATTTGATTGTAATGCAATAATGTGCTGCAAAGCTGCTTTGGAACATCAATTACTGTAACACAGAATTGTCAGTGTTTATGAATATTAAAAGAGTAAAATGAAATTTATATGTCAATGTGAATTTAATGTACAATTAAAGGTGTGTTTAAACTGTGACGTAAATATAGGCCTATTATTATTGTACAGTAAAATGTGCTTAAGTTATATGATTATTATTATAATGAAATTAAGGAATAATTACAAATTTCCTAACATTTTTTAATTTTAACAGGAATAAAATTACATTTGTAAAACAAAATGTGCTTGCATGACTTGTAAACTAGTAACTGATAAATCGTGTATAAATTTCTTAATTTTGTTTTATTAGGTTAACTTTTTTTTACTATTTACTATTAGATTTATTATTACTTTTGGATTTCTTCATTTTAACTTAAATTAAAACAAACAAACAGAATAACAAGGAATCCAAAAAAAGAAAAAAGAAAAATTTTTTTGAAAAAAAAAAAAATCTAAACTACTTCATAAGGTCAAAATATTTTCAATAAAAAATAACTTGATTGAGTTTAAAAAAAAAAAATAGAAGTCCTAAAAAATTCAAAGGGACATTTTGGAATCCAGAAGATAAAAAATAATACAAAGAAAAAGATTCCATGAGGCAATTAAAATTAAAGAACCATCTCTACATAATATAACAAGATCAAACACAGCCATTTCTTTTTCTTAGACAAGTATTTCTGATTAAGTCAAGAGCATAAAGATCAAGCTCTGTCGCTTTTTTTTTTTAATCACACCTGTCAAGCCGCTGCATCTGATTACAGGAGGCTGACATTAGCCATCTCATCTGGCCTCTTCTGAAGATCCACACATGAAACAAACCATGATTCTTCAACAGTCTCACAACAGTCATTTAAACAGCGCTCCAGACATCAGCCTGATCCTGGGCTTTAAAGGCCTGCGTGTATTACAAAGTCCCGTTTTCAGAAAGGTCAAAGTTAAAAGCAACACAGAACCAAGCTGTTGCCTCTGCAATACACTTTGATATATAGTATATACGCTGTGTTCATAGATATTAAACGATAACCAAAATCAGACTGGGAGGAAATGGAACAAAAGATTCTTGTGGTAAAACAGCTCACCCAAAAAATGCAACTTCTGTCAATTTCTACTCAAAACTGCATTCTTGCTCTTGTGATACTAGACTATATCAAACAACTAAAAATGTATTATAGGGTAAATTAAACGGAATACTAATAAGCTCTCAAAACCGAACATGGTTAAAATCTCTGGAGAACGACTAAAGCAGATATAATCCCATAAATTCGTAGCGTCTTATTGTTTTCCCATCCTAAATTGTCTGTTGTCTTAAATAAAATATCTTAGCATTTACACTTTACTTAACAAAAAAATAATTTTACTGTTATGTTATTATTTTATGTCATCTTGAATTATTTCTCGGGCCAGATTAGGTACTTTTGGGTGCTTTAGTATTTATTTTTCCTTCCATGCTGCTTTTTGGAGCCTCAATATTTATAATAGAGTTACAGCACTTCTGGATCTTTCTTGCTGAGAAATATACAGAAAAACATATAAATACAGTGCTCAGCATAAATGAGTACACCCCTCACAGATCTCCCTTTTAAAGGGGACCTAAGATGTAAAATACGTCTCTGATGTCCCTTAGAGTGTGTATGTGAAGTTTCAGCTCAAAATACTCCCCCAAATATGTTTTTTATAACTCTTTGAAAGTGCCCCTTATAGGCTTTGATCCAAATTGTGCCGTTTTGGTGACTGTCGCTTTAAATTCAAATGAGATTGTGATATTTACAAAAAAGGGTGGAGCTACAAACACCTATGCCTCAGCATATAGCACCAGATTTAAAACAGGACGTTATCTCAGCGAAAACAACGAAGTGGCTCAGAAGAAGGTAATCTATGGAGACTCTAGTGTTCATTTGTGCATCCTAAAACTCCACATTTATAAATCTGTTAGTCACTGACATAATCTTACGTATAAAATAGAGAGCTAATAGAGGAAAGGCTGCTTTACACTCAGGGCTGTCTATGCTAATGAGGGAGAGATAATGGGCGGGGCTTTCCCCCTCTGATGACATGTACAAAGGGAGAATGTCAATGTCAAATCAAAGTGTTTTTACAGACTGTTTTTAATCAAGTGTGATTATAATAAAATGTAAGAAATTAATTTTTACCATTAGACGCTGGATATATTCACACATTGTTGCCCCACAACTGTGTTTAAACCACTTATAAAATATATTTTCGCATAATAGGTCTCCTTTAAATTAATATTTTCTATAAGATGCTTTACAATAATATATTAGTGTATACATATTAAATTTGTCAGTACCAAAGCCAAAGCTGGAACAAATCTTATTAGTCCAACAAATTATATACCCAAATTAATATGTTGGGGGAAAATGTTAACAAAAAATGTAATGAAAAGGAAAAATCAAGACAAACATAAAAAAAAAGTATAAAAGTTAGTTGAAAATTTTTAGATTTTTTTTTAAGTACCTCGTTTGTTTTTAAATGTAATATCTTATTATTATTGGCTATATTCACTGAGAACTGGATACAATATATTCAAAAGGGGGTGTACTCATTTGTCAAAAAAAAGCAAAAAAAGCATTTTTCGCAGTTTTTTTTCTCATAAAAAAAATAAAAATAATTCTGATAAAACCTTTCTGCATTCAAGCGGTGACAAACAAATATAGAACAAAATTATTCTTTTCTTGTTTAAAAGCAAAGGCTCAGTTCTTTATTTTGATATATTCTCATATATTCATGCAATAGACTCGATCAGCTGTTTGATGTCTATGTAAATGACTGGTTCAGTAAAACATTCACTCTGGCTAGCATAGCGCTGCTGTCTCTTCTTTCGAACCAAGCTGATAAATGGTTGGATCCCGCATTGTTAAAACTAGCAGCACTATTTTTTTCCTTGGGCTTCAATGCATCTCATACGTAACAGAAAGTGATCAACTATCAGTTCTAGAAATCGGTCATCAGACCAGTGCAACGTCCAACAAAATTCGGTCACAATGGCAGGATAAAAAGTTCGTAAAATGCGATCATTTAATCACGGTCTGCATCCCCACAAAAAGTTCCACATACAAGTTTGCAATGGCACGATGGTTAGTAAATAATGAAATATTGTATTTATGGGTTGTATTATTTTAATTTTAATGGCATAAGATAAAATGGACCAGCTGTAAATAAAACAATGTGACATTCTGTAACTGGAAACCCACGAGTGGTGGGAAAATCCCGGTGTTATGCAGGTAGCTGGAGAGTGTACAGATTGTTTCTAAATCACACTTCGCAGTTTTCTTTGGCAGTTGGCAAAATTCCCCAGTGAGGTGCGGCACCGTCTAGGGTGAAGAGTGAGCAGAGTTCCTTCTAGCAGGCATTCAGTCAGTCAGTGACCCACATCTTTCCCATCATGCACCTCTGCACTGCTTCCTAAAACAGCACCTGGGGCCCCTCATTATCTGCACAGCTCTCAACTTTACAAACTAAAACTATGTTAACATGGCAAAAATATATATTTTTGGAATGGACAGTTAATGTATTATTTTTTATTTAAAATAAATTATATATTGTTCTGTGTGTGTGTGTACATGCATCTATTATTTTGTATTTAAATAATTCAATAAAATATTACACATTTATTACATAATATGAAATGTATGACATTTATATAATTAAAATATGTCAAATATATACACTAAATATTATATATACACACACACAAAAGTTATACGTTTTAATAAAAGCAGACATTTATTCAACAATATAGTAAAAACCTATATTAACATAAATATTTAATACATTTTACTAAATCTAATAATAATGTAATAAACAGTATAATATAATGATAAAAATACAATAATATAATATAACAAATAATAATAAACAGCTTAATAAACTGTTTTAAATTCTGAAGTAATTTTTGGCTTAAATGCTAAACCTTTTAGAACAATGACAATAGATATGACATTAAGACAATTAGTTTTTTTCATCTGACAAAAAGGAACCCGAATATTTTCCACATGCACTGACCTGCGCGTGCGAGTGAAGGGATGGTGCCCAGAGAAAGGGCTCTGTTGAGCCGGCCAGGCAGTGAGGAGGGGGAGGCTCTGCGGGTTCGCTGGCTCTGCTGCCGAATCAGCAGCTGGGACAGGTTGGGAGGAGGCGTCGGGATGAAGGTGGAGGATCCAGACACAGGTGCAGACAGCAGCGACCCATGATTACTGAAGAACTCTCCTGGAGAACCACCAGACAGATACCTGAAACACACACAGCACCGCAAATCACTCTTCTGTTACTTCTATGGTGGAAAACTCTATTCTGTTTTACTTCAAGTAGCCAATGGGAGAAGATTCAGTTTTAAAATAATTTTAAAGCCTGAAGAAAATATGAACAAGTAGGCAGATTGTGTGTAAACGTACACCTCATCATTGCTCTATTTAAATAAACTAAGTACAATTTGGTGAAGTAAAGACTTCAATGCAGATAAAGTGTATAAAAAAAACACATTTGAGCTTACATATCTGTAAACTATGTATTAAATTATGCACAGTAATATCTCTGTGTATCCTTATTTGCTCAGTTCAGATATCTGATAAAGGTGTGCAAATTTCTTGGTTATGTTATTAAAATACATAAGGGTACAATCACTTCCCTCTAAAATGATTATCCAAATAATTTAAGGGTTTGTTCACACAACACCACTATCAAGTAAAACTGAAGACATGATTTTGACAATAGTGGTTTCGGGGGCTCGAAAATGCCAACTTTTGAGAATTTTACTATTACGGTTTCCATGTAAAGTACAAAAACGCTAATTTATGAAAACAGCATTAATCCATGGGCATGTGAATTTAATTGACTAACCAAAACAACAAACCACAAGGCTATATTAGCATTGGTACATATTGTTTCTTTACAAAGCAAGAAAGTCATATCGCCATCTACTGGCCTGGCATGCATAAGACATTGCTTCTGTCTTTTTTTGTCAATGCTTGTTAACAAGGATCATTTACGCAAAACTTCATTACATCATCGTCATGTAAACTTACCCTAATTCTAGTTTTTAAAAAAATGCCAAACACACAGTTTGCATTTTGTAAGTGTTTTATTTCACTTTCATAATGGGGTTAAACAACACAAGGTATAAATAAAATCCAATACAATCCAATCTTAGTACAGCGATTACTCCAACATGCTGCTTTAAAAACACAACACTCCAAAACATCATAACAAACCTTAGCTTAGGTTTCTGGACGGAAATAGTTTCACACTATTCAGCATTGCAGTTCACATTATATCTTAGGGGCCATTCCTCGTCAAAAAGAACTGAAAACACACTGATCAGTGGTTGATAGTATACCAGAAAGAGCAAAGCAACACCAAAAAAAGATTTTGACTAGACTAGAGGTTTCTGTAAATAAGCCTATGAGCAACGAAGAAACAAAAAGCTCCAATCCAATCAATGTTAGATCCGTAATGTTCAATGGCCAAAACAAATCTAGGTCCAGCTGAGACTCTAGGTCCTGTTTACACCTGGTATTAAGATGCATTTTTGCCAATCAGATCAAAAGTGGACTCTTTCAGAGGTAGTCAAATTGCATTAATTAGACTGCTTTCATACTGTAAATGCACATCAAATCCACAGCAAATCAAAACAAGCTACTTAGCCATTTAATTTAGTTTTTACCACTTGCTTTCCCATTTACTCATAAGCTATGTAATGGGTTTATTCATTCAACAGTACGCTCCCAGAAAAGGTGATATGGAGCATAATGAAATACAAAATATTCTCTATGAAATCTAAATATAATTGACAACATGAGATGCATATGAACACGTTAATACCAGGTGGAATGATGGTTTAAAGGTTTAAGGGTACCATAATTACTTTTACGCACTAAATTAGTCCAAATCTAACCCTTAATTGACCTCAACAATAGACATTATCAATAGAAACCCATTTGCTTTTGTGACCCTAATATCACCATGAGCCTTCTGATACAACAAGCACAGATCTGTGATTTCACTTTGACAGGTCTTACCGCATAAATCCACGAGACACGAGGTGACATCATGAAGCATCTGATAATAAAATAGGTAGTCAATGAAGGATTGAGTATACTCACAAAATACAGCGTCCTGTGCTACATAAATGTTTTACATTATTTTGAGATACTAGTATTAATGTCAGATTCAAATACACACTATTAGCATTTACCAACTATCATTGGCAAAAACAACTATGATGATTAGGATACATGAACCTACATATATAAGAACATTAAAGTCTACAGTAAAATACCTAAATAAGAGAAATGTGCCACAAACAGATCACATTATCATAACAATAAACCATAAATCTAAAAAATTCGGTCATCACTTGCTCACTCGCTGGTTTTTTCTTTGGCTGAACGTGTTTTGAAGAGCATTGTTAACCAGAAAGTTGATGGAAAGCATTGATTTCCATAGTACTTTTTTCATACTAGGGAAGTCAGTGATGAGAGAGTTTTCCTAGAGCTTTTTACATAGGCAAATTTCAAATTTGGCAGTTCAAAATTATAAATATAATCATCAATGTCGAGAACATTACAGTTTCTCAAATGTGGACAAGTACCACTAAATCTGCATGGATTAAAAAGGTTGTACACCCAAAAATGACAATTCTGTCATTATTTACTCAAGTCTCCAAAATTGTACGAAATTTCTTTCTAATGACAAACACAAAATAAGATGTGAAGAATGAGATTCCCATAATAACTCAGTGGAGACATCAACAATTTGGTTCTACATGTTCCTCAAAACATCATCTTTTGTGTTTAGCAGAAGATAGAAACATTTGGAAGATTTGGACTTGCGTAAGAGTATGAAAGTTCATTTCTGGGTGAACCATCCCATTAATACACATTTGAGTGCATGGTTTCATGGCAATTTGAAAAAGACTTGATTTAAATAACACAAAAGCTGCAGACAGTTAATGTCCAAGTCACATTAATAAGCACTTCGATCACAGCAAAAATAAACTTCACAGCATATGCCACATGCATACAGTTACTTGGGAAATACAGTGATGCAAACCTACAGAAACATACAATCTATAGTCGTACACTCACATGATGTCACACTCTAAAAACAGCAAATACAATACGTAACAAACAGGTACAAGAGGTTTTTTCTTATAAAGCTTTGCAAATACATATGTATAAAATATGTTAGTGGTACTTGGAGGCGACGTTACAGAGCTTTAGTGTGGTTAGCAGAATTCATACTAAATAATAAAATGAAGTGCATTATTCACATTTTACAGTGTAGTGAATATATGATGCACAATACAATAAAGAGTGCTAAGAAAAGTACTTCGATAGCTAATTTGTGTCTTTAAACTAAATATTGCATCGGTTCTGGATTGATGTAATGATTAGGAAATCAAACCATCGCAAAAGGCTTTAAATTCAGATTAAGAATCTACACAACTAAACATACAAATTTGACTCTCAAACGAAGATTGTTAAAGCTTTACCTCAAAACGGTAGCTTCAACTAAAGTATGTTAGCAAATAAATACTGATTTGACGGTTTAAGTGAGATTGCACATAAGATTTGAATGGTATTGCATAAAACAATATGTCTACAGTTTAACATTGGGTATAGTTCGCATAAAATGCAAGTTATATTATATCTTGTTACATTTAAATGCCAATACCATGCCGCAACAGTCAGATCAGGGGTTGGAATCCAATATAAAAAACAAAAATCCCAAATCTCCAAGCACCATCAAATGGCACGACTATCTCTTGGTGCACAAGAAGTCTTGCATTGAATCATACAACATTCATTCATAAACTAGGCTGTATCTAAAACTAAATGTAAAATGTCTGAAAGTGAGATGTCAAATTAGTGGCACGGTGGAAAAAGGCAATAAACACTCCTTTTCTAGTGCTCTGAGCTAGATAATGCAAAGCAAGCACAGACACTGATTTCTTTTTTAAAGGATAATTGCTATTATGAAGGCCTAGTAGGCAAGTACCCTAAAGGCCATGGAGGTTTATAAATGAGTGCATTAGTTTGTTACTGTGAATTGAAAAATGTTTGGAAGGATAATGTACCAATCTGGCAAAATCGAACCCTTGATTCAATATGTCCCAAAAGGGTCTTGGCTTACAGATCCCATTAAAAATCTTAGCTTAGTGTCACTGCTCAGATTCTGACCTGCGACCTCTGGCTCTTCTCTGACTCGTGGATTTGCGTGTTGCCACTGCAGCAGCGAATCCCACCAGACAACACACAGAAGTGATGCCAAACTTGACCATTTCCAGCCAGCTTGGGACATCTGTCTTCAGGTAACACTCGGCCAGGTAAAAACATATCACCAGGAGCCAGAGCACAGACGCCACAGCATCAATCCTCCTTAACCTTGAGAGGGAAAAAATAAATAAATAAAATTAACTAACATTTAAAATAAAAGATTTTTTTATTATTCACATACCAGCTTACACCCACTATGCTAATATGTATATATTCTAATATACAGCTGATGACAAAATTATTAGCTAATTTTAATTCTTTTTCACATTTTTCCCAATAGCTGTTAAAAAGATTTTTTTCTAAACATTTTTAAATATAATAGTTTTAATAACTAAGCTCTAACAACTGTTTTGTCTTTCTCATGATGACTGAAAATCATATTTTACTAGTTATTTTGCAAGATACTAATATTCAGGTTAAAGTACGAATACTTAACTACATTAATTAGGTAAACAACAGGTAAACTGCCTAAATAACCTTGCAATTTACTGGACAACAGTGGTTTGTTCTGTAGCCAATAGGGAAAAAAATTCCTAAGGGAGCTAATAATATTGACGTCAGCAGTTCTTATATTTACATTATTTTATTGCAGCCAAGCTTAGTTTTGGTAAACATCACTTATGAATGGCTAATAATTTAGTTTTCAACTGTATGTATGTGTGTGTATATATATATATTATGTGTGCATTATTTGCGTTTATTTGAAATGAATGCATACAAAGTAATAAAACTGAAAAACACTTTTATATATTCATTATTTTTATTTATTTTTACCTGACAGATCCTGCCATTAAGACGCCTGTGATGCAAGTAAGGAGTCCAACGGAGGCCACTGCCATTTGGTGGTCGCTTCCGGACTGCCAGAAGAGTCGAGCGTTTTCCACTGCTTTTTCTGGAAGGAGACCCATCAGATCATCCCACATCATGCTGCCCTCATCAGTCTTGCTTTCATTCTGATTTTGAAGAACTCGTTTGGGTGGAGCAACTCCTCCGCTCAAGGTCTGCGTGACAGAGGGGCTCTCGTCTCCATATCCAGACAAAGCCACAGCTACCAGAAAGGCACAAGCCAGAAACGCAAGGACCCGGAGCAAGATCAACCAGGCCGGAGTGTAGAGAGAGTAGGTGTTCTGTAAAGAAGAAATGATGAATACTCACTTGATATGGGAGCAGAATTTGACACTTGCATGTCAAGCTTGATTAAAAGCTAAACATGAATCAACAGTAGCTGCACAATAAAATACTAGCAAGAGAGAACAGGTCTTTCCTTATCTCTGGCAATCACTTCCATGCATTTATCTCCAGTTTAAGAAAACACCAGTTGCAGACTGATCATTAATCACACTTCATGCGTGCTACAAATGGTAAGTAGGTTGTAGTGAAGTTACGGTTTATCTGGGCAAAATCTAAATTCAGAGCAATTTTCCATGTCAAGCCTTTGTCCTCTAATCAGGATCATAGTATTCTTGTATTTACACCTCAGAGTAGAGCTGCACAATTCTGGATAAACTACAAATCACATTTGTTTATTTTGAAATGACAATTTAACAAAACAACAACAACAAAAAAGTAAATAAATAAAACATGAAATAATAAAATCTAAAAAGTTTATTTACTATTTACTAAAGGCTCTGACAAAATTGCATTTGCTGCGAAATATTGCTTTTGAAATATATTGTAATATATTAATGAATTTTTTTTCGATAATTTGCTCATACATTTTCATTCAAGTATGAATCAGCATTTTTTTCCAAATATATTTTTATTGAACGTTTTTAGTGCAAAACATGTCAGACATTTACATTGAGTAATAAGATAATAGCCATCATTCATTTAATTCGACTCCCACAAGGAAAATTATAATAAAAATAATAATAATAAATTAAATTAAATTGTAATTAAATAAACAAAAACAAAAAAAATAATAATACAAAATAAGGACAAAGTACAAAATTATTTGTACAAAAAGGCAGATTACATTTCTTTTGTCCAGGCTGAGTCTAACAGACAAGCTTTTAGTCTTAGAGACTCCTAGATAATCAAAGAAAGGATCCCAGGTCCGATAAAATAGAAAAGGTTTGTTCTTCATAATCGGCATTTTTAAAGAATTTCTTGAACAAATAATTCAGTAACAAATACATTTAACTGAGTGATTGTCGCCACCTACTGGTGTAACAATATAACTGCTACAACCATCCTTTGAAGAATCAAAATACTTGACATCGGTGTTTATATCCCTGTTATTCCAGCACATCTGTAACCATTTGAATGTTTGTAACAATGTTTGAAATAGACTAATAGACTGATTGAAAAATCTAAAGACTGAAGGTTTGTGCACACCAGGACAAGTTTCGCTTGAGCTTATCGGCAGTATTTTTTGATACGTTTTTCCTGCATCCATGACTAAACGACTTTCACTGGCGGTGAGCAGAGTAAACATGCAAAAACACTCCCTGGCGTTAGATGCAAAAATACCCCGTTACACAAGATGGTGCTGTGCAATTTTTAACTCTTCTGATACTTGCTTGTTGCACAGGAGAAGTCACCCTCATGCCTTTCCACTTCAGTTTAACCTCCTCACAAAAACACCTGGCCAACAGTTAGCAGGAAAAAAGTCCTATTTGATGTGCTCGGCTAGATAGTTTTGTGCTTGGGTGCCATCAAGCTGTGTATGTTCTGTAACTTCAGTAGCTCAAGGAATGGAAACTAAAGTACCAATCTCATTGGTCTGGGAGTTTTTAATGCATCATGTAAAAAAAAATTATAATAAAAAAATTATATATATATATATATATATATATATATATATATATATATATATTTTTTTTTTTAATAATGACACATTTACACCTGGCTTTTGCGCACGCTCACATTGGCGCCCATTGTTTAGTCATAAACCGTTAAAAGGATGGTTCACCCAAAACTGAAAAATCTCTCATTGTTTACTCAACCTTTACTTGTCACAAACCTGTTTGACTTTATTTCTTCTGTTGAACACTAAAGAAGATATGTTGAAGAAAGCTGGAAACCATAGTATTCGCTTTACCTACTATGAAAGCCAATGGTTAAAGTTTTTCATCTTTCTTCAACATATTCTTTAGAGTTCAACATAATAAAGAAACTCATAAAAGTTTGGAACCACTTGAAGGCAAGTAAACAGTATGTACATTTTCATTTTTTGGTGAACTATCTTCTTAAACATCGTTCCGGTGTGCATGGGCTGAGAAGCTGTTTCATAATCATAAATGCAAACTGCCCTCTCTCCGTCATATATTTAAATGTACCTCTGCGTCCGTCAACGGTTTAATAAACATACAAATAATGATCACTTTGATTTAAGATTGTGTGGGTTTTTTAATTGAAACAGAGATCTTTTAATCACACTATTTTATCATGCAGTTCTGTATATAGTGGCATAAAAGAGCAGTCTTCAGTATTTTTCATGACAAGTTTTTGGCTTGATTTGAAACTGTAAATATAGAGATGAGCACCTTAATGAAGGCTTTATCCGCGTCCCGAGTGCGTCTGAGCTGGTGGTTGAAGAGCAGCGCCCGCAGCTGTCGGTTCTGGTGTTTGATGTAATACTCCACTGCTGTCTGGCACGGTCGGCACAACTTGTAGGTCTGTTCGAGGTGGTGCTTATAAACTTCGATCTCCTCATCATAGTTTTCCTGTCAGCATGGCACACACATTGCATAAAATTTTACTGGTTGTGTGTATGTTACTTGTATTTGAGATGATGCTTTTCAAATTATAAATATAACGTAAATGCAGAAGGCTTATTCTAGCTCAAATAAATATTACTTTATGGTATGAAACTGACGCCCATTGAAGGTCATATTCAAATGGTTAGTTCACCACCAAAATAAAAATTCTCTCACCATATTAGATGACTTTTATTTTTCAAGTGTGAAACACCCGAGTACCACACAATTCCTTCATGTTGTCCCAACACAAATTGATTAAGTTTTTTACAAATTTAAGTGGATTGAACATAAAACAATTCAGTTGTCCCTAAAAAAAACTTCAGAATCGTGTTGTTTCAACTCATTTTAAATAAGTAGTTTGAACAAGCAGCAAAGGTCATTTTTTTGAGTGTAGTTCAAGCAGTTTTCAACTTCAGAAATGGTCTTTATTTTGGCCCGATTTTGTTCAAAATTTTTGTTTTCCTCTGATTTCAGGGTACATCTGTCTTTACTCACCCTCATCTCTTTCTAAAAACTATACCATTTTTAAAAACGTAATGACAAAAAGTCCGGACAACAAATATTTTTATGTTGCTTTAACATATTTTAATAAGTTAATCAGGTTTCAACTAAAAATTTTTAAGTAACTTAATATTTTTAGTTAGTTTGATTGATCCAAGTTGAGATGACTAGAAAAGTTCATTTGATTCAGCAAAAAAATTAAGGCAGCAATTTTTTTTTACAGTGAAAATTTTTTATTTGTCTTCAGAACGCAGATGAAAATGTTTTAATCAAATTGGAGAGATTTCTGTCTCTCTGCTTAGTCCATTTCATACAAAAATGTTCTCAAAAGGGATCAAAAATAAATCCATATAAATTCTTCTGAAGATAAACATTTAATTTAGACTTTGAGATTAAAAAGCTTTACTTTATCTATTAAATGATTTCATATAGAAGGCAGCAATAAAGTATTTATTAATTCTTCTCTTTTAAGATCATCTAAAATATCTTTATTTGTGTTTCTAAAATGAAGTAATGAGTAAGTGATGAGCGATATTTTTATTTTTTGTTTAAACGTACCCTTTTTCCTTCAGTCTAATATACCATAAAAGCTCATTTAATTCTGAAACACTAATTGCCTTAAAATGAAGAGATTAACTTCAGTTATAAACCTACATCATCCCTGGGGATGAACGAGGCCAGCTGCTTGATCTTCAGCGTCTGGTTGTTGTTGCACTTCTTGCACAAAAGCATCTGACAGTTGACCCACTGCAGAGTCTTGGGGGTCTCGGGGACGCCGGCTGAAACACCATGATTCAGATGCTCCATGTACTGAGCAGGAATGGGTTTGTTGTAGTCCCCATTCTGAAGATCCAAAACAAGTGTGAAAAAAAAGAAAAAAGGATTTGGTTGCTTGACAGAGTAAATAAATGTGAATTTAATGAATATCCGAAATCTGTATCAATTTGGTTACTTGACAGAGTAAATAAATGTGCATTTAATGAATATCTAAAATCTGTATCAACAAGCAATGATGTATTAAGTAGTGTCAGTAAACTCCCTTAAAATGTTTCCATTGCCTTTCCATATATTCCCACAGCTGTTTCCAATTGAATATAATAAGAACTTTTCCAGATCAGCATCTTAAACAATATTTCTCAAGGATCTTTTGTGACACTAAAGGCTGGAGTAATGATACTAAAAAATCAGCTTTGCTATTAAACAACTGAATTGTAAAGTGATGTTTAAAACCTAAGATATTAAACGTAATAATTCATAAAGTTTTAATAGCAATAATATATAATATTTCACAGTATTACTTTTTGCTTATTAAAAACACATTAAAAACACAAACAGGAAGTTTGGCCAGACAAAAAATGGTCGTGCCTAACAGAGCCTAGTTACTCTCGAGGTTTTTTTTTTCCCTTCACTTCGTCAATTGGTGAAGTTTTTTTTTCTCGCCACTGTCTTGCTCGGATCGGGACTTGTGAAACTGTGCTTCGGTGGATTTGCTCTGCGGTGTTTGAACTTTCAGCAGTGAAATTTAGACCACACTGAACTAAACTACACTGAACCTCAACTCTGAAACAACCTTACAATCAGTAGTGCATATGCATTTATGATTAAAAAAAGACAACATAAAAGATTGGTTGTTAGCATTCATTTAAAATTGACAAAAGTGATTTTATGTACAATCAAAAAAAGCATATTAAACTCAAATAAATTCTCTACTTTAATGTTTAAATAACATTTTGGATCTAAACCAAAAATTGAAATATGGGTAAAATAATGCTCCTTTGGCATAACAGATTCATGCAAAAATAAATAAAAAGACACTTATTCTGGATCTTATATATTAAAATATGTAAGTGATCATCATATTAAATCTTATACCTT
This sequence comes from Danio jaintianensis, assembly GCA_903798115.1. Taxonomy (NCBI): domain Eukaryota; kingdom Metazoa; phylum Chordata; class Actinopteri; order Cypriniformes; family Danionidae; genus Danio; species Danio jaintianensis. Next base: position 16,754,488 of record CAIGQV010019951.1, read on the forward strand.
AAATGATTACATTTCTTACAGACAAATGTAAAGTAATAATGAATGTGTATTTTGTTGCTGCACTGTAATCATTAAACAAAGCCTTTTAAATGTCTTTTTCTAAATATAATAAGTTTTGTTATATAAATTATTGTTACACTAAATGACAGTTTGACAGTCGGTGTCTATTGTAAATCATGGGAAACATTCATTTTTTTCTCATTAATTTTTTTTATCCAAACAGATTCCAATCTAAGGAAAAATATAAAAACTAAATGAATAGACTTTTCTGCATTTTCACAAACATGACCTTTACAATGAACAAAGATATCTGCATAAAGTCAATACCTCCTGAAAGCCATTATACTGTTCACAATATGGACAATCCCAGCAGTTTCTGTTCCCATAGGGGACAACTGTGTCCTGATTGCAGAACCAACAATTTACTTGAAGATGAGTCGGTTTCTTCCTGTAGAATTAAAAGAATAAAGTTAGAACTGCTGCAGAAGCCAAAACTTAAATTCTGTTTTTAAACACAATCAATCATCGCATAAATACATTTTCTTCAGAAAAATATCAATATATACAAATGAAAAAAGAAAATGGAACTACAGGAGTCCAGTGCTTTTGAATGCATGCATTTTCAAAGTACATTCAGTGGAAAACAACATAAAGCCTGAAATTTAAATCTAATCTACTGAATGCAAAACTGGGAATTTGCTTTTTCAAACAGCACAGTAAGGGTCTTGGGATCTGAGACCATGAATAGAGCTTGATTGAATTTAATTTGAATAACTAAACTGATTAATTTGATTGACTTGACAACGGCTTGATTACACTGACAAACTCAGCCTGTGGCAATATAAATCAGTGATTAACAACCAGGGGCCCCCAAATTTATTTAAATAAGGCAAAACAGCTATTAAAAGAATTATAGAACCACAAATCAAAATCTTATTTTCTCATTTTCATTAAACCCCATTTAACTGGTGATGGTGTGGAGAGACCCCCCTTATGATTGTGAAGTGCTTTGGGTGTATGGCTATACACGATAATTGCGCTATATAAATACACTTTACATTACATTACAACAGACATCTTAAAAAAAGAAAAGAAAAAGAAAAAATCAAACAATCTTAAAAAAAAAAAAGATTTACAGTATGAGGAAGCTACATTATAGCTACATAAGTCAAATTCAATACCTGGGAAATAAAAAAAACAAACTCAAATTCGATAGCATACATGCGTCTGCTAGATGTTTTTTAAAGATCATTTAGTCTGGAAAACATCTGCTGTGTTCAAAGGTCTACTAAACATGATAATTCAACATTTTATTGATTCTAAACATCCAATTAACATTCTGAAAATTGACGTCTACAGATGTAAACAAAAACATCAAATAGATGTCCCAGCGATATATGTGTGCTATCGGAGTTAATATGCATTAATTTCATAATACTTGTTTTTAAAAATAGGCATGCAGTAAATTGCAAATAGTTAAGTCGTTGGTTAAAAAGAAGGCTGAAAATATATGAAAGGTTGCGAAGTGCTTGATACAAAAATGATTGTCATCTATATCAAGTCATGGCATGCCTGTTATTATGAAGAAATCTGAATAAAACAGAATCCAGGAAATGAATCATCTATCATACAACACCACTGCCAAATAAAATGTAACAATTGTTTACTAATTAATTACTTGGTAGAACAAACCAGACCAAATGTGATTCACTGCATATCAGAGCAGACACTTTGTGTAACATCAATAAAGCTACCTAATATTTCCACTGTCGTTTTCAGGCTAGCATGACTGATTTCTGACAGTTTGATACCAGTGTGTCTTTTCTGAGGAAGTTGTTCTTAGCATGGTAAGAAACTTTACACTCAAAATAACAATTACTTAGAATAGCTTAAAAAATATATAACTAAAAAAGACTAAAGGAGCTTTAAATGAAGCTAACTGTATAAATACGAAAGCCAAACATTGATTATCCTTTTAAAACGACCATCTTTTGTTGTTCTTATCCCATTTGTCTTAGAAACCATAAATATAACAATGAATTTTGCTTTGTTTTGTCCAAAGATACGAATCACGCGCATTTGTATCGGGCGCTTCTCACTAGCTTTGCGCGTGAACATCTATATTTTCTTTACCGCAAGACTGTTATATGAACAAACTGCTGCAATACTGAATTATCAGGAATCGTATCGACAATAGTTCAATTACTTCACAGCCCTTACTAGATAGCAATGACTGATATACGAGGCCCAGCGACATCTTATGGGCAGGGGCACAATAATACCTGGTTACAATTCTGTAGATCAGCGCTCCTCCTGCTGCAACCGCGGTCGCTCCCACACCACCGACTACAAGCGGCGGATACTCTAATAATATTTGGTTGAAGGCCTCCATTGCAGATCGATATTTTGACAGTAGTGTTATTCAAAGAAAGCTACACGCTAGAGGAGTGCATGCGGCAACAGACGCGCGCATCAATCTGCAATGGTCATTTCCAGGTCACGAGCGCGGAATCGAGAACCTGTCAAAATAAAAGTTACTTGGACGGACTTTTGTGCCACTCTGAACGTAATAAATAAATAAATAAATAAATAAATAAATAAATAAATAAATAAAGAGCTGTCACAAATTTTGTACATTAGCCTTTATATTATGTAGTGGCATTTTTGTTTAGTGTGCAGTGTACAGGATGATGGCTAACAACTTCTAAAGATTTTATCCGTATATTTTAATAAAAGACCCGCTATCTCAACAAGTTTTATGGAGAGTTGCGCAGTGCTACATATTTTTATTATATATGTAATCTTTTTAACGGCATTATACTGTTTTTATGATTATTGTGTTGATGATGGGATTGAACAGCTTGTGAATTACAAATAGGCTTACACATTTATTTAAATACAATATATACAGTCGTGGCCAAAAGTTTTGAGAATGACACAAATATTAGTTTTCACAAAGTTTGCTGCTAAACCGCTTTTAGATCTTTGTTTCAGTTGTTTCTGTGATGTACAGAAATATAATTACAAGCACTTCGTACGTTTCAAAGGCTTTTATCGACAATTACATGACATTTACGCAAAGAGTCAGTATTTGCAGTGTTGGCCCTTCTTTTTCAGGACCTCTGCAATTCGACTGGGCATGCTCTCAATCAACTTCTGGGCCAAATCCTGACTGATAGCAACCCATTCTTTCATAATCACTTCTTGGAGTTTAGTGGGTTTTTGTTTGTCCACCCGTCTCTTGAGGATTGACCACAAGTTCTCAATGGGATTAAGATCTGGGGAGTTTCCAGGCCATGGACCCAAAATTTCAACGTTTTGGTCCCCGAGCCACTTAGATATCACTTTTGCCTTATGGCACGGTGCTCCATCGTGCTGGAAAATGCATTGTTCTTCACCAAACTGTTGTTGGAAGAAGTTGCTGTTGGAAGATGTTTTGGTACCATTCTTTATTCATGGCTGTGTTTTTGGGCAAAATTGTGAGTGAGCCCACTCCCTTGGATGAGAAGCAATCTCACACATGAATGGTCTCAGGATGCTTTACTGTTGGCATGACACAGGACTGATGGTAGCGCTCACCTTTTCTTTTCCAGACAAGCCTTTTTCCAGATGCCCCAAACAATCGGAAAGGGGCTTCATCCGAGAATATGACTTTGCCACAGTCCTCAGCAGTCCATTCGCCATACTTTTTGCAGAAGATCAATCTGTCCCTGATGTTTTTTTTGGAGAGAAGTGGCTTCTTGCTGCCCTTCTTGACACCAGGCCATCTTCCAAAAGTCTTCGCCTCACTGTGCGTGCAGATGTGCTCACACCTGCCTGCTGCCATTCCTGAGCAAGCTCTGCTTTGGTGGCACTCCGATCCCGCAGCTGAATCCTCTTTAGGAGACGATCCTGGCGCTTGCTGGACTTTCTTGGACGCCCTGAAGCCTTCTTAACAAGAATTTAACCTCTTTCCCTTTTTTGATGATCCTATAAATTGTTGATTTAGGTGCAATCTTAGTAGCCACAATATCCTTGCCTGTGAAGCCATTTTTATGCAACGCAATGATGGCTGCACGCGTTTCTTTGCAGGTCACCATGGTTCACAATGGAAGAACAATGATTTCAAGCATCACCCTCCTTTTAACATGTCAAGTCTGCCATTCTAACCCAATCAGCCTGACATAATGATCTCCAGCCTTGTGCTCGTCAACATTCTCACCTCAGTTAACAAGACGATTACTGAAATGATCTCCGCAGGTCCTTTAATGACAGCAATGAAATGCAGTGGAAAGTTGTTTCCAGGATTAAGTTCATTTTCATAGCAAAGAAGGACTATGCAATTCATCTGATCACTCTTCATAACATTCTGGAGTATATGCAAATTGCTATTATAAAAACTTAAGCAGCAACTTTTCCAATTTCCAATATTTATGTCATTCTCAAAACTTTTGGCCACGACTGTACATATAGCAGTGCTATCTGTTGAAAATAAATAAAATCATATGCAATTTCTCTATTTAACCACTAGATGTCACCATAGACTAAACCATAGACTAAAAATACACACCATAATTAAAAGCACAAATAGGGTGCTAAATATTAAATAAAATATTTAATAAAAAAAAACTTCAGAAATGTGAGTTCAAAAAAGTCGTCAGTTTTGTTACTGTCTGTTACATACTTTACCTTTCAATTAGTGGAACTTTCTCTCACAACTAACTTTATGGTAACTTTATAACTTTAAGGACACAGCTGATCTAAAAATATCTTTGTAAAATGTCATAACTGTTACCACAGTATCGAAATAAAAACTGAATTCATCACTGATCACACAGTGGATTGCTTATCAGTCTTTTAATCATGTTTTCATTAGAGCCACAATAAAATTTCTTTAACAATATTTACAGTGTATTTACTAGAATGTACAGCAACAAACTAGTCGACAAACTATAAAGCAATTTGTTTTTTTAAATGTAAAACATCAAGCGCTATTATTATTATTAGAATAAAAATATGTTTTCAGTCTGCTGCTGTTAACAGTTGTTTTCCTAAGCATTTAGAAATGCGAAATCTCCAATTTGTAGAGCTTATAACATGGACATTTCAGTTTTTGGCTCAGTCATGTATTTTTATTGGAATTTTAATAATTCACCCTCCATTTCCTTTAAAAGCTATGAACTTTCTTTCATAACCTTGGTGACAAAAATATCCTGATTGAAACTCATTAAACTGCAATAAAAAACATTTCCCCCCTTGTGCCATAAAATGATGCTATATTTGTTAATAGGTTTTTATTATGTTGGCAATGTAAAAAAAATAAAAAATAATAATAATAATAATAAAAAACATATATATATATATATATACTCACTTTATTCCTGTTTTCTGCATATTCATATTAGTCAAATTATACATCCATATTTGTGTGTATGTTGGTATGCATGTGAGAGTGTGATTTGAATGTGTAACAAAGATTTTATGTTTGTTTAAATAGTTTAAACAGAAAAAAATATCCTTGACACATCCAAAGCTGTAATAAACAAAGCTTCTTTTTTACTTTGCATGTAGTATATTGAAAACAACTAATTTTTTTTCTCTTTTTTTTTTCATAAAAAACACCTGTCATTTTGTAAAAATAAAAAACATCATTTAAAGGGTTAAAATTATGAAAATGGATGAATGTTTGGGCATTTAAATTTGAACTGATACTGGTGAAAAAAAAATCTACATCATTCATTCATTCTCCTTCGGCTTAGTCCCTTTATTCATCAGCGGCCGCCACAGCAGAATGAACCGCCAACTTATCACGTTTTACACAGCGGATGCCCCTCCAGATGCAACCCAATACTGGGAAACATACAGTACATACATACATACATACACTACGGCCAATTTAGTTTTATTCAATTCACCTATAACGCATGTCTTTGGACTTGTGGGGGAAACCAGAGCACCCAGAGAAAACCCACATGAACACGGGGAGAACATGTAAACTCCACACAGAAATGCCAACTGACCCAGCCAGGACTCAAACCAGTGACCTTCTTGCTGTGAGGCGACAGTGCTAACCACTGTGCCACCGTGTCGCCAAATCTTCTTCAGAAAAAAAAAATATATATATATTATTAGGATGTTTTTGCCATTTTTAGCATAAGAGGAATCTATTTTGATGTGCAAGGGTTAATCTTTACATATCAAAAACATTTTTATTGTTGTTTAAAAAAAGGTGTATTCTTTTCATTCAGTTACGAAGTCTAAATATAAATACTGTATCAACAATCACAAGTTAGTTGTAACCTTCACGCTTAAAAGCATATGTTGACATAACTCGATCATTATCTTTAACATTACAAATGATTCACTTCTGTGTTCAGAATTTGTAGCACACACAGACAAGATGCAGGGTCAAAGTTCATGTTCTTGTTTTGTACCCTCGTGTTGCTTCAAGTTAACGGCAGGAATTCCTGACTCATTCCTTCATTCCCACAGTCTTGATAACCCTCACAAATCAATCTGAACAGACTTGAAAAAGATGCATTTATTTATGTGGCTCATTTCTTTTTAAACTATGCATTTTCAACAAGAAAAAAAAAAATCATAATTTATATTAACAAACCAACAGCAGCATACGCATCGAAGCCCTTCTTTTCTGTACAGCCAAATATACAGTAAACGGATGAAACGTTTCTAACAGAGGTGAATGGAATTAATTGGTCAGACTCCCGAATGCTACAAGGTGTCACAAAACAGGTATTACAAAATATTGCAACATAACCGTGAGCTCCTAGAAAGCCATTTCAACATAGTCTCCTTTCCTACCAAGAAAATAATAATAATAATAATAATAATAATAATAATAATAATAAAACCCGGATCCACTAATGATTAACTCGCAAAACTCCATGGGCAAGTACCATATCATCATCATCATCATAGATCCAAAGAATTGCAATTGACCGCAAACAAAATGCTACTTATAATAACAATAATTTAGTTAACTTAAATGCACTATTTGTATATTCAGATGACCTTTATCTGTACACTGATACAGTATACATCAACAGCTATGCAATATGCGCCATTTACATAACACACAAACGAGCAAAACAGTTCTGATAACAGGCATTCTTCTTCTTTTTAAAAAAAAAAAAAGCTACTGAATGTCTTTGGGTGATTACAAATGAACATTCACGTCCACTGGAGCTGCAAGTTTCAGTGTCTTTGTGCTTTATTTGGAGGGTTCGGCCAGCAGATGGACGATCAGCTCGTATGTGGACAGCACTATGGCCGTGTTGGGGATTTGTCTGATGAGCTGTGGAATGAGTCCTCTATAAAATGCAGCGTAACCCTCTTCTACTGCCACAAGACGTCCCGTCTGAAAGAAGTACTTGTATTTGCTGCCTTCTTCTCTGAGTCTCGTCCGAATGACCTCTGGAAGAGACATCGGGAAGTTAGGAAGGGATGTAAAAGTCTTTTTTTGAATTAAGGTAATGAGAAAGCTTGCTTTTTTCACTTAATCGTTATGGTGAGGATAACTTTTTTTTAACTCTTCAGAAGTTCAAGGATTGGTACTGTGTTTGCTAAAAATGAATATAAACATGCATGACACCTTTTTTTTATTTTATGCGAAGAAAAAAAAATCCTGATAAAATTAAATGTAAATAAAAGAAAATTATTAAAAAATAATAATTCTATCACCAGAATAAAACAAAAAATATATATTTGTAATTTTAAAATAAGGTTCTCAAGAAAAACGAAAAATCAAATCCAGAAAAAAAGTAAATTCAGATTTTTTTTTTTCATTTCCAATCCTGCTTATTAATTTTTTTTTTGTGGAAACCATAGTTATTTCTTAAAACCTTAAGCCGTCAAAAAAACTTGTGAGCGGTCAAATAGTTAACATACACATGAAATTATATGATAATGTGTATGTTAATATACTATAATGATGATAATAATAATAATAATAATAATAATAATAATAGTAATAATAGTAAATACTATTATAATTTATCTAAAAAAAAAAAAAGTTACTTATAAATATATCATAAAATTGAATTATTGTTATAAACATAACAATAATAAACAATTTATAAATAACTCACAAGTTATAAATAATAAACTTAATCAAATAAATAAATATTATAAATGACTTAGAAACATAAATATAAACATATTTTTGCTGATATATTGATTTCATTTTACAGATAACATGACCTGAATGTTCCTCAGTTTGTTTAGCAATTCAATATCTTGCTATAAAACTTAGAATACATATTTTCAATTTTTTTACCCATTAATATCAGTCATTTCATTGTATTTCTAATGCCCTCCATGCCCTGCCTTAAAAGTACCAGCAGTCTTCTACCTAGAGCGGAAGCCATCCATGTATATCTTTAGACATAAACCGGTTGACGCTGGTTTATTCTGCCTGACAGGTAATAACAACCTACCATGTGGATAAGCTATGCAGGAGGCGCAACCCTTGGCAAATGCAGCAGCAAACATGAGGCCCAGGAAATCTGAAGCCCCTTTATCAGTGTCCGTGTCAGGCGTGGTGAATCGACTCTGTGCGAGGTATTTCTTCAGCGTCTCATAGATGAGGAAGCAGATCATGGTTTCTGAGATGCCTGCGTACGATGCCGTCAGGCCCCGGTAAAAACCTCTCATTCCCTCCGTCTTATACACGTACCGTGCGCATTGCAATGCATTCATTTTCTTCTCCCCACGTGCTCTACAGGAAAAAAAAACAAAAAAACAAACAAAACAAAAAAAAAGAGATGGTAGGTCAGGTAATCAGGAAGAAATAGATTACAATGGTCAAGGATTTAATATGAGGTAACAGTTCTGGTTTCAAAACCTTGGGTCACACTTTCTATTAAAAGCATCTTAATTACTATGTACTTACATTTAAATGATCATTTGGTGATCATTTAAACAATGCACTTATTACGTAAATATAGGTTTACATTGTACTGATATTTTTAAAACACCAGCATGTAATTACATTTGTAAATAACTTCAGTAATTATATTTATAATAACACTGTTGATCCATCTGTTACACCTTACTCCACCCTTAAAGGGATAGTTCACCCAAAACTTTTCATTCTGTCATCATTTATTCATCCTTGACTTGTTCTGAGTTTTTTGTTTTGTTGAACACAAAAGAAGATATTTTGAATAATGTTGAAAACGGGTAACCATTGACATGCATAGCAGGAAAAACAATTTCTATGGAAGTCGATGGTTACCGTTTCCAACATTCTTCAAAATATCTTCTTTTGTGTTCAACAGAGGGCGGAAAGCTCATACAAATGAGCGAATGATGACAGAATTTAAATTTTTTGGGTGAACCCACCCATACCACCAAACCTGCTCCTAACATTACCAATATCCCTCACTATCTACCACAGAGTGATTTGCAATTCAATATGAACTAACAATAAACACAATGTACTTATTATGATGCAATTACAGAGTGGTTCAGGCCACTTCAGTGTGAATACTCAAATCAAGACTTGCGGCTTAAATTTGCATTGCACAAAGTGGTTTGCGTGTAAGATGGAAGGAAGAATTAAATGACAGCCTATTTTCAGAATGTACCATCTGACATACTTCTCTCATCTGACCCTAGTAGTGTACTGCCGGTGCCCTTTAAAGTCAAATATAGACCATGCCGCCTAAGCCTTGATTGGTGCGTCAAGGTGGATATTTTAACAGCAGCAGACCAGATCACATGCTAAATTGTCACTGTGATTGTGTAACAGGGAGATGGAACAAATGGGCTGCCGTCCTAAAACTCAACACCGGATCAACTCAATACCGGAAGATGGCCACAATTCAAGGGGTGTGATGCAGAAAACATGACATGACATGTGCCCAAGTTCACTGGGAGTAAAGCAAAGGTGAAACTCAGTAACATTAACATACTTTTTTTCAAGCTGCATTCTTGTTTTGACCATCCAGATGGGATTCATCAGGGAGTTTGTGATGAACGCTGCAAAAGGAAAACAACGCAATTAGGGATCCACTTTTAATTTAGGAATTCGCTTGCATATATTTCTCCCAAGTTCTGGGAAATGCTGTCAGCAATGTTGAGTAAATATTTCTTAAAGGCATAGATCACCAACAAATCTCAATTTGACATTAAAGGGATAGTTCACCCAAAAATTTAAATTACCTCATCATTTATTCTTCCACTTTTATGAGTTTCTTTCTTCTGTTGAACACACAAAAAAGATATTTTGAAAAATGTAACCAAAACTTCCATAGTAGGAAAAAATTATAATATGGAAGTCAATGGGTGCCAGCATTTTTCAAAATATCTTCTTCTGTGTACAACAGAAGAAAGAAACTCAAACAGGTTTGGAACAAGTGAAGGGCAAGTACACTATGGCAATTTTCATTTTTGGGTGAACTGTTCCTTTAATTCACTCACCCTCAGACCCTAGGTGACTTTTTATCTTCAGTAAAACATTAAAGACGATCTTATTTTAAACTGTGGTCCTTGATTCATAAAATGTAAATCAACAACTACCAGCACTTAGAGATGTGTCAAAACAAACACATACAGGTAAAACAAAATGAATACACTCCTGACACTACATTAAGGTCCGGTGAAGCAACATGACAGCAAAACAGACAAACAAACTCATTATTTACAAGTCATTACAACCTTTTTGACCATAGTCTCAGCAAACAGTCCTCATGATTGTATCAAGTACATCAAACAAAAGGAATAAGTGGAAAAATCAATGTTCGCATTTGAACAGAATTTCACTTTTTTTTTTTAAATAGATTCCAGAGATTCCAGCATAATTATTAGGACTGCATGATGAATCTAAATGAAATCAAAGTCATGATTTCACAAAAGAAGCGATTGTCATGCACATCTCATCATGGAAACACAGCTCTATGATCAGTAGTAAATTTTCCTCCAAAGGCCAGAGAGCGCTCTCACACAAACTGGAAATACACCACAAAGAAGAGACGCAGAACTGCATTTATTTATTCAACATGACTAATAATTACACAGCTACAGAATTATCTCACAGAAGGATTTATTTCAGACTGGAGTAAACCCAGGTTTTTAATTGTGGTATTTTCACATGCTTTCACATGTAGCAGAAACACAGAACAGTAGATTACTGAGAAGCTATGCAAACAGCTGGCAAATCACAGAATGATTATCTTTGATTTCAGAATAGAGTCAATTAAAACGTATGCAATTTTTGTGTAGCTTGTCAGTGAAATACATTTCCCAGAAGGGCATCCGCTGTGTAAAACATATGCTGGATAAGTTAGTGGTTCATTGCGCTGTGGCGACCCCAGATTAATAAAGGGACTAAGCCGAAAAGAAAATGAATGAATGAATGAATGAATATTTAATACCTTACGCATACACAAACCATTGACCTCAGTGTTTCATCAAGAGCCGCAGGTATTATTTTTATATTGCCTGTATGTGTTTTTTTTTCTCTCTCAAAGTGCTAGTAGACATTGACTTTTTTTTTTTTACTAAAAATCTTCTGTAATGTTCTGCTGAATAACAAGTGACCCTCATCTTGTATAGATTGTTAATAGTAAATTCTTCTTTTTGGATCTCTTTAACAAGTTCTCACCTGCAAAGCCTGCTGAGGACATGTGGACGACTCCGCTGTTTGGCACAAAGATGCCATTGAAAGTTTCTTTTGACTTTGAATAAGCTGCGAAATAGATTGCCCTGCAGAAGAACAGACAAGAGAACAGTACATTAGCGCCTCTGTTCTGTTGAACTCAACACCCCCTGCTTCCTCTGTCCACGCATGACAGTGCAGAGTTCATTTTGATGTAAAAGAGCCATTTGCGCTGAAAGGCTGCCAATGTTTTATCAAGCTGAACAGCTTGCAGTGAGAGTTCCTGACAGTGCAGCGAGTTCTCTTTGCTGAATGTCTAAAAGAGGCGGCACAAAGAGCTGAATAAGCACCCGCATCTACTGCCATGTGGGACACAATGACTAAACAATAACTGCAGCGTTCAAGAGTCAAAACATCTCTAGCCTGCTCTGAACTAAGAGGTGCTTTGAATGTAATTAAGAATGGGAAATGTAGGGCTTGTGTTGATGAGGAAAAACTACTAACTAATAATAATGATGATGATTTATTAATTTTGTAAAAATTTTATCATTTTGTCACATTTCTCTCTTCTTCTTGATCCATTTCCCAATTTAAAGTTGAAGCTAAAAGCAATGGTACGAATGTTTTTTTTAATAATGTTTATTATATATTATTTTTACATTTATTAATATTACATTTTTATTTCTAGCAATATATTTAACAGTACAGTATTGTTCTCATTAACAGTTAAGATCAAACTAAACCAAAAAAACCCAAATTGTTTTACTTTATGTACTAAAATAGCTAAAAAAAATTTTTTATTAAAAAACTATACAGACATCTTAAAAATAACACTGAACTGTAAAAAGAAATTATAGAGATATTAAACTAATTGAAGCTATCTATAAAATATAACAGTATCCTAAATGCAATAAAATAGGACTGTAACATAGTAGGCTATATATTGTATTAAAGTTCTTGTCTCTTTGTTTCAAAGCTTTCCATTAAAACGTCTATGGGCCAGTTGAAAATAAAAATCTACTTTACAGCTAACAGATATACTCATATATTTAATTTATCAAATTCTTAACCTTGATTTGCACATAATGGAATTGAACCATTACCTTGAAGGTGCAACACCAACGAGATTTGGACCCAACCCTCTGAATAAAGATCTTGGTCCCTCTTTTTCTAGAATTGACCTGATGAGGAAAGAGAGGTGAAAATTAGATGACCTTATCATTTCAATCTGACTGCACGAGACCAGTTCATAATCCAGTTTCACAGCCTGTTTTGAATAATGCAATTTCCAGAAAACCAGTGACACAGTTCTTCACTTACTCACTTCCCTCATGATTCACCCATATGACTCCTAAACTCAACACAACTCGCTAAACATTGAATATGTACAATGGTAGATCACATTACTTCCTGAAATCCTCTTAGGTCATCACTGATTGATAATATACTACTTCCTGAAGGGAAAACACACTGAAATGACCTACATTTACACATAAGCAAATGCTTTCTCATTTTTTTTTTGTTCCCATACCAGCTTCATGGCCTATAACATGCCAAATACATGTCATTTAACATTTGGTTAAACATAATTTAACAAATAGAATGCACTAAAACAACTTAATAAAATAAACTTAAAAAAGATCAAATTAACTTTATAAAAATGCTAAATGTATTATAGATCATCTATAACAGTGTTTAGATAAGTTACTTTTAAAAAGTTAATAATTACATCATTTACTATGCATTTAAAATAATATGCCTGAAAAGTAATCTCATTACTCTAAGGAATTTAATTAACTGACTGAATACTACTTAAAATTCCCATAAATCTCAGCGAAGAGACAATATATTAAATTAAGTTAATTTAGCTTTAATTAAAAAAACATAACATTATTTAGTTTACAAACAGAATTACTGCAAAAAAAAAAAAAAAAAAAGCTAAATATTATAGGTATCAAAACATAGAAACAAAGCAATAACACATTTAATAAATTCAGTATATTGGCACTAATTTCCCACTCAATTCATTGTTTTCTCAGAAATATGACAACTGCGTTCTTTAGCTGAAAAAAAAAAACACTGAACTATTCTGCAAAATATCTAAAAACAAATTACTTTCCTCTGAATTTGTATATTGTTGTGAAATCATTTTTTATTCAATTCATTGTTTCTTAACTGCAGCTCTGCACAAGAACTTTGGCCAAAGGAAAAATGGTCATGCCCAACTGAGCCTGGTTTCTCTCAAGGTTTTTTTACCTTCACTTTCGTCAATTGGTGAAGTGTGTTCCACTTGAAGAGCTGCGCATCGATGGATTTGCTCTTCAGTGTTTGGACTTTCAGCAGTGAAATTTAAACTACACTGAACTGAACTAAACTGAACTTCTCGGAAAACTGGACTGACGCATTTTCAAATTACTAGGACTTCTATGTTAAGCTGCTTTGACACAATCTACATTGTAAAAGTGCTATAGGAATAAAGATTTGAATTGAAAATAGAAACTGAATTGAATTAAATTAAGCATGTTCAGTCATTGTGATGAATGAAACTTTTAGCTGAAAAGTAGAATGATTTATTCTGCAAACTATATTTGTATCACAAAAAAAATACAATTACTCTTCTTTGAATTAATTTATACGGAACTGTTGAACAAATGCATTATTAGTAAAAGCGAACAGTAATCCATTTCTTTTTTTAGCGGATAAATCATTCAATTACATAACTCGTTATTTTGTAAGTGATTACACCCAACACTGGTCTATAAACACATCTGTAAAAGTTTGTTCTGATAGCAATCATAACATTATAAATAGAGCAGTCCAAAAATATCAGTTTTATAGAGATGCTACAGCTACAGTACTGAAAATGTCCTTTTTTCCAAGGTATAAGCCAAACTGTCCTTAATTGAAATGTCTCTTGAGGTCTGAATGTCACGTAGACCTGTACACTCCCTCACAGTTGCTTACTTCAGGGACACTTTGTGTTTGCGGCTAGTAACCCGAGCACAGCAAGAAGGCATCATGTGACTGTGCAATGCTGTCTCCGTCTACCCAAAATAGACCTTAACACTTACAGTATGAACTCCTTTGCCTTTACATAACACTGCCTGCTAATGGCAGCACAAAGCTTCCTCGTCATCATCATCATCAACAGCAGGATAAGAGACGCTTTAATCAGCTTTCATGAAGAAGATCAAAACCAGATGGTAAATGCATTCAGATTACAGTATTCAAACGCAATGTGTGGCCACTTTAAAGTCTGCATAAAATCTAAATTTACTATGTTTATTTTGCTAGCTCACATTGTTATTCTTGAAATGAATAATTCATCTGTGCAAGTTAATCCACTGAAAAATATGTTTGTTTTGATAATCTTCAATGGAGAATGGGAATCTGTGTGATGGCAAGTTGCATTCCACCATGTTTGTGGACAAGCGCACAATGTGAACCAATGCAAATCAACAGAAAAAGCTGACTGTTTTATAGGGATATCTTTTGAAATACATCCTACAAGCACTCAGAATAAAATGAACTAACCTGTAGATATCTTAATAAATGATCTCTAAGAAGCTGAAAATATGCCTTACATAGCCTGAGAAAGAATGCAGACGGAGGGAATCAAATAAATGAACCAGCTCATCTGTAACTGACAGGGTATCAATGAGCCAACACAAGAAAATATTTCTATTTATGATTTTCTTCTTTGTGTGTGCTTACAGTTTATTGCTGATGAGTGTATATTTACACATTTTTTACATTAAATCAAAAGAGATCTTTTGTATCACGTGTTATAACTACCCAGAATGCTTTTGCGCTGTAACAACACATTCCCATTCTTTATTATAGTCTGATCATTTGCATCTGCCTTTGGAGTGGCCGCCATTCTGTTGACGTCAACTTGAGGGCTTCTATAGCAACTGTATATCAAATCCTTAACCATGGCTCTCTTACTATTGGCTTGCTATGAGAGAATGATGCACAAAAGAAATCTCCACCCCCTACCTAATATTCTGTTTCAGTTGGAAGCACATCAACATACTATAATAAAAGCCTTAGCAACTACCAGTTCGCGCAGACTTTGAAGAGGCTTCATCGTGTTCTAGGTGAATAGTTTTGTTGTATTGTTTGTCCTGTCTTGCTTACCGTAACACCTGTAGTAATCCAGGAGTGACGGATCCCGGTCTGATGACGCCAGCACCATTGAGTGTGCCCAGCTGGACCTGGAAAACCGGCCTGAGAGTGAGGCCGGATGACTGGAGCCTGGTTTTTAATACCTCGAGGGGGCACGTCATGATGGCACCTACTGTTCCACCACATCTGTAAACAAAGAAAACAATGTAATGTATAAATGGTTTTGAAAGGAACTGATACTTTAATTCAACAAGGAATGAATTTTTGAATGTATTTATAATGTTACAAATTACAATTAAACAAGTTGCACTGACTGTTATCAACCCTTTATTAATATGTTTCTTGTCTTGAGAAGCAAATATTAAAGGATTAATTCACTGTAAAATGAAAATTATGTGATTAATCACTCATGTTCATTACTCATTAATTATTCATGCTCAGAACACAAGTCAATATATTTGGATAAGATCTGAGATCTCCCTCATCCTCCATAGACAGCAACAGTCTGAGACATTCAAAGTCCAGAAAAGGAACCAAAACATTACACGCCAGTATCTCGCCTGTAATCATATGAAGCGCCTAAAAAAAACCTTTGTTTAATTTTAATGTTTAAATCTTTAATGTTTTTAGTTCATTTTCTGGACTTTGAATGTCTCAGAACCAGTGAGATCTCCCAGGGAGATCTTGAATTTAATCTAAAATATCTTAGTTTGTGTTACAAAGGTGAACGAATGTCTCAGGGGATTGGAAAGACATGAGGGTGAGTAATCAATAACAGAATGTTAATTTTTGGGTGAACAAACCCTTTAAAAAATGCTTCTGAAGAATCACGTGACACAGAAGACTGGAATGTTGACTAATCATTATATGAATAAGTAAAAAATACTAACATAGAAATGTTAACTTTAAATTATATTAATATTTAATCATTACAGTGTTACCTAATTGCAGCCTTGGTGAGCAGATGAGGAAAAAACCTTACCCACTCAAGATTTTTGAATAGTATAGTTTTTACATAATATCTATGTTTTTAAAATAAATATTCTTATACAATAACCATAGAAACATGTAATGCTTATACCATGTTATGGGTCATGTTATATTTTGTTTTCCTAGGTAACAGCTGCACAGATGTCTATATTTGGTAAATTCCTTCATCTGATGAAATCTACAATGCTTTGAAGGCATACCTTTTTAAGCAAGGTATTTAAAAAAAAAAAGCTGCTAAATAAGGTAAAAATAATCTGTGTGTTCTGATGTTTATTTTGGTGGCAATTTGTGTGTCATATTAAAGTTAATGTTTTTTTCTGTTTTTTTTTTTTAGATGTGTATTGAATCTGCTTTTTACCGGCACCATAAATAATAAAATAATAAATAATTTAATAAAATAACTATATTATGTAACCTAAAAAGTGGGCTATGGACCATAAAAACAAAGAAAAGGTTGAGGACCTTCAGATTAGATTTGGCTGATGTTACATTTGCTGTTTGTGGTGATACTAAAATCCAATTCAAACTAAACTTTAGTCGCAAATATAAATGTGTGCGTCAGCAATGCTTGCGGACCCCCAGTCTGGCTGTTGAAAGAGTCAAGAGTATTAGAACGAGGTCAAGGAAAACAAACTTAACTTCATCAAAATGACAATATGACGCAGGTAACACTGATCGTAATTCACATTACTAAATAAAAGAGGTATTTCCACTATAACCTATATTACACCATCAAAGAAACCTTATGTGAAAAAAAACACTACAAGTCTGTGAAGCCGGTAAAATGCAGTACAGCAGAGAGCCAGTCAAACATACGTAGAAATGAATCTGGTCACCTCGTGTGCATTTTGTTCATTTCAAATAAATTGAAGAAGCCCAAAAATCACAGGTCATGTTTCAAAGAAGTCACAACATGTTGACGCAGATCATAGGTCAAACTACTGGTGAAGTAAAAGACATGTGAAGAGCACAGTGCCTCTGACCTCAGGAAAGCGAGTGAGCGACAGATTAATCACAAATCTGTCTGAGGAGCACATTCAGTTACAAGGGCAGACGTCCTCAGCCTTAAGCCCAAACACTGATGCAAGACTCCCCTTGACTTGCTCTACAATGCTCTCTTCCTAATAAAGTGATCCATATCGCAGAACACAAAGAGTAATGTTTTTATGGGAAAGTGTATTGTTACTGGCACACAAAGCTTCAGGCACGATTACATAATGCCCATATTGTGCCATCAATGTTTGAATAAAACAAATATGCAAATGTATGTGTCCTTCAAAGCAAGTCACCTGAATCTAACCTATGTGTTATTTAGCTCAAAACTCTGTCAGATAGTTAACTAAATGGCAATGGAATTATTAACGTATAACTTTAGTAATAGATCATGCAAATGCTTGATGATGTTTTTCTCAATTGTTTTTTTCATGGAAATCCCTGCTCAGGAATATGTCAAAAAAAATTGAAAGAGAGAGGAAAAAAATGTTTAAAGAAATTATTACATATTTTAAATGAAATTTCTTCTTTTTTGCAACATCTACAGTTTAGAATATTTGTACTTGTTTTTATTTTATAATTTATTTATTTATTTAATATATACAACAATCAAATGATTTTATGAGAAAAATATATACAATGTACAATATACAGTTCATATTAAAGCAATTTGAAAATAATACTGCCATATCTTGAAATTCAGTTTAATTTAATAAATGCTAATTTATTAAAGAGCAATATTATCTTTAATATCACACTTATGCTATTCTGCAAAACTGCTGTATTCATTACTGTCTATACAAAACATGTTAATTAAATTTTTTCTATTTTATTCTAATCTTAAGAAAAACACTCATCATACTCCAAATCCTAATATTTTGAAATTAATATACTTTCTATTATAGTCTAATCTTAAGAAAAACAAAGACTCAACATACTGCAACCTATAATATTTTGAAATTAATATTTGTTTATATATATTTTGCCATTATTTGATTTATTTCACAACAAAGGGGCAGTGTACATTAATCAACATTCCCCAAGAACATAAATGTACCCAAATTAGCCCAAAGTTTTCATTGGCGTTCTCTTTGCCAGATGTTAAAGGCCTATAAATCAATAAAAATACAAATTCAAACTATAAACAATACTCAAATAAGCAATAATTAATTTAGAAGTAAAGTTTTTTAATTGTAATACCACACTTATGTTTCACAGACAGGGAATATACAGGGAAAAGTGTATATTTCTTTATATTTTCTATAGATATAATAATATCTTGTGCTTGGCACCATTAATTAGTTACAAACCCCTTTGTCACTACGTTTCTGCATAACATGACAACACTTTGCAATCAAATTTGTCTGACATAGTCAGCCTGCAAACAATTTGCCATTTTTAAATGTCATACGTCGTTTACCCTCATTCTTGACACTATAGTGTACATGCTTGACAAGGGTACAAATCCATGTGCCCTTGAAAGAGCCAAGCATTTCGCCAGTCACAATATACTGTCGTAGGTTGAAATGCCTGTGCACATGCAACGCACTAAAATGCGCACGTTTTCATTCTACTAATAAATTGTAACAAATAAAATTACATTAAGTTATCCATACAACATCTTTCGTACAGCATCAATAGACAAGCAATAATGGTAAATTAGCAGGAAAGGTTATAAATAACCGCGGAATGACCTTGAATGATTGTATGTAAATCAAGGCGCTTTTGTTTTACATATTCAAAGATCGCTGAAGCAAAACATGTATGCAGGGACGATTAGATAGATGTTTATTAGCTAAAACCACACTTCAAATGCACATGTACTGCTGCTGTTAAAACGTGTGACGGTAATGTTCATGAAGAGCTCGCGAGAGACGCGTCTCTTCTCGTGCCATGATTACGTAACGCGTCACGGTTCTGTGTCTGACAGCCTAGACCAAAATCTATTTTTTACACCCCAGGCACAATTTACAACAGTTACTAAAATAATTAGTAACACATTCTGTGTTAATGTGAATTGAGCAGCAAACATGCTGGCGGATCATGTAAAACGTGGGTGTCGCGTGACTGGATGCTGCGCTGGCTAGTTTCACCGCTAGCTAAAAAGCTAACAAGAACTGTCATTATTTAAACACATCTTTGGAGCATCAAATGGTAGGTATAAATAACAGGAAAAAATGGTCATAAATTGTTTTATGTCTGGTATTTGTTTACAAGTCACTGCTGTGCTTTTAATGCTTTTGATCTCATACTAAGCAACGGTGATTCGCGGTTTCATAAAAATATAACGTTAACGTAAAAGTCATTTCCACTCACCCCCCTGCGAAGAGATGTAACAGCGTGTCTTTCTGCGCCATTTCAGAGAACCATTGTTCCTCGCAATATGTTAAATAAAAAGAGTAGTCACTAAGGCCGACGGCCTGATGATGCTCAACTACCGGCTTCTCTTGCTTTAAACCCGGATAAAGCAGAACATGAGAAGTTACTGGACACGCGTCATAGGGGCTGGACGGAGGTGTGTTCCTTGACGTCACGCCATCGGTACATCCACAAACAAAACTGTAAAATTAAAGGACACACACACACACACACACACACACACACACACACACACACACACAGATTTTGTGTGTGTGTCTATGTGTCAACTCTGTGTTGTTTATTTATTTTTTCAAATGGGCTACTATATTGTTTATATTGTTATATTTTTGTATCTATTTGTTATATGAGTTGTTAAAAAATGTACATTTTAAAAATGTTAAAAAAATTTAACATTACCAAAAATCACTTGTAAATAAAATTATGGAATTTAAAAATGTTTAAAAAGGTTAAATCTGGGAAAAATAAATATATATATATATATATATTCTCCCCGTGTTTGCGTGGGTTTCCTCCGGGTGCTCCGGTTTCCCCCACAAGTCCAAAGACATGCGCTATAGATGAGTTGGGTATGCTAAATTGTCCGTAGTGTATGTGTGTGAATGAGTGTGTATGGATGTTTCACAGTGATGGGTTGCAGCTGGAAGGGCATCCGCTGCGTAAAACATATGCTGGATAAGTTGGCGGTTCATTCTGCTGTGGCGACCCCAGATTAATAAAAGGACTAAGCCGAAAAGAAAATGAATGAATATGTATATATATATTAGATAGATAAATATTATAATATAAATATTTAAAATGATGTAAAATAAGGACGACAAGGTGCACTGTCACTGGTTAGCACTGTCGCCTCACAGCAAGAAGGTCACTGGTTCGAGCCCCGGCTGGGTCAGTTGGCGTTTCTGTGTGGAGTTTGCATTTTCTCCCCGTGTTCATAAGGGTTTCCTCCGGGTGCTCTGGTTTCCCCCACAGTCCAAAGACATGCGCTATAGGTGAATTCAATGAACTAAAATTGGCCGTAGTGTATGTGTGTGAATAAGTGTGTATGGGTGTTTCCCAGTACTGGGTTGCAGCTGGAAGGGCATCCTCTGTGTAAAACATATGCTGGGTAAGTTGGTGGTTCATTCCGCTGTGGCGACCCCTGAAGCTGAAGGATAAGGAATGATGTAAAATAATATCAAATATTTTTCTTTTTTTATGTATTTCAGTAATTAATTTAAACTAATCTAAATTGCTAAATGTAATTAGTCACACATATATTTTTTATGTGATTTTTAAATGTAATTTCATAAATCATAATGTCGTACTTAAAACTTTGTGAATAGCTAAATAATTCAATTAATTATATAAGTTTTTTACTTTTTGTTTTGATTTTAAAACAAATAAATAAAATTAGTCATTTGTAAAACATCAGTGAATTATATTTAGTAAGTTACTAACAACTGAATGCAGCCAATATATGTAGTACATAGCTGTTTATTAAAACAATGCACTGTGTTTTGATCAGCTACTGAAAAATCAAAAAAGGAAACAGCATAAATGTATGATGCAAGATGCAATATAAAATACAAATTTAGTAACTTAATGCATAGTTTGCTTAAATAGATTGGAGACTCCTGCAGTGTATTTGTTGTTGTCTATGGTGTGAATATGACACCATGTTCAGCCCTCAAAAGTTATTGGACACAACAAGCTAAGCAGCCTATAAGAAGACGGGGTGTGTGACGGGAGTGAGCTAGGAAAAAGCGTAAAGACTATGTTTACTGTACTGAAGATATCCATTGGTTAATGATAAACTTTTCTAGAAAAATAACTAAATTCTTTATTGTTTTCCTGTTAAGGATCAGGAGAAAATATTTATGGTAGTCATCCAGTAGAACAAGCTTATTTACCTTTACAGATAGCAAAACTATCACCATTGCTGCTCTTTTTGTCTTAAACAAAACACGATCCGTCTTTTATTGTTACTATGCCATTCAATTGACTAAATTTAACATACTGGATGTAAGATAAAAATACTAATTTTACACAGCATTGCAGTCTTGGGGGTGTTTCTGGTCACATGTTTTTTTGAGCTACATTAATTTTAATGGCAGGCAGTCTTGCCAAAAGCTTACATAACATGACTTGGCAAGTAACGTATCTCTGTCACAGATGAATGCTAGCTTTGAAAATTCACAGACGAGACAGTGTGGATCTAATATTAGCTATTTATTGCTATTAGCTGTTTATCTCTCCAGGGACATATCAAATAACCTAGCTCCAATATCCGGATCTTTCATTCTGGCAGTGAGTTCAGATGGTTCATAACCTTCATGTTCGGCATTTGCATCAGAAAAAAATGCAGGACAGGCAACAGAACATATTTATTGCATAAGCAGGAAGTATGCAATGGTGATGTCAATTTATCAATACAGCTGCATGGTTATATTATATATAATATTTCCCCTCCCCCCAAGAAACATTGATTAAGTGAACATTTCTGTTCACAGAACAAACTGATTTATTGTTGATTGATATGTTATTGGACGTACAGCAATATTTGAATAGATATTGTATGTTATGCTCACTAATAATGATTTAAATGATTTATTTTACAATTATTTGAACTAATACAGCTGTATAATCATTGTGTAGATTTGGAATGAGTAAATATAGCTTGAATGTGTCACTTAAACATTTACAGTTACAAAAGGATGACATAGACGACATGGTATCAGTTTTAATAAATACAGAAATATGCAAACTTGGATAACATTACAGAACAAAATAATACAGTAATAAAAACAAAAAAAGGAAACAGCGCCACCTTTAGGAGAAACTTGCGAAATTGACGTGGGGAAAAAAAGAAATGTTTACTTCAATAGATGTTTTTACTGGTTGTTTTTTTAAAAACATTTCTATTTGTAAAGATATTATGGATATTCTGATATTTTAATATTTTAAGCAATAATCATTCTCCCTACACATTTTACCGGAGTTTTATTTGATGGTATTTACGTTTCTAAAAACAAACTGACGATCCATAAGACGCGAGTCAAATCAAATATCTTTTTCGATTCAAGCACACAATTTGCAGAGCAAAAGCCATTTGATGGCAGAAAGATCTGTTGTTCGGAACCTTTGAAGGTTTTATCTGTTGGAAGAGGAACCTCCGCATTCAATGGACCGGAAGTAGATTGAGTCACATTGAACAATTTTGGACCGGCGAGGTATGCATTCTGATCAATTTATTAGACGAAGACAATCACCAGAATAGGCGTATTATTCGTATATGCATTAATTTCTGTAGACTTATTAGGGGTTTCTTGCTTACACAAATGTGATTTTCCAGCAATACTAACGGTTATCATTTGAAGCTAACGTTATGAAAGCCTGCAGTTAATGCTGGTTTGAGTGAAAGACATTCCTCCAGTGCGAACGGCAAAATGTTTTGTATAATGTAGAAAATACTGTGATATTGATGTCAGTATGCTTACGTTTAGTGATTGTATTAGTTTTAGCAATTTTGTGTCTTGAGGCTAACGTTAAATGTCATTTTTGCTTCTTTGGCTGATTCATTGTTTGGGCTTGTTCTTTTCATTTGTAATGTGAAAATGTCGTATGTTAATTTCTTTGTGTCGCCAGCACTTCATCTCTACAAATGAATGTGTATCTATTTATCTATCTATGAATTTGAGTATCTATCTATCTATCTATCTATCTATCTATCTATCTATCTATCTATCT
>CAIGQV010019951.1:16781878-16800858 GCA_903798115.1 Danio jaintianensis
TATTATTCAATATATCATATTCATTTATATCATATTATTCATATATATATATATAAAAAATATATTATAAAAAAAAAAAAAAAAATTAGAACAGAATACACTGTACATTTAACAACATCAACATTTTAGAATAAAACAGTAATAAAAACAAAAATAATCAGTATATTTACAATGATTCATTTATAATAATCTAGATGTGTGTGTGTGTGTGTGTGTGTGTGCGTGTGTGTGTGTGTTTGCAAGCGCATCACTGATGTTTTTATTGGTCTCCTCTCTCTTTTTGTGACAGGCATTAATGTATTGTGCCGCTAGAAGGATACAGTCAGTTTTTTCCCCTAGTAAATATTGCAGTTGTGTTGTATTGTCTGACTCAGTGAATTGAGGGTAAATGCTCTGGAGTTTGGGGTAGAATGTTTCTCTGATGTGCTGATAGTTTGTGCAGCGGGTGAGGAAGTGTTCCTCCGTCTCTACCTCTGCCTGGGCACAGTGTGGGCAGATGCGGCTCTCTCTGGGTTGCCAGTTCTGTCTGTATCGGCCCGTCTCTACAGTCAGACTGTGAGCACTCAGCCTGTATTTGGTCAGTGTTGCTCTTAATTTACTGTCCTTTACTGCACTCAGATATGTTGCTGTCGTATAATCTCTATTTAAGTCTAAATAACATTGAAGTTTACTTTGTTTCCCTGCTGCTTCATTCCAGTAAATCAGATACTCTTCTTTTCGTGCATTTATCATTTGATTGGCTTTAGTTCTGTGGATGAGCACGTCCGTGTCCTGATGCTGCCTGCTGTTAGTCATATTTGCTATGTTGGTTTGTGTTTGCAGCTTCAGGACCATCTGAATCAGGGGGCTTTTTTCAGTGTCCATTTCTTGGTTTTTGAGGGCTTTAAAATGATAAGAGTTGGGGTCACTCATTTTTATATGTTTCCAAAATTTGACGGCCCGTTTCTCAATGCGCATGAGTAGAGGATACTGGCCTAGTTCTGCCCTGCATGCATTGCTGGGCGTGTTCCTCTGTACCCTGAGGATGCTCCTACAGAACTCTGCATGTAGGCTTTCAATTGGATTTTTATCCCATTTATCAAACTCATGACTGAGGAGAGGACCCCACACTTCACTCCCGTATAGCACTATAGGTTCAATCACTGACTGGAAAATTTTGAGCCAGATTCCAACTGGAATTTCTATTTGTGTTGATTTTTTAATGGCGTAAAAAGCCCTTCTTGCTTTCTCTTTCAGTTCATTCACAGCCAGATTTAGTCTTCCATTAGCACTTATTTTCAACCCAAGGTATGTGTAGCTTGTGGCAGGTTCAATTTTTGTCATACCAAGGGTGAAGTTGTATTTCTTTCCCTGACATCTGGGTTTTTTCTGGAATATTAGGGTTTTGGTTTTCTTTGGGTTAACGGTCAGGGCCCAGGTCTGACAGAAGCTGTGCAGGATATCCAGCTGCTGCTGTAGACCCTCTTCTGTTGGCGACAGCAGCACCAGATCATCTGCAAACAGCAGGAACTTCACACTGGAGTCGTATAGTGTGAGACCCGGCGTATCTGCTTGCTCTAGGAGCATTGCTAATTGATTGATGTAAATATTGAAGAGGGTCGGTGACAGTGGACAGCCCTGTCTCACACCCCGTCCCTGAGTGAAGAATTCTGTTCGCTTATTTCCAATTTTAATTGCGCACTGATTGTTGGAATACATTGTTTTTATAATGTTGTATGTTTTACCGCCAATACCTGATTCTAGAAGTTTAGACCGCAAACCTTCATGCCAAATTGAATCAAACGCTTTCTGAAAATCTACAAAGCAAGCAAATATTTTTTGAAGGGTGAAGATATGGTCTGATGTTCTGTAATTTGGCAGAAACCCAATCTGACTTTTGCTGAGGACATTGTGCTCTGTAAGGAAGCCTATGAGTCTGGTGTTGATGATGCTGCAGAACAGCTTCCCCAGATTACTGCTCACACAGATGCCTCTGTAATTGTTAGGGTCTGATTTGTCTCCACTTTTGAATATGGGCGTTATTAATCCTTTATTCCATATGTCAGGAAAATGACCAACACTCAGAACCAAATTGAACAGTTTCATTATAGCCAATTGGAATTTGTGATTTATGTTTTTAATCATTTCATTAAGGATACCGTCTGGACCACTTGCCTTTTTTGTTTGTAGGACTTGTATTTTATCTGCTAGCTCTTTTTCTGTGATTGGGTAGTCTAACGGATTTTGGTATTTGCCAAATATTTGCTCTGTATGGGTTAACTTATTATATATATGCGATTGTTCCGTACTCATGTTTATTTTACTAAACAGTTTCTCAAAGTGGTTTTTCCAGGTGTCTCCATTTTGTATTGTTAGCTGTTCATGTTTCTTTTTATTAAGGAGGTTCCAGTTGTCCCAGAAATTGCTTGAATCCACCGATTCTTCAATTGTTTTGAGCTGTTTCTGGATGTACTCTTCTTTCTTTTTTCTGATTGTGTTTTTATATTTTTTAAGCTCCTCGCAGTACCGAAGACGTACATCTGTATTCTCTGGTTGTCTGTGTTTTTGATTTGCTAGTTGTCTTAAGTTTTTCCTTATTGTTTTACAATCAAAGTCATACCATTTTTCATTCTCTTGTTTTTGTTTAAAATTTTTCTTAGTAGTTTTAATATTAGATATCGTTGCCAAATAATCAAATATGTAATTTATGTTTTCTACAGCTAGATTAACACCATCCCCATTAGGAGGATAACTATTTTCCATAAATTCATCCAAAAGTAAACCTATTTGGGGGTCTTCAATTGCGTTACTGTATTTTTCAGAGCTGTCTTGTACCCATCTATAATTATTTATAATGTTATACAATTTACTGGATTGTGAAAATATATTAGTATTCTTGTTCCTTTTTATATAAAGTGTAATTTGGCTGTGATCTGATAGAGGTGTTAGTGGTTTAACAGTGAATGCACTGAAAGAGAACAGATCTAAATCTGTGATCATGTAGTCAACTGCTGAGCTACCGAGAAATGAGCTGTAGGTGTATCTCCCCAGAGAGTCTCCTCTCACCCTGCCATTGACCAGATACAGACCGAGGCTTCGACAGAGCTCAAGTAGGAGCTTTCCGTTCTTATTTATTTGGGCATCAGAGTTATTCCTTGAGGTATTTACACTGTTTTGTTGATAACTCTGTCCAAATATGTACTTATTCCCACTGTCTGTGGTACAGTCAGTTAAGGACCCTGTTCTAGCGTTGAGATCTCCACACAGCAGCACACTTCCCTGGGCCTGGAAGTGGATTATTTGAGTCTGGATGGTCTCAAAGATGTTTTCATTATAGTATGGAGATTCGGATGGAGGAATGTAAAGAGCACATAAGAATATGTCCTTTTTCGTTTGACTGAGCTGATTGTCTATTTTGAGCCAGATATGAGATTCTTCTTTTTTAATTAATTTGATGTATTTATCGATTTGGAGTTTGTGCCAGATTATTGTGCCCCCCGAATCTCTACCATGTTTAATTCTTTCATGTTTTTTAGATGAAATAAATATTTCACGGTATCCTGGGGGACAAAGAGTGACCTCATCAGTTCTGCGCCATGTTTCCTGAAGTATTATGATGTCTATGTCTGAAATGCTTTTCTTAAAATCCAAGGTGTTGACTTTACACCCAAGACTGGATGAGTTAACACCCTGAATATTCCACAGTGAGATCGTCAGCGGTTTCATTTGGTCAACAAACAATTTTAACATTCCTCTAGAATAGAACCAATCCATATAAACCTTAAAATACCTAAATATCATATACAGTCATTTATATTAACAAGATTATCTAGAGTACAAGCAATTTTGAGTATTTTACTCACAACTATTCCATCAGCCGTGAGCAGATTAAATTGAGCATGTGTTTGATCTCTCTCAGACTGGTGCTGTGTGCTCTCTCTCTCTCTCTCTCTCTCTCTCTCTCTCACAACTAGTTTCTGTCTGCCTTTTGTCCAGTTTTATCAACATATGTTTGTTGTTAAACTGTGGCAAAATTACGTTAACTGGTCTGTCATATTAGTCATGAAAGACTCACTATAATTTTGCAGCATCAGCAATGGTAAATTATGACTGTTAGCAGTGGTTTTTTTTTTGTTTTGTTAAAGTCTGCAAAACTTGGTCTTAGATGTACAACAAGTTACATCTAAGTTACATACAAGTTACATACAAAACATCGAACAACTAGAAAGTTGTTTTTGCTCTTCTTGCATTCTGGGTTTTGTTAAGATGTTCTCTCTCTCTCTGAACTCACCAAAGGTAAGTAAAGTCCTTTATGTGATAAGACACGTCAATGTTAATAGTCTTGTTTAGACTGTCATATGTAAAGACAATTACAGGTTTTACATTTTCCTTCTTCATAGACATATTTTGCTTCACATTTCAGTATTCAGTGTCCTACTAATCACAGTCTTGTTTTCATTTAAGTCAAGTTTACTTAGATTGCTCTTTTTTTTTTTTAGCATTTAATGTTTTTCTTTCTTTCAGTGTTACAACTCATAGTTTGTGCCCTTGACCTTTTCTGTTTGTGGACCTCAGGTTAAATATATCAAGTCAAGTACAAGTTCAAACGCTTGTCTTACATTCTTATAAATTGTATAAATTAATGTATTTGTTTTATAAACTAAGCTAATTTTATATTTTAATGTGGCAACACAGTGTTTAAACAAATGGTGTTAAAAAAGGTATTGGCAAATCACAAATCCCCCCTGGATTCTTTACACAAGATGGATAATTGTGAAGCAGACTGTATTTGATGTAAAAGGTGATTGCAACATCTTATCTCACAGTTCTGACTTTTTGCAATCTAGGCATAAAAAAAAATAATTGCAAGGTTGTGAGAAAAAAAAGAATTCTCAGAAACATAATTTCTTAGAATGTGCGTTTACAAGATTTCTCACAGTTCATGTTGTGATTTTGTCTTTGTGCAATTCTGCAATTCCTCGTTTTTGAGTTTACATTTTATATAATTTTTTATAATCATGAAATAAATAACTCACACTTATGACTTTATAACTGGGAACATCTACAGACTTGCAGTTCTGAGAAAAGTACTCAGAATTGTGAAATGTTAACTCATAATTCTGACATATGGTTTACAATTTTTCATGCAACTGCTATAAAATGTCACAATTACCAACTTATAACCATAATTTCTTGACCTCAAGTAGTTTATTTTCTTCTTGGAAAACATTTACATTACTTTTAGTGCTGATTATGCAGAGAAAGTATTCAGAAAGTCAGTATTTGTCTTCTGGTTTACAGGCTGCTGAGAGGGAATGAATGGATCTTCTGTGTCGTTTTTTTTTTCAACTCAATTTCTTTGTCTTGGCATTGCAGCAAATAAAACATTTAGTAATAGGTCTTCTGCAGTTTTCTTCTGCTGTTTTAGTATGTCTGTATTCACAATATGAACATAATACATGCTAACAGTGATTTAAAGGGGCAGTTCACCCAAAAATAAAAATTTACTCACTATTTACTCAACCTATATGTATATGTACTACAGTGCACTAATTCTGTAATGCTTGTATTCTTGTTCTCATTTCAGTCTGCAGTGCATTGATCTTACCATGTGGTGAGTGAACAACAAAATGGTTTGATAGAAGTTCTCCAGTGTTGTTGATACTGCATTAACCCAAATTAATATTCATGTTTATGCCTTTCAGTCTGGACACAAAACAGCATACCAAGTGTGGTTGTAGAGGCAAGGAACATTACAGTTCCAGCAGGGTCGGATGTGGTTCTGCCGTGTCATAACCAGAGGATGGTTTGGAGGCAGGATCGTCTGCGGGGCCGTCAGCGAGTTGTGCATTGGGACCTGATCCGGAACCAACCCGATTACACTGTGGAGCGCATTTTAGACATGTTTTCAGGGGGAACTGAGCGCTTGTACAATGACTACAACAAAGGCAGAATCACTATTGCAAAAGATGCCTTCAGTGATGGAAACTTCTCACTAGTTATTAATAGTAAGTTCATGCTTTTTAGACCATGTCTGTGCCATTGTTTTGATTCTTTTAGTCTGGTAATATATAATGCTTTTTTGTTTTTGCTCAGATGTGGACATGAATGATAAAGGCATCTATACCTGCAACCTGCATCACCACTATTGCAAAGTCCACGTGTCCATTCAAATCCAGCTCAACGTCACTAAATCACGTAAGAAACACAAGAAATAAGCTCAAGAAAGTGGGCCTGTTTCTACATTAAAGTACACTATATCTATCATAATTCTGATTTGAAGTCGTACTTTTAAGGCTTTTGTATTTTGGACTGTTCGTTAATCTCTTATATCTCACAATTAAGATTTTTGTAACTCAGAAAATGACTTAATATGTCATTTAACTCACAATTATGTTTTTTTTAACAATTGTGACTATCTCAAAATGTTACTCTTTGTCACAATATGACTTTATCTTATAATTATAATGTTTTATCTCACAGTTGTTCTTATACTTTTATCTTATAATTTTGACTTTTTGTTTCACGGTTGGGACTTTCAGAATTTCAGATTTTTGTATTTATTTTCATTCTGTATTTATATTTATTATTCATTTTTATATCAGTTTATGTAACAGATTTTTTTAACTAACAAATATTTTTGTACTTATAATATAACTGTCACAAAATGACCTTCTATGTCTCAATTACAGCTTCTTATATAACAATATAAATTTTTAACTCACAATGATGCCTTTGTTTCAGAATTATGAGCTTTTAATCTCACACTTTTACTGTTTTATCACATATACTGTATGACTTTTTATCTCTTTACTTTTACTTTTATCAACATTATTTTACATTTCTTTTGATCAAGAAAATACATACTTGGCACATTTATATCAATATATAAAAAATAAGATTTTCAATTATGTTACAAATGTGTAAAAATGGCACATAGTCACAAATGTTTATGAAATTTGTGGTGGCTGTCCTTCAATTATCTTGTATAAAAAGTATTTAGAAAATTTAAAAGCGTATTGATCATTAATTAAAATGATTACATCATTATCAAGTATTGATCACCAATCAAGTATTAAATTATTAATATGCCACATCAAGCTTTGAAAAGCCACTATATGTCAATCTCTGCAGCTCGAAAGGAAAAGCGCGTCTGGGATGGTGATAAAGCAGTGTTTGTGGTTCTGGTGGGGAAGAGTGTGGTTCTTCCCTGTGTGAACCGCAAGCAGTTGTGGATGGATGGTCAGTGGGACGAGGGCCAGCAGCAGGTGGTCCACTGGGACTGGCAGGCACCTGGAGTGACCCATGACCGAGCCGACCGCCTCATTGACATGTATGCCTCTGGAGAGAAGAGGCAGTATGGGCCGCTCTTCCTCCAAAAAAAGATGAACATCTCAGCTGATGCCTTTTCTCTAGGAGATTTCTCCCTGAGCCTCCATAACATTCAGCCCGCTGATAAAGGCCTGTTTTCCTGCCATCTTCATCATCATTACTGTGGCCTGCATGAAAGACGCATCTTCAGGGTGATCCTCGGCCCTTCTATCCAGGCTTTGCCTCCAGTGCGCTCCTCTACTGAAGCACAGAAAACCCCTGCTCATCCTGTCCTGCCTGCTGATGATCCAAGTGAGAAAATATTTTCTTTTGAATTAGATTTAAAGAGCAAATCCTGTCACCTAGTAACTTCATGTCTTCCCAAACTTAAATGACTTACTTACTTATGTGGAATGTAAAAGATACATGTAACATTCACATTCCATGTGAAATCAAAATGTTTTTTGCTTGCGCACATTGTTATTATTTAGGTGAACAATTAATCTGTAAATTAATCCACTAAAAAAATGTTTCTTTATTTAAAGTCTGGCCATATGCTAAGTGGCGGTCCTTCTGTCAGTTTGACAGCTTCAGCCACAATATTCTTAACCACACCCCTCTTACCATTAGTTTGCTATGAGGGAATGATGCACAAAAAGTTAGCCCCGTCCCTACTCAATATTCCATTTTAGGTGGAAGTACATAAACATACTGAAATAAAAGTTTCAGCAATTTCCAGTTCACGTGGACCAAGTCAAAGGCAATCGAATCTGTTTGATTTACTCAGAATGTCTTTCTAAGATAAAATGCTTACAGTACATGAGGATATACCTGTGATGCAGTTTAATATTAGTTTCAGAAGAATTAAAATGCAGTTTTTGCCAATTACGTGAACAATGTTTTCAATATCTAATAAACATCACCATTAAAGTTGTCCACACACCTTGCACTGTTAAGTTAATTTAAGTCTGTTCTGACTCTCATGTTAAAGGGATAGTTCAACCAAAAATGAAAATTCTGTCATCATTTACTCACCCTTAACTTATTCAAAACCTATTTGACTTTATTTTCTATTATGAACATATTTTAAAAAATGCTTGTAGCTGGTAACCATTAACTTCCATAGTATATTTTTCCACCTGTGGAATTGGCTTTCTTCAAAATATCTTCTTTTGTTTTCAACAGAAGAAAGAAACTCACAAAGGTTTAAAACCACATGAGGGAGAATAAATGATGAGGTAATTAAAATTTTTTTGGTGAACTGTCATACCATATCCATTGGTGAACATATCACTTACAGATACACCATTTTTTAATCTAGACGTGAACTATTTGAGTTTTAGGCTGATGAATTTTAAGCTGTCTGTGAATAAAAAAAACGTTTACCCACAAAAAGTTATAATATTGCTTCAGAAAACTTAGAGTAGTTGTATGGATAACTCTTATGGTGCATTGTTTTGTCTTTTTTAATTATTATGACCAGAAATTGTGTGGCAGGATCTTTCTAATGATTCTTCAAGAATTATGTTGAACATTTTAGGTTGAAGACATTATGTTGTCTTAATGTAAACTATATAAAACACTTTTTTAAGCTTTGAGTTCACTCAAAGATGAAAATCTTTGTAAATTCTTGTTAAATTAAATAGCCTTATTTTTTATTTTATTATTCGGACATGCTTTTTGATAAGTAAAATTACATTTAACCGCTAAAATAGAGTCAAGAATAAAATTAAACAGATTTGAATAAATAATAATAGGCTTTTATAGGATCCTCCATACATTTCTGTGTTTTCCTAATCAGCTCGTTTGCTCCTTCCTTGCTGTATATTTGGGTTTGGGGAGGAATGTTTCTGGACTGTATTTACTTCCCCTCCCCTTTTTCTCTTTGTTTACTTTTGCTGAACACCCCAGCTTGGTCTCCTCCAGACTGCATTGGGAATTTTACAGTAATCTCTCCGTCTTTCTCTCTGCCTGTTTTGAGCAGTTTTTAACATTGACTTTAGTCTTTGTTCAGACTGACTCACTCACTCCAGTCATTTTGGCTTTGTCCCTGTCGTCTCTGTGCTTCAAAACACTTATAAAGACGAGTTTGTATGAGTGAATGTTTTCAACAGAAATGCAGTGAATAGGTCATAAAGGAGGTGGGGGAGGTTTTATTGGAAGACTGCTTCATATTTCCTCTGCTTAACAATGACTGGGCTCGCTTTTTAAAAACTATTACAGCCCCACAAGCAACATCTTGCTTTCCTGGGGTTTGCAGATTTTACCATCATTGCTCAGACAATATTCCCTGTCTTGTGCTGGCAATGGGCTGTTTTTCTGACATGAAAAGCCACATCTGTAGAACATCTGGCCCGTTGTAAGATGAAAGCTCGAAGCAGGAATGGTCCGTGTTAGATTCACATCTTCGCATGTCTGTAAACATTTTGTCCCGCTCCACTTTAAGTAGAAAAATATGCCATAACGTCAGTCAGCTGATTTATTGTATAGTCTAAATGTGACCTTTTGTCTTTCTTAAATATGAAAAAAAATTCTTTGTATCGATTAATTATATTATTATTATTATTATTATTATTATTATAATACTATACATCTATATATTATACTATATATTATTATATTAATGATAATTTATTACATTCTAAATATATTTGCTATTTTGTAATTTATTTTTCATACATATCAGCTTAAAAAATAATGTATTACTTTTGTCATCAAATTTTGCTAAAGTTTTTATGACGGAATATACAGTATTTTAAATTAAATGATGCTCTTTTTTTAATAGACATTCTGTAGCCTTAACAAAATCATTAAAAAGTTGCAGGTGTAATTACACACAGACTAGGGGAGATACAACAATTTGAATTTGGCCCAGGTTGTGTCAGTTCCTCTATCTCTGTCCAAATAATAATGTTTGCAACAGAAAATAGGTATAGGTATGACATAAATATGTCATAATGAAGTCAACCTTCTCTCTTTCCAACTTTGCCTTCTGTCAGTATATACTGTCCTTTTATAATAATGTCCAAAAATGGTTGCTTTTTTTTTTTTTTTTTTTTTTTAAGTCAAATGACTCTGATTGTGTGTGTTTTGTATTTTGATATGTTCTGTGTTGTTAAATGTTCAACACTTAAAGTGATAACTCACCCAGAAATGACAATTAGCTTTTAATATACACATTCTTTGGCCATTTAATAAAAATGTAGGTGACTTTTTTCTTTTTATAGAACAATGAATAAGATTTTTAAAGTCTGTACTGAAACTGTGCATTCATAAAATGCAAGTCAACAACTACCAGCATTTTGAGAGTCAATATTAGTACCGTACTGTCACATTATTCACCCTATTAAGATATTTTGAGCTGAGTTGATGCTGTTTAATGAATTTTAATATAGGTTGCAGCATATGCAATTAGGATGAGTAAAATTGCTGAATGATAATACATGATTTCTTGATTTTTGTTGTAAGCTTGTCATCAGCTCTTGTGTACCACACATATACGTCATAATGTGACTGGAAGCTTGTTATGAATGCTCTCAAAACTATTTGCAGAGGCTGCGGATTTAACAATGTTGTAAACAGTTACTCTTCATAAGACCTCAATGTATCATCAGCAGTCATTAATAATCATGTTGTCTTGACTCTACATGTTTTTGACTCTCAAATGGTAACCATTGACTTGTAATTTATAAATCCCCAAGAGCCATGGTATTAGCTAAAAATATATCCTTTAATCTTCTGCTGAAGAAAAAAAGTGACCTACAACTGGGATGACCTGAGGGTGCGTAAATTAACACATTTTCATTTTTGAGTCAACAATCACTTTAAGTATTACACTAATATGATCAGTCTAAGCATGTGTGACTCAGTGAACTCATTATTCACTGAAATGATACACGCTGACTCATAAACCATTCAAAATATCACTTCGTTTTGGGGTAAAGAAGTCATTTTCTGAGTCACAAAACAAAACACAAAATCGGCAGCTTTAAGTGAGTTGTTTAAGGGACAGTTTACCCAAAAATTAAATAAACTCACCATTTACTCACCCACATGTGGTTTCAAATCTGAGTTTTTTTTCTTCTGCTGAACATAAAAGAAGATATTTTGAAGAAAGCTGGAAACCTGTAACCATTGATCTCGTTTTTCCTACTTTGGAAGTCATTGGGTACTGGTTTCCAACATTCTTTAAAATATCTTCTTTTGTGTTCAACAGAACAAAAATCTCAAACTGGTTTGGAACAAGTAAAGGGTGAATAAATATTTCGTTTTTTGGGTGAGCTACTAAATATTACACTAATTTGATCAGTGTGTGACTTGGTGAACTCCTCATTATTCATTCGAATGATACACGCTGACTCATGAACTAATCATAATATCTGTTAGTTCTGGGGTAAAGAAGTCATTTTCTGTCGATAAGCTATACGCTATGCTATGCATAATATTGTAAAACACACAAACATCAGCATTAAGTGAGTTTGTCAACCCTGTTGTTGTGGGCTGCTAAATAAATGTAAAAGAGACTCTAGACAGACTGACCATGAAGTGGTGGTATTTCTCTCCGGCTGCACTATTGCTTCCCGTTCTGGTGGTTTGAGTGTTTTTTTTTCTCCATTGCTGCAGCATGACATCAGGTCTGGAACTCATTACGCCTGTTATGGCCATTCTGACATGAAACTTTGTCCCTCTCCTCTCTCACCAGCCAGGCATGGCTAAAATGGGGAAAACAAACAACAAGAGCTTTTATTATGCCTTTTAGCACAGCATAAAATAAAATGCATAAAATCTTTTAAAATTAAGTTCTAATTCATCTTGTTCTCTTTTTTACCTCTTGGTGTACAGATAAAAACATGGTGGAAGCACCTCACATCAATGTAATCCTGCCTGACAATCAAACCCATCTTCTTCATCAAGTGGGCTACATCCTGGTGGTCTTTCTTCTGCTTCTGTTAATGCTAATTGGCATCATCATGACCACGAGGCACTGCAGAAAGAAAGGTACAATCATTGAGAGTGGATTGAGGGTGTGTTCACACTTGGTCAGTTTAGTTTGATTCAAATGAACTCTATTTCGATCGCTCTTTTAATGCAGTTCATTTCATCAGTTTGTACGTTGCCATCTGCACTGTAAAATATGCTGGCTTCCACACAAATCTTTTATGCTGTCCCAACACAAATCGATTAAATTAACTTAACTGTTTTTACAAATTTAAGTGTATTGAACAATTAAGTTGTCCCAAAAAAAGAATTATGATGTTTGATGAACTAATTTTTAAAAAAGTAGTTTGAACAAGCAGCAAAAATCATTTTTTGAGTGTGGGTGGCCACCAAACACAGGCCACTAACAAAAATGAATCGCTTCCAAATGAATTATAGAGCAAATTGTTTGAAAAATGGACTCGGTTTTACAAGATACTCAAATTTCTTTCCTTTATGAACTATTTCTTTTAGGTGATGGAAACATTTGCTGCAGATCTTTTAAGGAATGAGAATGAATTAGTAAATGAATTTACTAACCTTCAAGCTATTCTTGGTGTATATGACTTTCTACTTTCAGACAAACACAGTCGGAGTAGTTTTACATTTTATCCTGGCTTTTCCATGCTATATAAAGATCAAGCCCGTAGCCAGCCTAGTCAAAGGGGTGGTTCTTTTTTTTCTCAAAAAGTGGACCTTTTTGCAGTTATTTAGACCTTTTTGTTGTTTATTTAATTATGAGATTTAAACACTGCATTTTAGTGACATTTAAAAAAATTTTTTTTTTGCTGGATTGGATTATCGGATGGTCACACATTTTGATGTACCAAAAACATTTTCTAAGATAAAGATTTAGAATAAAGAAATATAAAGAGGCTACTTATTTTTAGGCTACTTTATGATATATCACTAGCGAAAAAAATAGCAGTCTGTTATTTAACCAGTGCTCCGACTGTGTTCATCTGTAGACAATAGTCATATTTATACTGAGAATAACTTGTTGGTGAGAAAATTATAGGAAAACTGTTTCTTTAAGTCTTAAAAATGTTGGTGTGAACACTAAGTGAACCAGGATTTGATGTATCATATTCAGTTTTAGTCTGGCCCAGACAAACTTAGAAAACCAAAACTACAGGTTTGTGGACACAACCTAAGTTTTGATTTTATAAACAGGAAAAAGAAATCAGTCATTTTAGGGAAACTGCATGCTAGCCAACAGAACTTTTGTATTTAATTGACACCTGTGAGATTATATGCTTGAATCTTTCTGAACTTTATTTTGACTTTTTATATAATCTCTGATTCAGGGCATGAGTTTGACGTTGGACGGACTGAGCGGTAAGAAACAAAAATGGACTATTAACCTTCTGTAACTATTAATGGGAAATTTTAATATACCCTGAGATGCTTTGTTTAGTATCTCAAATATATTAATGGCTAAAATATGATGACGCTTTATTCAGCAAAATGTCTACAATAATATATACAGTTGCAATCAGAATTATTAAACCCCCTGAATTATTAGCCCCCGTGTTTATTTTTTTCCCCCCAATTTCTGTTTAACAGAGAGAAGATTTTTTTCAACACATTTCTAAACATAATAGTTTTAATAACTCATTAATAACTGATTTATTTTTATCTTTGCCATGATGACAGTAAATAATATTTTACTAGATATTTTTCAAGACACTTCTATGCAGCTTAAAGTGCTTAACTATGTTAATTAGGTTAACTAGGCAGGATAGGGTAATTAGGCAATTTGTTGTATAACGATGGTTTGTTCTGTAGACTATCGAAAAAATATATAGCTTAAAGGGGCTAATAATTTTGACCTTAAAATGTTTTTCTAAATTTTTTAAACTGCTTTTATCCTAGCCGAAATAGGGTTTAATAATTTTGATTGCAACTGTAAGCAGCATGAATGTACAAGTTTGTAGTTTTGAGAAAGAAATTGATATGTATGTTTAGCACATAATAAAATCAGATAAAAGCACTTTAAATATATGTTTACAGGGCTTTTGCCTACTGAATTTGCTACTCTAAAGTTTTAAAAGTTGCACAGTTTTCTTAATTCAGTTTCACAGTATCTGATTCAATGTCTTTGAGAAACAAAAGCATGTCTTTTGCTTTATTTGGCATGCAGTGGTCGAAGGACGTCCATTGAGCTTGATGTCACAGAACTGCAACCCTACAATCAGGAAGACTTGCAACTGGGTAAGAGCAACCACAATTTTCCATGATTTGTTTGTAACTAGTGCTCTGTAAAGTTTAGGGAAATAATAAGGTATTTCAATAAAGCATGTTGTTTTGATAAACTTTTTTTGCAATATATTTTTTAGAAACAACAGCCCTCTTTTTACATGGAAGCTTTTTGAACCTTCTGTTGCACTGTAAAAAGTGATTAGTTACTTTACTTCAAAAAGTGAGTAAACGTGTAGTAACTTGCAACAGTTAAGTTGACAAGTATTATTTTTTTATAATTATGCACATAGTTAATTTGCTTAATCATTTTAAGGCAGTCATTTTTACTCACTTTCTTAAGTAAAGTCAACTAATAGCTTTTTTTTCAGAGTGTGGTAAAAGCTCAATTACATTACATAAATTTAATATTATGTAGTTTTAAATATAATGTAAATATAATACAGGTTCAAAAATGTATCCAAAGCAATAGCAGTGTTCAGAAGGTGTACAAAAAGTGAACCTTTTAAGGTATACGAGTGACAGCATTTGTAACTTTATTTATGAAAGTGTATAGTATTTGATATTTTTTTAATATAATCCATTATGTCCAGTTAACCACTATTTAAGCATAGACCTGAAAAAATTGTTTTCATCTCAAACTGTTGTAAATATTGAATGTTTTCAAGCACGGCCTTCAGTTTGGTCTCTTTTTAAAGAAGATACTTGGCAGATTATTATTTTATTTTTAAATAGTAAAAAAAGTTGTAGGGTTTTTGTAGTTGACTAAAATACAGTTGATGTCATAATTATTAGCCCTCCTGAGAATTTTTTTTCTATTTTAAATATTTCCCAAACGATGATTAACAGACCAAGGAATTTTTTATAGTATTTCCTATAATATTTTTTCTTCTGGAGAAAGTCTTATTTGTTTTATTTAGTTTTTAATTTTTGAAAAAACATTTTAAGGTCAATATTATTAGCCCTCTTAAGCAATATTTTTTTTCCGATTGTCTATAGAACAAACCATCGTTATACAATGATCTGCCTAATTACCCTAACCTGCCTAGTTAACTTAATTAACCTAGTTAAGCCTTTAAATTGCACTTTAGGCTGAATACTAGTATCTTGAAAAATATCTAGTAAAATATTGTGTACTGTCATCATGGCAAAGAAAAAATAAATCAGTTATTAGAAATTAGTGATTGAAACTATTATATTTAGAAATGTGTTGAAAAAGGGGCTGCACGGTGGCACAGTGGGTAGCACGTTCGCCTCACAGCAAGAAGGTCGCTGGGTCGAGCCTCAGCTGGGTCAGTTGGCATTTCTGTGTGGAGTTTGCATGTTCTCCCCGTGTTCGCGTGGGTTTCCTCCGGGTGCTCCGGTTTCCCCCACAAGTCCAAAGACATGCGCTATAGGTGAATTGGGTAGGCTAAATTGTCTGTAGTGTATGTGTGTGAATGGGAGTGTATGGGTGTTTCCCAGTGATGGGTTGCAGCTGGAAGGGCATCCGCTGCGTAAAACATATGCTGGATAAGTTGGCGGTTCATTCCGCTGTGGCAACCCCAGATTAATAAAGGGACTAAGGCAAAAAGAAAATAAATGAATGAATGAATGTGTTGAAAAAATCTTCTTTCCATTAAACAGAAATTGGGGAAAAAAATATACAGGGGGGCTAATAATTCAGGAGGGCTAATAATTCTACCTTCAACTGTAACTGATTTACATCAGCATTTATTGATGAAAGCTCTTTTTCTTTAGACTACAAGAACAACATAATGAAAGAAAGGGCAGAGGCAAACAACTATCCTTCTCCAAAAGAAAAGTTATCGATTTCAACAGAGGTACAGAAATATGATTTCAATTAGCCTTGTTCTTGACAACCAGATCATGCAGTATGATCTATTTATACTCTTTTTTTTTTCTTCTTTTTTTAACCTTCTCTTACATAAAGAAATGGACAGAATGTCATGGATACTGAGCTGCTGGCTGGTCCAGAGCGAGCTGAGCGAGAACAGACTTTGCATTGAGAATAGGAGTGGAATTACTGTCTTCTTTTCATCATAATAACTGCTTACATGATCTTATAGTACTCACGTTCTGTCGATTTAGATAAATCAAATGAAAGTGAACTAGATTTCTTATCATAACCGCAGCGTACCATAAGTGTAATTTTTTAATTAAAGTTATAACATATGCCAAATGTGGTTAGGCGGTTTGCTGAATTCAGCATTTTGGTGGTACTCTAAAATTCTCTGTGGTAGAAACCACTGTAAGTGTCTGAATCTGAATGGAAATTTCCTTGTAAAACTCAGGAAGCAAACATATAGCTGTGGCTTCAGGTCTAAATAGTCAAATATGGTACACAATTGAACCTCAAAGGCAAATAAATGTACTATTTATGCTATTCTGTTGTATGAAAAACCTGCTTCTGACACAGGATCAAAATTAAAAAAATAAAATGTGACTTTTTAATCTCACGATTTGGACTTCACAATTCAAATCTGTCTTTTTGTCCATAGAATTCAGTTTTTTATCTCACAATTTTGAAAAAAGTGGTTTAATTATGTGATGAAAAGCTGGAATGTTGGAAAACTTTTATTGTTTAATCTTATTCTGTGCCAGAAACAAGATACTGATATGTGTATGCATCTGTTATCATGTTTCTTCTGAATTTTAAGTCCTATTGACCAGGACTACTTTGGTCCATTGTGTTTTTTTCATAGTTTTTTTTTATGTTACAGTATGTAGATGTATGTTATGGCACATTTTGCTTTTCCAATATAAGCACATTCCATTTATCCTTTTCCCCCATCATCATTATTTTTGTTCAGCTTTTTCCTTGGTCAGTATCGTTCATTTCCACAGGTTATGAAGCATTTATGCAGTAGTTTCATTTGATCTGGAATGTACATTTATCTTTAAAGTGGCCGTGGATCATCATGCTGGTATAGAGGACCAATACAATAAAGTTTATTCTGAACTAATTTGTGTCATTAAGATTAATTCCTTTTAAACATTAGATATTAAATATATCCATATCCATTATCTACATTTGTCTATTTTTTTCCTGTGTCTGCATGCAAAATTGAGTAATGCAAAGCTAGCTGGACTTTTCTAAGGTTTTGTAGTGATTTATAATCAATTTATTTAAAATAAAAAAAACAATAGTGATACAACTTATGCTTATTTATTGTTATCCTAAATAATTTATCATAATTAATTATATAATAACAATAATAGTGCATTATTATTATTATTATTATTATTATTATTATTATTATTATTATTATTTGTACAGTATAGGGTATAGAATGTAATCATAAAATCCAGTATTTACATGTACTGTACATTGAAATTTGTGTGTGTACCCATAATTGCAGAAAACACTAAAGCAATTAAAGGATAATCCATTAGGATAGTAATTAATTAAGCACAAAAGGTTATCCAGCTTACAAATATGGACTATTTAAATGTTGGGAAGTGCCTTTTTGGAGCTGAATAGTACAATGAGCAAAGAGGAAGAGCGTTCTTGGCAGAAACTTGTTTGTTTGAATTCATGACATCTGTGACTTCTTTCAGCATACTCAAGTACAGTAAGTGTGTAAGGAAATACTTTAATTCTAATTCACCCTGACTGGAGTCTGGATTACTTTATGGGTTGTTTTTTTTCCTATAACAGCCACCTAATAACCAAAGAAATCCAAGGATCCAGCTGCCCTCTGCTGTTAAGATATATAATAACCCAAAAGATTCATGCTTGCACAACTAATGAACATTGTACCTTTGTGTTGTT
The DNA here is from genome assembly GCA_903798115.1 of Danio jaintianensis. NCBI lineage: Eukaryota > Metazoa > Chordata > Actinopteri > Cypriniformes > Danionidae > Danio > Danio jaintianensis. Next base: position 16,800,120 of record CAIGQV010019951.1, read on the forward strand.
TTATTGCACTTCATTGTTTTATTCTATTTTATTGTCACATGTTCCTTTTTTAATGTAGAGTTTGTAACAATATGCACGAAATATAACTGAAATATTTTGGTTGCAACATTGAATATTTTTTTAATATTTAATGAAGCTTTGTTGTTTACGACTGCTGCATTAAAACTTTACTGTTGTATGTGCAATCATGCTATATACTATAGTACAATCAAACTATAAACTGTTGTATCCATCACAATTCCTAAATATATCAAGTCAAATTGAATGTAAAAATACCTATGTTTGCACAATTAAAAATGTATATTTAAAACATGTTTGGAAACCACAGCCAACTAAGAGCTTGAAAGCAATACAAACAATGTTTTTTTTTGTCTTTCTGCCATTTCTTTTAAATTTGTGTGGTGACATTCTTTTTTGTTTCGTTTCAAACTTAAAATTGCCACCATTATAAACAGAACAACAACACAACAACGGATGAATAGATGATGGATGAGACAGATTTAAACTCAAAAAGATTTTTTGCTGCTTGTTCAAACTGCTTATTTAAAATGAACTGAATCAACACAATTCTTGAGTTTTGGGGGACATTAATTGTTTTAGGCTCCATTTATTTAAATTTGTAAAAACAACTAAGTATGGGATAACATGAAGGAATTGTGTGGAACCTAGCATTTTTACGGTGTAGATAGATGGATAGATAGATAGATAGATAGATAGATAGATAGATAGATAGATAGAT
>CAIGQV010019951.1:16800868-16811061 GCA_903798115.1 Danio jaintianensis
GATAGATAGATAGATAGATAGATAGATAGATAGATAGATAGATAGATAGATAGTCTTGGTACACAGAAGAGATTAATAAAATACATTTAGCATTTTTTATAACTTTAAAGTTACTAAAACGTTTAAACCGTTCTTGAATAGGTCTAAAGATTGTTCATGCTGAGGTCATAAATAAAAATATGTCAATTATGTTTAGTCGTCTTATATCTTCATTTAAATCAAGTCAACCATTAAACTTTTCTTCAGTTCAGCATCTGTAATAATAAAACACACTTTTTTTTTTTTTTTTTTGTAAAGGTTTATCTTGTATGTTTATGCAAGGACACATGACTTACAGTGTTTTAACAGCTGTTGTCTGAGCCACACGAGTTCAGTCCAGTGACTGTCTGGGAGTCAGACTGCCGCTAGAGGGAGGTCTACCTCTACGAGAAAGCAGGAACGGTAAATTCTCCTGAACTCCAGCTCGTCGTAGTGATGTGAACCGTCCCTTCCTGTTTTACTGGCGATCAGAGAGAAACATTGACGCCGCGATAGAGACGCGCAAGCTTCGATTATGTCTGGAACTGCTCGCGCCGTCCGACACCGGGATTTTTGTTTGCCTACGTAGACCGGCAACCAGCAATGTCGCCTTATAGCGCATATATGACACTTGACGAGTTGTAGTCTACAAATATATATATGTATATTTGTATCGCGCTGCTGCAACCCTTGCTCCTTCTTCTGTCAATGATTGTCCTACCAATATAAGCCTACTCATGGCGGAGACCAAAATTATATACCATATCGACGAAGAAGAAACCCCTTATTTAGTGAAGCTGACGGTTTCTCCGGAAAAAGTCACGTTGGCGGATTTTAAAAATGTCCTCAACAACCGACCGGTCAACAGTTATAAATTCTTTTTCAAGTCTATGGATCAGGATTTTGGGTAAGTAGGGAGAATTATGATTTGCTCGTATTTTAGTGTGTGTTAGTATTGAACAGCCCGATCACACCCTAGATCGACTCAGCAGTTTGGCAGTCACATGCTTTATAGACGCTGTCAAAACTGGAACGCGTTCGGAACGTTTTGAACATTCGTTGTGACGTTGCTACATTGTTGCATTGTTGCTGCTGGCACCTGCTTTGAACCCGTGTTTTGAAGTGCGCGTTCCTGCGCGGGTGCGTGTGCTCGACTCACAGCCCACCGACACCACCACTGTGGCAAGCCTTTTCAACATGTATGTTCCTTTAAGTGGAGTCGGAAAAATGTGCAAGCCTGTTTCCTGAATAAAAGAATAAAAATATACTCACAGTTATGACCCCACACCCCTCTGAGAATTGAGTGATACGAATTCTTAAATACAAAATTATATCATCAGAATTGAGATATATAAACAGTTGTAAGTTATAAAGTCCAAATCTGAGGCTAAATAAAACTAATTTTCTTACAGTTGTTAGTTTATATCTCACAGATCTGAATTTATTTGACAAAATATGACTTGTTATTTCACAAATGTAATTATTTTTTAGGTAATAACCTGAAACAAGCTTTTGTGGAAGTATCATAATTATGATCACACAAATGACTAAGGAAGTCATATTTACAAGTGAGAAACACATATTCTGTTGAGTAGCCTGTATATTTTTTGACCCATAAGATTTCCTGTTTACTTTGTTTTGTTTTGTGCAAAATACATTTACATGTACCTTTTACTAGTAAGTAATCAAAGCTGGATCTTTTACAACTTTTACTTTCAGTTTTGATATTGTTTTTAAAATTGAGTTAATCCAGTTATTAATTATATTTATTAAACCAGGAACTATGTCTTCTTGCATGCTGCTGCTTGTTTCTTTATTGTAATAGTTACCACTAACTATTAAACTGTTACTGGTTATAAATTGCAAACATTTTTTTCTTCTTCTCATAACTTGCCCCAGATATACATAATATCAAACTGAAAAACAGATTGGTGTGATGTGACATCAATCCAAACTAAATCTGACTGAAACAAAGCTCCTGGCCAATGGAAGCTGGTTCATGGCAACTATAATCGCTTTTTGGGCTGAAAGGTTCTGTTTGCATTTTACATCCTGGTTATGGTTTTATTTTCCACTGTGGTGCTGATAATTGAACCCGTTGGAATGTAATATAAAGGCCTTAGTTGTTGCCTTGGCAGTACAAATGTATATGAATGACGATCAGATATTTTTTTGTTTTTTGGAATTCTTTTTATCTGTAATTTACTCTGTGCTTAGAATTCCAGGCTGAGAGTGTTTTTTAAATCGTGCTGTTCCATTCCAGCCTCCCGTGGAAAAACAACTGGAATTTTGGAATTCGTAGAACAGTTCAGCATGATAGCGGAAAAGTAGTTTATGTATTAGGTACATCACAGTATGTGTGGTTCTGAATCTCTGCAATAGCTACCTTTCTGGTTCATTTTTATCTGTTCAGTCTGTTTAGACCATACCAGACAATCATGAGTAAAAAGATAAACACAGAGGAGCTGATTTATAGTATGAAATTAAATATGTTATTCTAACAGATAATGAAACTGATTTCGTTTCTCTAATGTTAATAATGCAAAGCTGCTTTCATTAAAGCAAAATATAGAATAAAATGTACATTTAGTCATTTTTCAGATGCTTTTATCCAAAGAGGCTTAAAAGATATAGTTATAAATGTTTTATATTATAAACATGAATTGTTTTGACTGAGCGCTGAACTGCAGAACTTGTTCAAGCATATCTACACTGATACAATCAAAACTTCTGTATTCTGAGGGTGAGTGAAGGATGACAGAATATTTTTTTTGCTTAACTATCTTCTTGAATCAGTACTGATTACTGATCAGTAATTGGTCAACTGAAACAATTACTAATGTGTAGTTTCAAGTAAAAAAATATATCAGTTTAATTACTTAGAGCAGGGGTGTCAAACCACAGCCCTGCAGAGTTTAGTTCCAACCCTGCTTCAACACACTTATTCCTAGTTCACCCTGCAAGATTTTAAGCCCAGTTTGAGCCCAATTTTCAGGTTAACAAGCTTGCTGACAGTGATCATGGGAAAATCAATCACCGACACCTCGTAGACAAAAATCCATTATCTAGCATGTTAAATATACCGATTGGCCGACTTGACTTGGCTACAGCCAATCAGAGCGCAAGTGATGGGTTGACTGGCTGTTGTGTTCACACAAGTGGTCATCGAATGGTCGCACACACTTCACCCTGCATTTACATGGACATGAGAGCATATGAAAGCCACATCTATCAGCTGAACATGCAGATATATGAGCGATCGATCCACTGATGGATCAGCTGATTGACAATGATTTCAAACACTCCATTAAACGCTTTCAGAGAGATTTCGAACGCTGTGTGTCAGTGATGTCATTATCAGACAAGCAGCCAATAGTGTTCTGCGCTAGCTGTGGTCTGGATAGTTGGGTGAGTCGTTGGGTGACAGAGTTGTTGTCGTATCGTGTAGTGTGTGACTCCCTCTTGTGGATCATTTACATAGTGTTGCATCGTGTGAAATACCACAGTGATTTAAAGACCCAAAATGTCATGTAGTCTGAACAGCACAGTGATTTGCCGATGTTTAAAGTCATGTCGTGTGAACAAGGCTTTACCTGTAGGTTTCAAACAAGCCTGAAGGATGCAATTAGTTTGATTAGTTGTGTTTAATTAGGGTTAAAGCTAATCTGCGCAGAGCTGCCCTCCAGAAACCGAGTTTGACACCTGTGATGTTTAAAAACACTGTTAAATATACTAGTGACATCATTAATACGGTTACGCTTTAATGATTAAATGTTTAATAGCTTGCCACAGCAGCACACATGCACTGCAACAGAGCTAATTTTGTCAACTCCAGTCCCATGCTTTGAGCTGCCCACATGGTGCAAATCTATCATGGTTGTTTCCTAATACAGTGTCTTGTGTTGTAACTGGATCTGACAGTGATAGAGCTCTGGTTTCCCTCAAGTTTAAAGCTTTTGAAGTTAAGGACTGGCCTTCAGAGCAATCATAACAGAACATCTGAACATGACATGAAAAAGTCAGTCTGACGTCTTAAAGGTGACAGCAGCTCTTACAACTCTAAAACAAGCACACTCTCAGTCACCCAGAGGGGAGAATTAAGTTAATTAAAATTGATTGGAATTACTGCTGTTTTACACACAGACTGACCAGTTTCAACCAGATCAAAAAAAGACATCAAACGTGAACTTTAAATCCAATGAACATCTCAGAGGTTGTAATTTGTTCAAAGTGCAAACTCATTAGTATAGTAGACTTTGTGTCACTTTGAAATTAACCGTAATAGACTGAGGGGAAGTGAGAGACGGTGACCCAGCAGCTGTTAGGCAGAACTGTCACTTTCTAATTTGACAGTGTCACCCAAAGTAAATGGATTAGTTGCCTAATATTTCCAAGGACAAACAAGCTGTCAGAAAAAATGAGCAGCTGCTGTTTTATCTTGGTGTTACTGTGTGATTGTTAAACATTATTCTTTTTGAAATCGTTTTCATTCACAAAAAATCACCTAGTGTTGGTATTTTGAGTGTTTTTGTTAGTACAGTATATTCTACCAGATATTGTGTAAAACAGTGTTATGTATAGTATATATATTAGAGGTCTGAACCTACACTTGTCTCACGGTTCGGTTTGGTTACGATTATCATGCCATTGATTCGGTTCAATTCGATATCTCGGTGCATCACGGTGCATTGACGATGCTTTCCATAAACAATTTAATATTTTACTCAGCAACACAATAATTCTTGTATTAAAATGTATCATTTATAAATATATTTATGTTTCTATATTATTTGTAATTCAATTTTGTTCTTTAATACAAGCAGTAAGATATATGTACTATCCCTTTAATTTTACCTGCTCAAAGAAATCACTCTTTTTGAATGTATCAAACAAAACTAAAGTACATGCACAGAACAGCAAATGTAAATATTATCCCGCTTACTTTTTAAGCGTTGTTGAGTGAGTTCTTAAATGCCTATGATTGATCATGCGCTCAACAGAAAAGGCTGTGATTGGCTCTAACGGTCAGCGCGGCTCTGGTGCTGTTCAGCAAACAGTGACACGGACATTGATGTTAAACGGCCGTGGTGATCAGCTGATCCATTATAGATGGCGACGCGGTGAGCACGTTATTGTTGTAACAGCCGAGAGAGGAGATAAAACTTTACCTCAGGAACATGCCAGCAGGTCAAAGTGGGGGGCACAGAGTGAGAGAAAGTTTACAGCTTTCATTTTTTCCTAGACTGTCCAGCGAACTCACAAGCAGTGAATTGTGCACAGTTATCTGCTTTTTAAGTAGTTGGAGTGGTTTAATTACTCGCGGTCTCCTCCCTCGCCATAGTAAGCTACCGCCATATAACGCATATGTGATAAATGATGTCAGTACGTAATAACCGGTTATGATTATTACTGAACCAATACCAAATTGTTTGCGTCTACATTGCGGTGCATCGAAGAAACAATTAATTTTGACACCCCTAATATATATGTGTTCTTTTTGCATCTATTCACTTAGCAGTCGCTTTTATCCAAAGCAACTTACAAAAATGAGGATAAAAGAGGCACTTCAGATCATCAGAGAGAGCAGGAGTGTATAAATACTATGTCTAAGTTTGTTTAAAAAATTTCCTCCAGGCATGCTGAGAGGAGAGAGTGTGTCTTCTACAGGTGGTTTGTCAAGCCCACTCACCTGCATGAAGCACGTTAAGATGTGTTTTTCCATAAATATGTATGTTGATTAAAAAAAGTGTCTGGTGCATATGGAGAAGAGAGAGTGTATCCTACAGGTGGTTTGTAAAACTCACTCACCTGGGTGGAGCACACTCAGAATTGCAAAGTGGTTTGCAAGACACAAGGGCTGCCTGTAAGAAGGTGTCTGGTGCATATGGAGTGGAAAAGAGTATGTCACCTACAGGTAGTTTGACAAGCCCACTCACCTGTGTGAAACACACTAAGAATTGCACTATATTTCGAGAAACATGGACTGTTGATAAGAAAGTGTCTGGTGCAGATGGAGAGAAGAGAGTATGTCTTACAGGTGGTTTAATATATGTATTAGATGTTGTAATAGCAAAAATAAGTGCACAATTACAAGCCATTTGTTTTTCAGTAGTTACTCAGTAGAAATAACCACATAATCAACTCTGCATGACATTGGATATAATACAGTCAAGCCCGAAAATATTCATACCCTTGGCAAATTTTAACTTAAATTACTTTGATTCATCCAGTAAGTTTTTTTGATCAGATATGACACAGGCTCCTCACAAAAGATGTAATGTACAGACAATGTACAAAAAATTTATTTATCATTTTTTATTTATCTTTGAATGGAAAATGGCTGTCAGAATTTGCTAGGGTACATTAAATTACTTTAAAATACATAAAAAGTAGATTAAAAAATGTTACATTTTAAAATGTACACAAAGCTGTATCTTACGAAAAACACTAGTTCACGGATGCTATATGATGGCTGATGTTTGAGTAGAATAAAAGCAGCCATATTTCAAAAATCGAATTTGCAATGAAATAAGTAGGCCTATTTTGTTTTTGTTTTTTGGCAAAAGAAAATTATTATACATATTGGGACTGGTGAGAGATCATTCTACTTTATAAAATATTTTTGCCTCTAATATTAAAAGATTATAAGCGATAAAGTTTAAATCACAAGCTGCTGAGTTTATGAATGAGTTCAGTAGGGGTAGAGCTTGCGGTGTTTAGCAGCCGTTGAATACATTTAACCACATGTACGGTATGTTCACACTTTTAGAGCAATCCGGTCGAATCCGGTCGCAATCCGGTCGTTTTGGCTACCTCTGAATGTGGTAGAAAGTAAACAAGCTCACCCCCGTAAATGACATTCAGTATAATTGTGTTTTTAGTGTGGGATTTAGTTAGTTAGTTAATTACATTTCTTTCAGTTGCCTATGTTGTTTTTGTAGTTTATTTCGGATACAACTTGAGAGGCATAAGCTTTTAATTTAGTGTTAAACAGTAGCAAAACAGCATTGTTTGAGCAAACATGTGGTTTGATTTAATTCTGTATATAATAAAATTGTATTGCTTCCTAATGAAAAAAAAAAACAATCACAGGGCTGTTCCCCGGGACCATTTTGTTTGTCGTGCTTTGTTTGAAATATATAATATCTATAAAATTGAAGTAAAATAGTTTGCTAATTGTAACACACTAACATGGCATTTTTTCAGCTGTAGAATTTGCTTATTTATATTTATTTATAGACGCCAGCATTTTATATATCATGTAGATGGATAGATGTACTTGATCTAGGCTTCCTTTGTCAACTTACAAAGAGTCTGTGAATCCTTTGTTTGATTTCCGAGCTGACTGATCTGAAAAGACACACACAAACAGGCACAGATTTGTTGTGATGTTTCTTGGATAAAGATGCTCCGATGCAGAAGGGAATGTCACAATATCAATATGAAGGGTTCTTTAATCTCACATAGCCGAGACTATTGATCTGCCACCTTCATCAGACCCTTTTGAAATGACACATGGTGGTGTTTTAGAATCTATAGCAAAACCTCCCAAAAAAACAATAAACTAGCTTTTCCTGTTAACGTAGGATAGTTTACTAACAGCTTTGCTTTCCTGTCACACCTAACACTGAGTTCACAGTTGGCCCTGGTGACCGTAAAGCAGATTGCAGGAACAAACAAATGCCTGACCTTCAAATGCAGTCTGCTTTGGTTTAGTAGGGTCTCCTTGGCTACTTTGTTGTGCTAAAATGTGAAATGTACACTGAAAAAACAAAACGAAACAAAACTTTGGTGTACAAATTTTCTCTCTGAAATGATGTAGATTTCAAAATTAATTCAAATGAAACGTCAAGTATCTCAGTATCTTGAGTATAGTGTTTTCTTGTAAAGCATACTGTAGTAATTGTTTTTGATAATTTCATTATTTATTACATAATTAATACAAAAATGACAGTGGATATGCATCAAGGATGAAAATCTATTTCAATCTGTAAATAGCTTTACAATTTATTTTTTCTGTAAAATTATGTTATATTTATTTTCCCAATTATTTATTTTCCTCTGAGTAAAAAAAATCAAGAAAAAAACAAAAATTTAAGGATCACAGTGCAGCCCTAAAATACTAATTAATTATTAACATTTTGAATCTTTATACTTTGCCACTTTTCTTCAAACTGCTAGGTTTTATCCGCTTGTTAGCGATATGTTTTCAATCATTTAATATATAATAAAATTGTATGTGATTACTTATGCTTTTATACATTTCAATAAATACAGGTTTAAATACATGTGGATTAGGCCTGTCACAATAATCAATATATCGACTTATGGCACAACACATGGACATGACCTCAATCATTTTTGGTGATGCAATATATATCGCCCATACATATAAAACAATTCTAGCAACATTTTAGCTGATTGCGCAACCTCTCTATCTCTACTGGAGGGTGTCAGTATTAAAAAAACACTATAGTATTTATTATAAATTACTATAGTATATTTTTATGTGGGTGTCTGACAACTGAAAATAGATCTGGTAGCAGATATCGCAGCCTCTGTTACTTTTTACCTTGCACTTTTTTGTTAACATTTATTATTATTTATTTGTTTAGGATATACGTTTTCACATTCTGATTCCAATACCTAATTATTAAATTGTTAAAATGACTATAATTAAATGAAATATTCTTAAGAATAAAATATTATGTGTTCTTTGGAAGAGTGTACTTGCTTTGTGATGCTATTATATTGTGATTCTGGCATTATATAATGAGTTGCATAAAATGTAGGGGTGTCAGAATTAATTGTTTCTTCGATGCAGACTCAAACAATTTGGTATCGGTTCAGTAATAATCATAACCGGTTATTATGTACTGACGTCATCTATCACATGTGTGTTATATGGCAGTAGCTTACTATGGCGAGAGAGGAGACCGCGAGTAATTAAAACACTCCAACTACTTAAAGGGCACCTATGATGAAAATTCTCTTTTGTAAGCTGTTTGGACAGAACTGTGTGTAGGTATAATGTGTCCACAGTCATATTGGAGTGATAGAAACACAATAAGTATCTTTTTTTAAATTTCCTGACGTTAAAAATAGGATCCAAATCCCTCCCATTTTGAGGCCGACCGCAACTTGACGTAGGAGTGCAGTTTCCCCGCCCACCGAATTGATTGACAGCCGCGTATTAACATGTCTCTGTAGTAACGTGTGTAATCATATCCACAAGACAAGACGTGTACAAACCAACCGGGATTAAACGATCTCTTCAGCTCTCTGTGTTCAGCGGCACCTCAAGAATGAGTTTTACAAGTTTAAAACATTTCTAAAACAGTGCATGTTTGTAATAAAGACAGTAAAATCTCTTCGTAATTCTTCTCCACAGCCGCATAGTGTCAGTACAATTATAAAAAAAAATAAGAAAAGAAGATCCGGTTCATGGACTTAAATCAGGTTTATTTTGTACATTAACATAACAGATGTCCATACAGCAGTGGATATTAAGGTGCATCCTGTCACATTTGCCGTGCAAAAACAGTGCAAAGCTGTGTGTGTGTGTGTGTGAGCGAGCGCGTGCATGCGCGCAAACTTTAAAAGGACATTGTGTGTGACTCCTTGTTGTAGAAAGGCTTGAATTAACTCCACAACAAATACATCAAATAACCGTTGGTAAAGTTCTTACTGTAGTAAGGCAGATCTGCTTCATTCTTGTCTGATACTGTGCTGCTTATGCGTGAGATGCAGCAGGAGAAGCTACACCCATCATAGCAATAGTGAGCGATCTCTTTGGCTCTGACATGCACATGGGAACGGTGGGCGGGGAGAAGCAGCTCATTTGCATTAAAGGCACAGGCACCAAAACAGTTACAAAGTGAAAACAGCTCAAATGTCCAATATACACAAAGGTATAATAAATAATCTGATGGCTGTTTTGAGCTAAAACTTTACAGACACATTCAGGAGACACAAAAGATTTATCTTAAATCTTGAAAAAGGGGTAAACTAGGTGCCCTTTAAAAAGCAGATAACTGTGCACAATTCACTGCTTGTGAGTTTGCTGGACAGTCTGTCACTGACAGGGATGTACATCAGAACCCAGCTAAGAAAAAAATGAAAGCTAAACTCTCTCTCTCTCTCTCTCTCTCTCTCTCTCTCTCTCTCTCTCTCTC
>CAIGQV010019951.1:16811071-16822877 GCA_903798115.1 Danio jaintianensis
CTCTCTCTCTCTCTCTCTCTCTCTCTCTCTCTCTCTCTCTCTCTCTCTCTCTCTCTCTCTCTCTCTCTGTGGCCGCTTTGACCTGCTGGCGTGTTCGTGAGCTAACGTTTTATCTTCTCTCTTGGCTGTTACAACAAAACTTGGCTGTTACTTGTGGATCCAGACTCGAGCGTGTCTGCAGAGCAATTTTTAATATTTACGTTTGTTTATTTGCTATAAATGCTCGTGTTGTTCTGCGCATGTACTTGAGTTTTGTTTTATACATTCAACAAGAGTGTTTTCTTTAAGCAGGCAAAATACAGTACATATATCTGACTGCTTGTATTAAAGCACAAAATTGTATTACAAATAATATGTAAATATAAATATATTTATAAATTATTAATTTTAATACAATAATTATTGTGTTGCTAAGTAAAATATAAACTTGTGTATGGAAAGCATCGTCAATGCACCGTGATGCACCAAGATATCGAATTGAATCGAATCGATGGCATGATAACCGTAACCGAACCATGAGACCAGTGTAGGTTCACACTCCTAATGAAATTATCTTAAAATGACAATAATATAAAATTTTGGTGCAATATATTGTATAACAAGAAATAGATATCATGACAGGCCTAATGTGGATACAATTGCATAAACATCGGTTATGCTAAATGATGATAATAACTTTATTTCATTCATATTTTGAGAATTTATATTTACTAAAGTTACTTGAAACAATAAAATAGACACTTATTTGCATTTATTTGCATTGCTTTGTATGTGTAAAAAATATCTATATTTTTGGACTGACATTTTGACCCACATATACTGAAAAAGTTTTCTTGTAAACACTCCAATGATCTTTATATTACTAGTTTTTTTTTAATGTAGCGTAATTTGAAGTTTAGCATGCTGACTTCAAAACTATGAGTCACGACTTGGATCTGGAGACATTTCGTAACCACAAATGTGCCTCAGAGGGAGTTGATTTATTCGGCGTGCAGCTAAATGCGGCGGACATTATTTTTAGACAGCCTTGCATTGTTCATTCTTTAACCATTCATAAAGCAGGAAGAAATCCAACCAGCACAAGTCTTGTAAGATCCCAAAAATGCCTCTTAATGTGGGTTAGTTAACATTATACATTTACAGATGAACCTGCGTACTCTAGATACACACCCTTTATTACCACATCATAACTAGGCCTACAGCGTCCAACATAAACATCACTAATCCCGCTATTACTGCCACAGATCCCCACTGTGTGTGTCCTCCATAATAATAAACACATTCGGCTGCTTCTGATAATATTGCATGATATTATTATCCACCACAGTCTGTTAATACCCCTGTAAACCCGCTTTGAGGATAGAGAGCAGCAGCAGACACCCAAACACCCGCTGTCTGGCCCGGTTTGCATCTGGCATTGAGATGCATTTTGGTTGATTAGAACACAAGTATGAGGGAGGCACAGTACAGTTTACACTTGATGTTTAAATCTATCTTTTTTTGTCCACTTTCAGCCATTTTTCTGATTTGGAAGAGTATGAATGGGTATATATAAAAGTGTTTGCGCACACTTGGCTAAAAAAAGCTCATTTCTGATGTTTAGGCTTTTTTCTGATCCTTTGATTTCATATTGTGGATGAAAATGGGGAATTTATAAAATGTTCAGTCAAAAAAAATATTTTGTAAACATTTAGAAAATATTTTATAACATCAAAAGTAATTTGATTAAGTGTCTTTACAAATAAAATAATTTTATACAAGAAATCAGGTGTTTTCATGAGGTGAAAAGATTGTTTTAGTGACCGAAATGTCATCGCTGTATGTTTCTTTGTGTAAAATACCAATATTTTTATTTGTAATTTCATGAAAAAATTCACCAAATCCATGTATAAGAGCTGCTTTTTGAAGAGAAGGCTGTATTTCAAAAATCGAATTTGTAGTCAAATACTGATTTATTTTTGTACAAGAAAAGCTATATATACTTGTAAATTTGAGACAAAATCAACAATTAATAATTATTTGTCCACGTACTTATATTCATGGTTTCATGACATTACCACATTATTATTAATATAGTTTTTTTTAAACCTACTGAATATTTTTAAAGTGTATATTTTTTAATGAAGCAGCTTTTGTTTCTGCTCTGTTAGTCGCAAAACTAAATTAAGGTCTGTGATTTTTATTTATTTTTTGTTAGAAAAAGGACTGTGAATAAAACCTTTGCTCTTTAGATTTTGTTTTCACCATCAGACTAAATGTATGATTACTAACAGTGAGTCACTTTAGTTTAAATGCCAGTGCACTTCAACAACAATTATGTCCTGTAATATTTAAGAATGAGTTAAATATCATTCTGAATGCACCCAACTGAATGCATGTTCAACTTCGAAAGTGGACAAATTCTAAATGACCTAATGACTTAGACCTCAATGACACCAGTATTTAGTGTCGTCCACTTGTGAACTGATCAACAGAAATGCATCATAATACCAGGTGTCAACAGGGTCGAAACTGGACAATTTTATTTGGTGTCATCAACACGCCACTTTTTTGGGGGAATAGGCTCATTTTCCAACTCCCCTAGAGTTATACAATTGAGTTTTACCAGTTTTGAATTAATTCAGCCAGTCTCCGTGTCTGGATGAGACTCTGTTGGATCAGATTAGACCAGTAGCGTTTAGCTTCAAAATAATTATAATAAAAAAAATAGTATTATTTAAAGCCTGACTCTTCTGTAGTTACATCATGTACTAAGACCAACGGAAAATTAAAAGTTGCTATTTTCTAGGCCGATATTTTGGCGTAATAATCAAGGAACCAATTGCAGCAGGCGCATTGATATTTTCAGGCGCTGCGGTATAAATGCTAAGCTAAGTTAAAATGCTTCAGTCAAGTTTTTTTTAGGTTTTTGCTGTATCTGCCAGGTCAGAAAAGAAAACATGCAGCCAGTTTGTTATAAACAGTCTGAGTTTAAAAATGTATCATTGATCGACCTGTTTGAATTTTGGGCTGAGGGCCAGAATCTCCAGATTGTGCTATTTCCCTCCACTGCACTTCTTCAGTTGTGCATTATTGTTGGATAACATAATCCTAAATAAGTCCGATGTGTTTAACAATGTATCAGTGAAGCATATGAATGAGGACTGTGAATAATTCTCCAGATGGATTCCATTCACCGTTAAGTGCCCTTTATTCAGTATACATTGCACACAGTGAGCTTGTGTTTTAACTAATGGTTACTCGGTAATGGATTCTTCTGTGTAAGACCCGGTAGATGTATTTTTTATCAACTACCCCCCAACTGACTTCACAGAAAGATTTGAGTTGTGTTTAATTTTTAAAGTGTTGCTGGTGCCGTGTGTGTCGTGTGAAAGGATGTGGTTGGAGTTCAGCTTTAAGTGATCTGCCACTCTACTCTTAACAGCTTGTTGGTGAAAGTATCTCATGCTCTCGTTTACTGACTGATTATGAGGCATTCATTTGTCTCAGACCTGATTATTTGTTATGGGATCATGTTTTGTTGGGCCGCTGCAGCACACAGATGGAGCTGTCCCACATCAGAGGAAATCCCTCAAGTAGCGAGATGATATCAGGAGCATGTGGTTGCTGGTCAGAAAAGCCCTATAGATTTCTAATGAGGGCATGCCATGTTCACCATAATGTATGGATTTTCATCTGCTAGTGATGATGTCATCAGTTGCACTTGCATAATTTTTTTTTTAATTAAGGCATTTGGTGTGAACATGATAAATCACCTTAATTTTTATTATTTTCAGTTTTAGTCATTTTATTAAATGGTTTTATCAAATTCTCTTTGGTTATTTTTTTCAGTTTAGCTTTAATTTATTCTATTGTTTTAAATTAGGTGTAGTGACCTTAGACTTTAGTGACATTTTTTTATTTCTATTTAAATTTCTACTTATTTTCACAAGTAATATTTCATTAAATTTTATTTCAGATTTGTTTACATGGATTTTAGAAATTTAAAATGTTGGTTTAGTTTCTAAATATTCTACTTAGGACTGCAAAATATTGGAAAAATTATTACGATATTACTAATATTACGATGTTTTATTGTTCTGCTATAAATATTGCAATATAAATACAGTTTCACAAGATGGTTTGAATAGCATATTTGACAGTTTTCTGGGGAGTCTAACAGTATTTAGGTACAGAGATTGCATAATCATAATGCAAAAATGATTTTCTTGCTTTGTCTTGTTTCTAGTTGAAGTATCCCAAATCCCTAGATCAAGTAAAAATATTGTTTTGTTTTCACCTTCAGAAGAAATGTCAAAATTAAGAGTTTTAGCTAAATTATCTGCCAATGGGGTAAATAAAATAATCTTGTTTTTGCTTTGAAATGTAGATAGTTGGACTAGAAAAAAGAAAAAATCTATGTAAGAAATTTTTTTTTTCCCATATAAATAATTAAATACATTTAATCTTTGTTTGTTTTTTGTGCCCAAATGTTTTGAACTCTTGAAATGCGCACTCAAAGAAAATGATAAACTTTCACTTTATTATAGTTAAACTTAAAGTGTTCTGTAGCTCTCGGTCATCTATAATTCAGACCCAACATTGGATATTTTGCGAGAATTGACAAAATTACTAAAAAATTATATCAAAAAGCTTCAGTTTCAGTCTTTGTGTAGAAATCATTTTAGTAAAGTGTCATTTTACTTTCTTCATCAAATAAAATGTACACATGGATAAAAAAATCTTTGCTAATCATTGAGTGTAACTGAAATGTTTATGTAAAAATTAAACAAAACACTGACCTGTACTTTTAAAGTATAAGTGATCAGTGATCGCACTAAATTTGAATATATTTAAATATATTTAAAAACCTGATATGAATGATAGTGGCAAAGCATGAATATTTAAAATGACAATTAATTAGCAATTTGGGGACTGGACTGTCTCCTTTAAAGTCTTTTAATATGTCATGATTTTTGTTGTAAGAGTTGTAATGTTAAAAAATGTGTGACATTATGTAAAGATACATTCTAATATACAGAAAAACCCCCAAACTATTACACTTATAGTTTCAGAAAACTCCATTTCCTCTCTGCTGTTTCATCACTTTTAATTTTTGGATGAACTTTTTTCTGTTCAGAAAGATTGTTAGCAATTTTGAAGTAATTTGTGTGCTTAAAACTAACATTGTTACCCAGAAGAACAGATTTGCACGCCAGTGGCTAACCAAAGGCGGTACCTTTCCTTGCAAATTTGGACAGACCGCATTTCCTTATGGCAGCCCCCACAGTCCTCGCTGTATGTTGCTGTATATTGTAAAGACCTCTTGAGAGGACGCAAACACTTCCTACCCATGACTAGAGTTACACCCCTAGTTTCCTGTGCTGGGCTCTGACAGGCTGCACAAACTCTCCTTGTTTTGCAACTCTTTCCACAAGACCACGTTATCATCATCCTTCAGTCCCGTTCAGCTCACCTCCTCGAGCTCACAGCCATGCGGGTGATGTGACCTGGAAGTTCTGGAGGAGCTGAGAGGAAGACGTTATTATTACATTAGTATGCTGGAATTTCTCACGTCATTATGCTTTGCTGACATGTTGTGTCATTGCACAATTTTTATTTTTATTTTATTATGGTTGCTATCATATGATGTATGATTTATTCATTGAGCAGATGCTTTAATTCAGTGGGGATGCAGAGGAATGTTGGAATGCAAGTGGTTCTTCTTAAAGAGACAGTAACTTCAGTTCAGAATTGATTAGATATGATGTTGTGCAATTATTAGTTAGTCCAGGTTATTAATTAGAGCGAAGACATTTTTTTTTGCAATCAACAGTTGTTTTTTTTGTAAGGAATAACGTAATCTTTATTGTTCAGTATTTGAATGAGTTTTAGCTGTGGTTATACCATGCTAGTAGTAGGACAGTATTTGCCAAATTAATCAAGATGGTTATTTTTTGTGGAAAGTATTATGATCAAAATTAGAGAGCAGCTATGATTGCTGAGCAATTCCATGCAAATGTCAACCAGTTTTCACCAAAATAGCGAAACCCTTTCTACATTTTTTTGTGTAGGCTTGTATTTTACAGTACTGTAAAAATACTTAAAAATGTCTCTGTCAATGTTTTCAAACAATTATATTTGATTCACCAAAGTCACAAAAGTGGCATTTTCACATCTGTCCATACATAACGGAGAGGTGTCACATCCACAACGAAGCTTTTTTCTCATAAATGCAAAAATGGAAAAATAAAATAAAATCAATCGTTCATGTTCTATAGTGAGCCAACTCTTATCCTCTTGATTAGCATCGTTTCTTTTGGGTTGTGCTGTTTAATTCACAGAATTTCAACAAAGTATGATGTAGATTGTAAATTCACATACTTTGTTGGTCACATCCATAACACATGTTTATTTTCCTCATTTAAAATCTAAAAAATGTTGACAGATTGATATTTTTCTGATCCCATAACTCTGTGGTTAGTTGTTTTGGAAAATATAAACAGATGTTTCAATATAATGTTAACATATACTTTCTATGTGAATTTATGTTTTGAGTTTTTACTGCAAATGTCACATCCATAACACTGGAATTGCTCTGCAGAAATTTTTGTTTTTATCTTTCTTAATGCTACAGTCATACAGTTTTTTTTAGAAAGTGTACAGGCCCTTGCTCTGAATGACGTGAGCACATCTGTGCCCACAGGCATCACTAGTCTCTCTCACTGCTCTGATGTGAACTTGGTTCACTCTTCTTCAGTGTCTTCCTCAGTCCAGTAATTGTGAATCAAGTGGGTTTTGTAGCCATAACTGTCACCAAGGATATTCAAGAGATTTTCAATAAGGTTTAGTTAGGACTGTGGTCTGGCCATTTGATTGTCAATGTTTTCAGCTTCAAGTAACTGCATAACACATTTTGTTGTGTGATGGGGCTGATTGTCCTGTGTGAACATAGTTGGCTGATTGTGTTATGAGTGCAGTTGCTAAAGGAGCTTCTGATAAACATTTGCATTCATTTTGTCATGTATTTGTATAAAAGGAAAAAGTCCTGCTGCAAAAAACATCACCAAAACATAACACTTCACCTTCACCTTTCACTGACTTCTGCACACACTTTGAGTTCAGTCTTTTCTCAGTTTGATGATGAACAAAGCTTTCCATCAGATGCAAATAAATTCAACTTGCTTTCATTACTAAAGTGTTTTGGACCAGTTAGAGAAAAGATTAGTCTAGGTTTGATTCTTTCTGCTGATGATATACAGATTTGATCCCTACTAAACCACTGAACTGGAGAGCAGTTCCGTCTCTAGTGTTAATATGATTTCCAGTTGAATATGACTGTAGGTAATATGATTGCCACATTATCTTCTCATTCAGTTGTCTTGTTTTTTTTGAGGGACTTGATTGAGTTATTGTCATTGCAAATATGCAATAGCTCTTCTTAAAAAAACAAACAAACATAAAGACATCTTCATGATTTTAGTTATGTTAATTGTCCTGGCAGTATGATTACTGGTGTAGTCCTGGCAAACAAATGGCTCTTATTAGCTAGACTTTTTAGTGACGTCCAATTGCTAAAGGAATTACTTTTATTAATTTTCCCATTCCCATTTGATTAAAAACAAATGTTAAATCACTGTGTTCTTCCAGATAGGTTTGGTGCTGTGACCAAATTTCTTTAAATGACAAGAACCAAAGAAGGTCTGCATTCAATAATTTATTAAATGAACAAGTGGAGAATAGGGCGGCACAGTGGCTCAGTGGTTAGCACTGTCGCCTCACAGCAAGAAGGTCGCTGGTTCGAGTCCTGGCTGGGCCAGTTGTGTGGAGTTTGCATGTTTACCCTGTGTTGGCGTGGGTTTACTCCATCCAGGTGCTCCGGTTTCCCCCACAGTCCAAGTAGTACTAGTAGTGTATGAGTGCGTGTGTGAATGTGAATGTATATGGTTGTTTCCCAGTACTGGGTTGCGGCTTGAAAGGCATCCGCTGTGTAAAACATATGCTGGAATAGTTGACGGTTCAATTCGCTGTGGCGACACTGATAAATAAGGGACTAAGCCGAAGGAAAATGAATGAATGAATTTTGAATGAATGAACAAACATTTTGGCTGTGAGCCTTCATCAGTCATGAAGATATTTTATATTCACACTGTAAACTCTTAATCCTGATAAAAAAAACAAAGTCAGTCAGTCTGAGTGCTTGATTATGACTTAAGTGGTTGTGTATTATCCCGTATGACGGGAAATCAGTGTAATCTGAATGGCTGTTCATATGATATTGTGTTTTGATATACACCAACTGGCAATTTTATTAGATATTTTTGTGCATTAACAAGTTAAATAAAGTGGCTAGTGTGTAATACTTTAGGTCAATACTTGATTCTGAAAGTCTTAAATTTGCATATGATTGGTTATATCATCTGTTGAAAGTCTGAACGATCTCATGGCTTTTAACAATATGGTGCACATATCTTGCGTATCCCTGGTAATCCTGTTTTGTCAGTCTGCAAATCAAACCTGCCTTAAGTGATTTCTGAGTGAGTCTCATGTCATGTGCTTTGTATGTGTGCGTATGGACCTGTCCTGCACACACTGACAGAAGATGAGCAGGTGTGTGACTGCTGAACCTCAAATGAGAGGGTTAAAGGGTAACTGTGTGGTATTTATGTAGGGAATTTACAGCCTGGGACGGACACTCTGCTAACACACACATTCACTCTATTAATAACCTAATGTGCCCTGACACCCTTACTGCACCTTTCACACAGATATGTCCCACACTTGAATATATATGCACCTACAGACCTTTAATACTCATAAACACACACACTTAGGGAAATACTAGATGTGCATTTATAGTAAACCACTGTTTGCAGCACTTTTAGTAGGTAACTTGGAATGTACATGAGGTACTAATGAAGTCCGGTTGTAAAACGAAGTCGTTTTCAACAGAATGGTCGGTCAACAGGGCCGTTCAGCATTCTCATCATGAGGAGCCTGCAGTTGAGAGCTAAGTGGAAAATTCCGCTGTTTGAGCGTGACATGCTTTTCAGTATGCCTCAGCTTTTGCAAATAGATGGGAACTCTGGTGTGCAGTCCTGGGTACTGGTCTCACAGAGTCTCTAACAGCTTGTGTTTTCTCCCGCAGAGTCGTCAAAGAAGAAATCTCCGATGATAATGCCAAGCTTCCCTGCTTCAACGGCAGAGTGGTGGCCTGGGTAAGTGAAACGAATGGTGCACTTCTCTCAACAGATTGTGACATTGCAAAATATCAGGATATCAGTCCTGCTGAGATAAAAGCTGGTCCCCAAGGCCGGTTTGTTGTTTCAGAGTCGTTCTTTTTAGTGAATCAAACAAATTTAATACAAACACTGTAGTCGGGTTTCTGAATGACTCTTTTGAATCAAACATCTACAGTAGCTGTGTTTCTATTTAAAGATGCGAATTAGGCTTATATGCAAAACTGGAACATCTCATAAAACATTAGAGAATAAATGGCATTTTTACCATACAATGAGTCAAAGAGAACAAAATCATCACTTTCTGATTAACATTTCTTATATAATACAGGGTGTCAGCGGGGTCTTAAAAAGTCTTAAATTTCAAAAAGTTAATTTTAGGCCTTTAAAAGTCTTAAATTTACTGAAATTTTGTCTTGTAGGTCTTACATAATTATAAACAGGTCTTAATTTTCCTATGTCCATGTAAAGCTACCCAATCGGGCCAACATGCATCCAATCACCAACAATCCAAACAAACCAACAAAACTATTTATAACTCTATTTACCAATAAAAAAAGTCCTAAATTTAATTCATAATGGTGTTAAAAAGGTCTTAAAAAGTCTTAAATTTGACTTTGTGAAACCTGCAGAAACGCTGTAATAAATTACTTGTACCTCAGAAGACAAAAACCAAATGCAATGAACGCTTGATGGCTTTTTGAGGCATGAGATGGTCTTTGGAA
This sequence comes from Danio jaintianensis, assembly GCA_903798115.1. NCBI lineage: Eukaryota > Metazoa > Chordata > Actinopteri > Cypriniformes > Danionidae > Danio > Danio jaintianensis. The sequence goes on from CAIGQV010019951.1 coordinate 16,821,015, forward strand.
GACATCTGGGAGGTAATAATACCAAACCACTTTGATGATGGACTTTGGCTAAGGGGTTTTAGAATGACTGAACAACGGCAAAACAATTTAGATGTTTTGCAATGTGGTTGGCACAGGTATAGACAGCTATAGAGTCTGTTTAATAATTACAAGGCCGTGGCGGCATTGAATTAAACTAGTTTGCTGGTTTGCCCTGATAAGTGTCAGTATGTTTTTGCTTCATCTAAACAACATTTCAAAGATTAAGTAAATATGTTTCGATTATTGCCCAGGTCTGTTAAAAAATGTCTGATTTCAACTGCAAATTTGCAGTTATTTTGTCAGATATATATATCTGATTCAGCCTCTGTGTCCATTCTGTCAAAGTAGGCCGGCGGGTCTTCATGCAGTGCACTGTAATTATCTTCTTAGCTGTTATTAATAATATATGTAGTGCAAATAGGTGAGACTTACTGAACTGATCAGGGGGGAAGCCATCAAGCTAAACAAATACTGGGTACATTGGTATGTCGTATCCCAAAACTTTCCTAATCTCCCTTTTAACCTCCTGCCAATACACTTGTATTTTGGGACATTCCCAAAATATGTGAACATAATCCCCTTCTTCTCCACAATCTCTCCAGCATTGTGATAATTGTAAAGAACTATCGAATTTGGTGACCACTAATGAAACTCTGAAGAATCTCATCTTCATCTTCCAGTCAACTTTTTTGTCTGATAATAAAAAATGCATAAGCTACAATGGAAACATATTTACCAATAAATTCAAGCATGGGCATCAGAAAATCATGTGTTTTTTTTTTTTATAGATCATGTGATAACAAAAATGGACAAACCAGTCAACCACATTGCACAACATCTAAAATATTGTTTGGTCATTCTAAAATCCCTTAGTCAAAGTACAGTACGAACTACAGTATGTCTCAACATCCAATAAATTCCAGATGAATAAAATGAGGTCATGACTTTTTTTGCCTCACTGAACATGTCCAGTTTATGTCAAATACATTCTGCAGGTTTACAAACACAAACATTTTGCAGGTTTAAATATTTACTGTTGATTCTAATGCCAAAGCCGTATTAATCTGATGATCACTTGTCTACCTGTAAGGCCACGTAGAGCTGGTGTGAGACGCAAAATACAGGTTAGTGGACTGCAGTGAGCTTCCAACTGCAGAGAGCTGCACAGACATGCTGAGATAGATGACATTGAGCTCTACTACTCTAAAATATGTGCTCCACCGCCTGCTGCCCAAACACGGAGACCTTCAGTGCACTATAACATGATCACTGCTTTAAATTCCATGGTACACTGGGTTTCAGCCCCACTGCAAGGTTTCATCATTGATTTGTGCAGAGAATATGAAGAATAGAGTGATTTTATGGTGTAGCCTTAGGTAACCGCATCTACCGCTTATTATTTGCATCATGAAAGCACTTCGCCACTTCATCAGGCCTCTTTTTTTGGTTCTAATGTAGCGAGGATTCGTCGTCAGACCACTCATAGAAATGTTTACTTGAAATTAAACCAGAAATAGTGCTTTGTGTGCGATTTGAAAAAAAGTATGCATCATTTATGACACCGTTGTGGTCATATTTTATTGCTGATTTGAAAATATGTTGAAATGGTTGCCCAAGGGCTTTACCAAGAAGCCAGCCAAGTGAACTGACTTGCCCGCGTTTCTGTCCGCTTAAACAAATGCACTCTTTTCTCTTCTCTTGCTGGTCTGCTTATTAATGCAGGGCTAGTAGTTGGTCTGGAGAGTTTCTTCCTGATGCCTTTGTGAGTTATTGTGTATGTGTATGTGTGTATGTATGTGTGTGTGTGTGTGTGTGTGTGTGTGTGTGTGTGTGTGTGTGTGT
>CAIGQV010019951.1:16825910-16840851 GCA_903798115.1 Danio jaintianensis
CATCCATCCATCCATCCATCCATCCATCCATCCATCCATCCATCCATTTCTGGTTCTGTCTGTTTGAATGTCTTTTATTGTGTTTGTACATCTGTCTGTCATTCTGTCAATGTTCTTTTTATCATTCTTTCTGTCTGTTGTCCTATCTATCTGCCATTCTATCTATCTGTCTGTCTGTCTGTCTGTCTGTCTATCTGATATTATGTCTGTTCTACAGGGAAAAACTGTTAAGGCAGTGATTTGCAAATCCTTCAGTATAAATGAACTGATTGTTACAAAACAAACCGATCCATTAAACAAATCAGACCCATTTCCCATTGTCGAGATTTGCTTATCCTCTGATATGTCTCTTTCTCATTGCTTTATCTGTGAGGCTTTAACTGTTGAGCATTGCCGCATAGCTGGTAATGTTATTCTTCTACTGCAAACAGACAGATTAAATATTCCCTTTGTTCTTATTGAAGATGTTGAAGGCTAAATTTAGATCAGCGTGCTTCAGGCCGATGTTACAACTGCCTTACATTGTGGAATTTCGTTGCACCTGTTCTCTCTGTGAAACTCCATGCTATTTCTTTATCTAATGTTTGACTTTCGGAACTGTTTTTTGTGTGTTCTTTTCAGTCTCCTCTAGTTCTGCCACTTGTTTTCTATAGTGTCTAGCGCCATCTTGTGGCGGAGTCTACCACAGGCAGCTTTTTTTTCACAATGTCTTTCCTTTCCCTTCATCATTTCTCCAACAGACTACCAACGGGCTTTGCTTGAAATTCATATGAATCCCCGCTAGTATGTTTCTCCCAAAAGAATTCTCCCTCATTTCCATTATAAAAGCTTCATTGTAAGCATCAGTAAGTAGCCAAATGTTATCCCCTGGCTGCTCCCTTTGTGCTGTGCATTATTTATCGGTCTTGCTGAATACATTTGGTAGGGTGAGGAGAGTGTGTTTTCTGCCGTCCCTTGAGCAGTTAATCCGGATTAGTGGACATTAAAAGCACCCGTCTCTGTTGCCCCGTGGGCTCTGCAGGGTGACACAGCTGCCCCTCAGTCCCCCGGGACTAAATCGACCGTCTGCCTGCTTTCCCCTGTATAATACCAGATACTCACTTATAGAGGACAAGAAATACCAATGTGGAATAAAATATATTTCACATTACTGATGTTATTGCATTTAGGATGCTATTTATAACTAATTGAAACTCATATTTTAAATGATAATTCCTTAAACAGCCAAACTAATGCAAATTCATTTGTCTTCCCTTTTTGAGTTATGTAAGATTAAGGGAGAGAAAATAAGAGGGATAGTTCACCCAAAGATTCGGTGACCATTTTGTCACATTTGTGTCGTTACAAATCTGTATAAATGTCTTTCTTTTGCAGAAAATCAAACAAATAAAAATATTTTGTGCAATGTTGATAAAACGTTAAAACAATATAATTAGATAACAATTTAGATGCAATGTTAGTTATGTCTATTTAAAAATAATTATTACTAAAACTGTATTGTAAATGTCTGCGCAGCGTTTTTTGCATTTCACAACAAAAAAATGGGGACTGTTTTTCAGTGAAGTTTTATGTTAGAAAAATTCACAATTAATTAAAAACCTCTTCTTTGTGTTATTAAGTATATTATTTGAGTTTAATTTGTATTTAAAGGTGAAATAACCTGACCTGTATCTATACTGTGTGAAATAACAGATTTCAACCAGCAGAGAGAGACATTGAGCTGTGAGGGGCGGAAGTTCAGGTTCAGATTTGTATTATTTTGTTTTGGTATGTAGAAGCAAGACAAGTAAGCTTGGGTTTGGTATAAATTCCAGAAATTGGTGTCAATATATTAAATATCATGTCTCAAAATATTCTATTGCTTATTTGTTTGGTAAAAAAAAAAATAACTAGCAATAATATACCAATATGTTTTCCACATGTGTAAGTAGAGTTCAGATGTCAACAATGATATTCCCAAGTCTTATTGATTATTCTTTCTTTGTTATAATAAATTATAGAAACAGATTTGAAAAGCAGAGGACATTGCAAAACTTAAACTCAAGGTTGTGTGAAATCATAATAAGACATTTTTAATAATTCCCTTAAAGTCTGTACTGAATGCATACTGTGCATTTACTGTGTGTTTTCTGTTTTTAGCAGTCTTTTATTTGTAGTTTTGTATCAAGGATGAAAAGAGATTTTTAGTGCAAAATAGATTTAAAATAGATTTTCTCCTTATAATAGAATGTGTTCTGTATAATTTCATTTTTGTGAGCAAAAAAAACAACAATCATGCATGTTTACCATGACCTGCAGAAGACACACACACACACATACACACACCTTGTAAAATGTCATTCATTGTAACAAAAGCTTTCATAGCAGAAAATCTTGTCAGGCATGTTCATAACTACAATCATTTAATGATTAAAATACTCACAGTTCAGCTCTAAAATACAAATTAATATACATTTTTAATCTTTATACTGTGCAACTATTCTTAAAATCACTAGGTTTCACCAATTTGTCAGCAATAATTTCAAATATGAAAACAATTTGTATGATGATCACCTATTATATCTTAGTAAGTAAAGTTCAGAATAAGAGTGGTTTCATTTTTGCGTAAATATAATCTGTTAATTATCTGTTAATCATTTATAATTTGGTAATTAACATTATTTTCTTTCTCTAGTCATGCAGGTTTTTGTTTTGTTTTTTGTGTTTGAAAAAAATCCCCCAGAATAACCATACAAAACATAATTGCATTTGCATTATCATGTATGAGCATGTTTACATTGTGGATTGTCACAGTAAACTGTTCTCACCAACCTTATGTTTCTTTTCTGCTTTGAGCAAAATCACTCTACCCACTCGGCTAGAATAACTAGCCTTTGGTGAAACCAGGTACACCTTTTCATTCCCACAGTGCATTGCTTCCCCCTTTTTAAGGCTGCAAGCAAAATCAAAGAACAAACTGGTTGGATGTCAACAAAATCAAATAATACAAATTCACGTCAAAACAAAGTTTTGACATACAGGAGTACAAACGTTATCACAGAGGAGCTGGAAAGAATGAAAAATGACTTTACTGTGAGCACACTGTTAACAATTTTCTGTAGAATTCACAGTAATATACTGGCAGCAGTTCGTCGGGAACTTACAGTAAATCAATTACAGCAAAAAGCTGTATTTACATTTACAGCACCATAGAGCTTGCTGTATATGCATTTACAGAATTGTATGTACATCTTCACTGTAATAATACAGTAATTTTCAGAATGCAACTTTAAAATACAGTAACATCTTGCTTATCTGTCCTACAGTAAAATACAGTTCATATTATAGTTAAATATTGTGCAAATTACAAAAATTGTTAACAGTGTATAGAGACATTCACCCCTACACTGCAAAAATGCTCTTATTATATAGTTTTTGTTTTGTTTCTAGACCAAATATCTAAAAATTCTTAAATCAATCAGCATTTTCTTGTTTTTTTCAAGTCAAAGTCAAAGTTAAGTGAATTTTTCCTTAAAACAAGCTAAATAATCTGCCAATGGGGTACAAGCAATAATAATCAATAAATAATTTTATTTCAAAGCAAAAACAAGATCATTTTGCTTAACCCATTGGCAGACATGCTTGTTTTAATGATTTATTCCATTTCTGAAAACAAAATAATGTCTTTCCTTGTCTAGAAACTAGGACTAGAAACATGACTAAAAACTCTAAGTAAGTAAGAAAAGCATTTTTTTTGCAGTGTAAAAACCTTTATTCCTCGACCACAGCCCTGCAGGACTTGAAACTCCTGGGCTGAAGTTCATTCTCTTTTTTATGCTTTACATTTTCAACATTGAATGTGAGCTAGTGACAGCTGCAGAAAATGCACAGCTGTAAATCATACACCCTTAACAATGAAATATCTGTTGGCGATGAAATTCAATGTAGGTAATAATAATTTCATATGCTTTCCCTGATCACATTCTCTGTTCTGTGGCTAAGCGTTTTGACTCAGAAGAGTTTTGAGTGCTCATAATGAGGACTTTTGTGTACACCCTGTTTTTGATAATATATCATATAGATATAAAAAATGGAAAAGTAGGGAAAATAGTAAAACTTAGACAGAGAACTCGTTTATTTACATTGTTTTGCTGCTCTGTTTAATAAAGGAATTAAGCAAAAACAATGAAATCTCAACTAATTGCATATAAATGTCTCCTGAATTATATTTACTGCCCGTTTTCTGTCGGGATAAGTAGTTTAACAGTCAGTGTATTTTTGGGTCAAAGACTGAAAGTGAGTTTTGATTGCTTCAGAATATATCCATTTTAAAATCTATTTTGTCTGAGAGAAAAAAAAAGACACACATTTTAGCATGTTTTTATTTGGTTAATTAATCCCAGCTGGTCCCAAACTCTCTTTTTCCAGGCTTTTTATTTTCAGCTTTGGATTAACTAGTGACAGCTGTTGAAAATACATGGCTGTAAATCCTAACAATTAATATGACGTACGGATATGAAATTTGACTTTTGTGGCCAAGTTTTGGTGACTCATAGTTTCAAGAGTATATAATGGAGACTTTCCTTTGTTTGTGTGTGTTGTAGTGCCAATGCAGTGAGTAGTCGAGATGGACTGGACACAGAGACAGGCACAGAGTCTCTCCAGAGCCAGCGGAGGGAGCGCGAGAGGGATCGAGCTCACAGGAGGGTGAGAGAAGGTGAATGTGAGTCAAGAATATTGACAAAATGCACAGTTCACATGCTATACATTGCACATATGTGACCCTGGACCACAAAACTTGTCTTAAAGGGGCATAGTTCACCCAAAAATGAAAATTCTGTCATCATTTACTCGGCCTTTACTTGTTTCAAACCTTTTTTTCTGTTAAACACAAAGTACGTTATTTTGAAGAATGCTGAAAACCTGTAACCATTGACTTCCATGGTATTTGTTTATTCTACTATGGAAGTCAATGGTTACAGGTTTTCAGCTTTCTTCAAAATATCTTCTTTTGTGTTCAACAGAAGAAAGACAATCATAACCGAAAAAAAGTGTTTTGAAGACAACCTGTAACCATTTACTTCCATATTAGGATAAACAAATACTGTGGAAGTCAATGGTTACAGGTTTTCAGCATTCTTCAAAATATCTTCTTTCATGTTTAACAGAAGAAAGACACCCTTTAAGGTTTGTAACTGCTTGAGGGTGAAGAAATAGTGAATAAATGTTCAATTTTGGGTGAACTATTTCTTTTAAGTTGCACAGGTACATTTGTATGAATAGCCAACAATCAGTCAAAATCGTACAATTTTTCTTTTACCCAAAATTCATTTGAATATTATGTAAAGATAATGTTCCATTAAGACATTTTGTAAACTCGTTTTTTGATTGGTAATATTGTGTTGCTAGGAACTAAATGAGGAAAACTTTAATATTTTTGTTTTTTTGTTCTTCAATATTTACGTTATTTCGAACCCTCAGATTCCAGATTTTCAAATAGTTTTATCAGGGCCAAATTTTGTCCTGTTTTAATAAACATAAATCAATGGAAAGCTTATTTATTTAGGTTATGAGATTTATGATATATTAATCTAAAAAAAAAAATTACCCCTATTATTCAACTATGGTATGCTATCAGGAAACATGACAAAAATGGTAAAGGCAGTATTTGCCCCAGGGGTTTTCTGCATGTGGTAATTATCTGGCAGGTGTGTGAAATATCCAGACACATGCATGAGACAACAAAACACCTTTGAGCTGGTGAAAGTATGTATTTTTAGTACAGTCACTACTCCAATAACAATAATGCCGCATTATATAAAACATGCCTTTCCTAGTTTGGAAAGGTTTTGTTTTTATAGCGCGTATTTGACCGAATTTAAACATTCTACAAAGTGTTTCAAATAACGTGCCATATTATGTTAAATATGTCATATTTATTGAGTTGAACTGGGTTGAAAAAGTTTTGTATTTTATTTGACATTGCAAGCATCAAAGTTATGAAACTAAAAAAAGAGCTGCTTGGAGAACTGAAATGCAAAATCATGCTTTGGTTGACATTTTACCAGAACATCAGACATCAGTTGACTAGTTTCAAAAGGTCAACGATAAATTTAAATGTGTCATGTTCTAGAATGAGGATGATGATAACAAGATTTAGTTTTAGTTACTGCATGAATTTAATTCTCATCCCTTTTTAATTGAATTATATAATTATCCTGACACACAATGATTTCTGAAGATAAAACATTAAAAATATCAAAACATTGGTATTGTCTACACTGTAAAACATATCTGTTAGTTAACAGGTTCTGTATTTTATGATTCACATGTGTTTTCTGTTTTTTTATGGTTGTGAATTGCATTATAAGAGTTTTATCTCTGCTCTGTCCACTTTTGATGTTGAAAATTCAACTCAAACAAGTTTTAACAGAGTGACTTTTATTGAGATTTTAGTAGTTTGAGATAATATAATGTATAGAAATAATATATTCAATGTCTGTAAAATAACAAAAAATGTACTGGCAGTTTAATACCAAGTTTTTGTACTGCAATGTACAACACCAACCCAGATGATTTTTTTCACATCAAAATGAACATTAAAAATGTCAATAATAGTCAAACTTTTCAACATTAAAAGCATTTGGAAGAAAGATCAAGGTCCCATAATACAATTTAAAAGCATAAATAAGTGGAAAAAAAATCATTAATGACAAAATACGGAAAACTACCAATTTATAGATTTTTCACAGTAGTTTACAGAATAGAAGTAAAATTATATTTTACTTAAACGCATAGCTATAAATTGTATATTCAGAGAAACTGGACACATTTCAAGTGGTCTCTTAATCGATACACTGTAAAAAAAATTAAAAATTAATTAACGGGTTCCGTATTTTGTGATTCACAAGTGTTTTCTGTTTATTTACGGTTGTGAGTTGCATTATGGGAGTTTTATTTCTGCTCTGTCCACTTTACATGTTGAAAATTCAACTCTACAGTTTGACAAAATGATTTTTATTGACCTTTTTAGAAAGATTTTTTTAAATTTTTATTTACATTTCATATAATATGTTGTCAAACTAAGTCTGTAAAATAACAGAAAATGTACTGGCAGCTTATTACCAGTTTTTTGTACTGTAATTTACAACACCAACCCAGACAAATGTCACTTTAAACTATTTAAAATGTCAATAAATTCACTTTTTCAAAATGTTTCATGATCAAAAGCTTTTGGAGGAAAGATTAAGATCTCATAATGCAATTCAAAAGCATAAATAAGTGAAAAAAAAAACTTGAATCACAATGTACGGAAAACTGTCAATTTACAGATATTTTTAGTGTATATCCTTTATTTATAAAATTTAGTGTATGTATGAGAGACAGAAATTTCATATTTCTTGTATAGTTAAAGCTTAATACTCAGTTTCCCCCAAAAAGTTAGAGCTGTCCCTGTTTCAAGAAAGAGTGGGAAGTAATGACATACTATTCCTGTAATATCTCAAATGTTTTCACAAGGTCTTGCTGGATGTAGCTGAGTTTTTTCAAGGATTTTATTTTCCCCAGAATTACTGGAAGTTTGCTTATTTTAAACCAGCAATTTACAGCAAGTTTATTTTGGTTGGTGTTCATAACACATGGAATTCTGGGTAAAGTGAGGTCACTTGGAAACATTAAGCTTCCTTTTGTTGGAAAAGATTGTGTGTGTTTGTTCTTAGTCAAATTTAAGGTGATTAAAAAAATTCCCACTGAAATCCAGATTGTCTACATTGTTAAAGTATGAATTACTCTTGGGGATTTCAGTCTCTTACTGTATGGAAGTAAGACAGGATTTTCTTCCTTCTCATCAGCATGTGTGGAAGTCCCACTGTTTCTCTAGTTTTCTCCTCTGTAATCATTTCATGCTCATCGTCTCTGTTTCTCCTACTGTTTGCGCCTCATTAGTGGCAAGTGCTTTATTTAGTGCAGCTTCATTAGCAGGGACACCGTCAGATGCGAGAGACAGATGGAGCTGCATGTGTGTGTGTGTGTCTGTGTGTATATGTGTGTCTCTGTATGAGTGTTTGTGTGTGCATGCTTGCTGACGATTCTGATGATTTATGGATGTTCGTTAAACCTCAACAATCTTACAACATTCTGTTTGAGAAATCTGACCTACTGATGTTTCTTTACTGGAGGCAGCAACTGTCAATAAAGGTCTTGATATAATTACAGTGAAGATGGTTTTTGTTTCTCATTTAGCAGTAAAAGACACCACCCACGTTGCTGAGAGCGACTTTTGATGAAAATGTGATGATGAATTTAAAAAGACATGCTTTGCACTCTTTCTGTCAGTAACAAAAGTAATATATAACTAAAGCTCCATTCAGATTAAATAATTTGTATTAAAAATCCAAAATCAAACAAAAAGTCGTCAGGGCTAGCTTATATAATGTATCGCTGCTCTTTGGGTAAGGGATTCATCAGAATAAACAGCAAAAGAAAGTCCAAGGCACTCGAAAAATGTGGAAAAATTATTAAAAAACCTTTATTGACATGGCTATTCCTTAAAACTGCGTCTACACCTGTTCAAAAGAAACTCCAGACGCACATGATCTCTGATGAAGGCAAGTGTTTGCCGAATCGCGTAGGCGCAGTTTTAAGGAATCGCCATGTCAATAATGGCTTTTTTATATTTTTTCCAGATTTTTCGAGTGCCTTGTCAGTTACCACAATCACTGTCAGATTATGTGATTTTGTCTATATAACATCTTGACCTGTTGTGGGTACCAAAGATGCCAGATTACACTTTGCTTCAAAACCAATCAGAAACCGCATCAATTATAAATGTCTCTGTAATTGTCTGATTTGTTATTCCAGTCATTCCAGTACCCATTCACAGGTTGCAGACTATATAGTATTCAACTATATTGATCTTAACAATAATCTTTTAATTCTGTGATGGTAGTTCTGTGTTGACACAGCATACAAGCAGATTGTTGTCATAACTCAATAAAGCTTTCTTCCATTTTATGGAAACTCTCTTTTTAGTTTTGCCATTTTAAAAGCTTGTATAGTTAATGGATTTTGTGCTCCTATTGGATATATAAGGATATATTCTATCCTTTAAAAAAAAACCTGTTATATTTATGTCTTGAATATTAGGGACTTATCACCTTTTACAGTGTAGATTACGTTTAAGCAAGTGTCTTGACAGTATTAGACATGACAAATTTAAGTCGGTGTTAGAATTAGAACTTCAGTTTGTACTGTAAAGCAGCTTTTTCTGTCTTTGTCTCTACCTGTGAATGTTTGAAATTATGTCACATGCACCAGTTTTTGCTTTCACTGGAAGTATATCAGAGCTTTGACAGTTCTACTTTCTAATGTCATTACTTTCGGTTATCTTGTCTGATGCACACGGCTTGTTTTTAGTTTCTCTTTAGTTTCTGAAAGGATCTATTGATTTAGTGTCTGGGTCAGTCTTGCAGCTTTGTGCTTTATCTCTGGAGGGTTTGGATTTAGAGCACATGATAAATGTGTCAGGTCAGCTCCCCTTTTATTCTTCTCCAGAAATAGCATCGTCAGGCTGCTGAAACCTGGAAGCTGCCACAGTTAAGTCATTTTAAGCAGTCCAGTTAACATCTTTTTTGTTAATCGGTGCATTAAAACAATATGGCGAGTTGATGATTATATGATGAGTACAACAAATACTTCTGTATAGAATTATAGTGTTTGGTTACTGTATATAAATCAATACTTTTTCCAGGATAACATATGTATATGAAAATTGACAGTAAAACTATTTTAGAATTTTAAAGAAGCAATGTCTGTTTATCAAATCAGAGGCATTATAGTCTACTACAAATAACTTAATATACATACAGTTGAAGGCAAAAAAGGACATACTGTTATAGCAATAATTAATAAATAATTTTTTGTATAATAACTATATAACAATTACTTGCCCTCCTGTGAAATAAATTATTTTTCAATTATTTCCCAAGTGCTGTTCAACAGAGAAGATTTGTTTCAACACATTTTAAGACATATTAGAAATTAATATGTTTAAATATAACTGAAAACTAATAACCAAACTAATAACCAATTTATTTTCCATGATGAAAGTACAAAATGTTTTTATAGTTATTTTGCAGGACATTAGTATTCAGATTGAAGTGCAATTTAAAGCCGTAACTAGGTTAAATAGTCAAGTTAGGTTAATTCGATATGTCATTAGACAACAGTGTTTTGTTCTGTAGCCAAGGTGGCTAATAATATTGACATTTAAAAAATAAATATTTTTAAGCTGCTTTTATAGAAAATACTGTGAAAACATTTCCTACTGTGTTAAACTACTTAATACTGGACAAAATTAAAATTTTACAGGAGGGCTAATAATTTTGCATTCAACTCTATAGGTATGTATGATGTATACAAATATATATTAAACAAGGAAATATTTTTCATGCAAATATTTTCCTTTAAAAAATGATGTATGTAGATTAAGCAGTTAAAAACAGCTAAAATTATTAACTAACAATCATTAAAAAATAATCCTAAATAAATATATTCCCACTAAAAATATTATGCGACTCAAATGTCAACATTTATTTCAATCTTAAATCAATTTAATTAGTAGTCAGTAGTTCCTTATTAAAAAATTTTTAATGAGAGACTTCTTTCAGAATGTGTTTATGTATCATATTACTAGGAATTCACATATCCGATTAAATATTAAGTGGCTCAACTTTCAACATTTATTTCAACATTTGTAATAAAACTTGTTTTCTAAACAGCAAATCCGGTTCTTATTTGAATTTTATTTCAATTTAACTAGTAGTCAGTAGTTTCCTATTGAGCTTTGTTTAATTAGAGGCTTCTTTCAGAAAATATTTATGTGTTTTATCATATTACTGGGAATTCACATATCCCATTAAATATTAAACGACTTAACTGTCAACATTTATTTTAGCAAATCCAATTTTTATTTGTATTTAATTAGTAGTCAGTAGTTTCTTATTCAATTCAATTCAGTTCAGATCTTTATTTCTATAGCGCTTTTACAATGTAGATTGTCAAAGCAGCTTAACATAGAAGTTCTAGCAAATTGAAACTGTGTCAGTCCAGAGTTCAGTTTAGTTTAGTTCAGTTCAGTGTGGTTTAAATTACACTGCTGAAAGTCCAAACACTGAAGAGCAAATCCATCGATGCGCAGCTCCACAAGTCCCAAACCAAGCAAGCCAGTGGCGACAGTGGCCAGGAACAAACTTCACCAATTGACGAAAGTCAAGGAAAAAAAACATTGCATATCCTGCGATGTGACTATTGCGGATGCACACATTGCTACTAAGAATCCTTTAGAGGATTTGGATGTGTATGCTAAATGCAAAGAGATGTGTCTTTAAATGAAGTTTAACAAACTAATTTTGAGAGGATCACGTGCTATGATTGACCGCGGCTGGTTCCGCATCACAAATCAATGTTAAACCAATCAGGGGAATCCTAGCCTTTAATAAATAGCCCAGTTTGTTTTACTCCCAGCATCTTCGACTTGAAGAAACCCCTCATCCACCCCATCTTCCCCCCTTTTTTTCCTCCTTCTACAGGGGGAGCTCTCGAGAACTTCCTGATCTCGGACCCCCTTTATGCTATATGACCAGGCGGGGGAGCCCTGGGCTCAAGTTTCTACAAGCTCAGGGTTCTCTCCCGGGACAGCATGCCAAACTTGCAATCAGTATCAAGTAATAGCTAAGTGTGAACTCTTGAATCTAGTTTTAAACTGACAGAGTGTGTCTGCCTGAAACTAGATTAAAGACATCTGTTTATTGAGCTTTTTTACGAGAGGCTTCTTTCAGAATGTATTTATGTATTTTATCATATCACTGGGAATTCACATATCCAATTATTTTGATTGATTATAATTACTGTGATTATAATTACTGTTTACTAATTTGTGCTTAGTTTGTGCTTAGTTTGTGCTATTTGTAGTATTTTTCGTATGCTGACTTTTGGTGGTTGTGATTTCATGAAAACTGTGTATTATGTAGGCCAGACAGGTGTGTGTCCTCAGGGCAGAAGTGTGAAAGGAGATCCTTTTTTCTAACTCGAGGCTCCATATCTGTCAACCACGCTTGGTTTCTTTTCACTGTGTTTATTCTGCTGTATGGTGCTGTACAGTATGGCTCATGTTTCGGTTAAGCAGCATTTCATGAACTTACCGTTTACTGTCAGTGTGAATGCTCAACAAGCTGACAGCTTGTTTGTTGCATATAGCTTTTACTGATAAATTGTCAGTTGTCAGCCCAGAGGTTTAATCTGAGTAGCTGATACCACACCTTCACTCAGAGCCGCTTCATTGTCTGACACACAAACTGATGTGTGGGCTGGTTTGATAGACAGTTATTAAAGGAGGTTATGTTTCATTGAGCTCTTGAAATGCTGCGAGTGAATGAGAGGCACAGAACTGAATGGAGAGCTGTGCATCGGTGCAGGTAAGACTAATGCAGCTTTGTGATCGCAGGATTTTTTAGAGATATTTTGAGTCTGTGGTTGTTAAAAAAGCAGTACTTTTATACTGCACAAATGATTAGTTAGAAGTAATTCTAGTCGAAGGAAAAAGTTGGTTTTGTTGTTAATAGTTCGATGGTTTACATTGACATTACATAAAGACATTTTTTTCTGAAAGTTTTATTTTATATTATATTTTTATATATATTTTTATCAGTTAGAAATAAAATAAAGAATCAAATTATCAATTTAATAATTGAAGCATAAAAATGCATATAAATAAATCACAATTTAAATGAACAAATAATGGACAAATAAATTGACATATTTAAATATGTTTTGTTTAATTGTGTTTTTAAATGTCATTTAATAAAGTAATAAAACAATGCATTTATAAATAACTTCTAAATGTATAAATAAATAGACAATTTAATAAATGTTTATTAAAGTCATGTTTTAAACGCTGATTAATCAAACAATTAAAACGTAAAAAAAAAAAAACATTTTAAAAGCAGATTTTAATAGCTTTTTAAAAAGGCATTTAGCAAATGCTTTTCTCTCTCTATTTGCCACTTGCTTTTCTTTTCCTTTTGCTACATGCTTTTCTCGAGTTGAAAATAAGTTGAGTTAAAAAATGCCATTGGACAGTCCACACGTGGGAGCAACCAATCAACTTTCACCTCAAGTAGAATTAATCCCTCTCTCACTTGTAAATAAAATGCGCACTGTCATTGGACAGAGACAAAACCATAGCTCATTTTAGCGGGAGTTTATAGCAAGTGGCAAATAGAGAGAGAGAAAAAGCTAAAAAGCTACTAATACACGTTTTTATTGTTTGATTAATCAGTGTTTTAAAACATGATTTAAAAAAAATATTACAAAATGTTTTATTTATTTGTACATTTAAACATTATTTATAAATGCATTGTTTTATTGCTTTATTAAATGGCATTTAAAATCACTATTTAAATAAACACATTAAAATATGTCTATTTATTTGTCTATTAATTATCCATTTAAACTGTGATTTATTTAAACATTTTAATGCTTTAGTTATTAAATTGATAGTTTGATTCTTCATTTTATTTCTTATGGGCACTCCTGGTCCTCCATATAAAAGCTGTTAATTTCTGATTTATATTAATCTCATAATTCATACATTCAAATATTATATATCCTAGTGTGTATATTTGTACACATCAATGAATATGTTTGGAAAAATATTAAATGCAATTTTAATAAGGAGTAAAAGTCTCAGATAATCTTTTTATCAAAACTGCTAAATAAAGCTAATATTCATTTTCAAAGGGGGTCTACTTATTTATGTTCTGCACTGCATATACGGTAATTAAACATACTGTAAAACAGTAGTATTATCAGAAATCACCAAATGCTAAAATGTTTTCGACTGGAGTATAATTATGGAAAGATACATATGGAATGTTTTGCATTCAGTTTTGCTGTGCCTGTTTTGATTGAAACTATAAAAGCAGTGGTTACTTACATAAATATTGCACTTCACAGATCATCTAAAGCCACGTGTAGAGGGAACATTTGCAGAGATTTGTTTGGGTGCTTACATCTGAAGGCACTGCATCCTCGTCTTCCAGTATCTCGGTTTTCTCTGGTGTCAAACACACTCTCAAGCGAAGCTAAAAGGACTCCGGAAAGACTATTTTTTTGGAAAAGAGTTCTTCTGATAGGCTGTTTGGCACCTCTGCAGACGTACAGCTGGTCTCGCCTCAGGCCTCTTCATCTCTGAGCTGATGCTGTTGTGTTTTGAACTCACACATGGCAGTGGAATGAAAGACATCTGGGCATTTGATTTGTGTGTATGAATGGGGTGTAATGGTCTGAAATGGGCAGCCCTGCAGTACTGGAGTGTTTTTGTTGCTCTCGGGGTCCACAGCGCTCTTATCGTTTGGTCAAACCCTTTCAGCGCATCCGATGTCATCCAGAAATGCAGCTTCGTCCCCGTTTCTGTATGTACAACATGCTGTTTGACTGGCGTGACCCATTCTAGAAACAGGACTTTCAGGATAAAGCATGTTTGAGCAGGGGTGTAAAAAACACTCAAAAAAAGATACTCCTGCATATGTTTTGGGTTGACCTAATATTAGTAAATTTCATTGTTTCATTTATTATCAGAAGTGGTTGGAAAACAATTGTACCCTGACAGGTGGATTTATTTTACTTGGATTGATTTTACTTAACTGGAAACATCAAGTTCCTTACCACTGCCCAGCATTGATTTAAAAAATGTTATGTTCTGCCTGCAGCTGGAAAAGATCAGATTTTTCTGTAAAAAAAAACATAAAATAAAGATTTATTGTAACATGGAAACCTGTTATTACGTACTTTAACAAGAAAGCAGTAATTGAATCTTAGCAAAAACACCCCAACCTCCGCCCTTTTTTCTTTTCTTTTCTTTTCTTTTCTTTTCTTTTCTTTTCTTTTCTTTTCTTTTCTTTTC
>CAIGQV010019951.1:16846971-16873091 GCA_903798115.1 Danio jaintianensis
TATTATATTATATTATATTATATTATATTATATTATATTATATTATATTATATTATATTATATTTATAGCAACAACAATAATATGTAATAATAATAGCATTATATAAAATGAAACATTGTTATAAAGTAACTTACATTTCATTATTATTATTTATTTTACGTACGTTTCAGTTACATAATAATAATTTGAAGACTGATAGTAAAAATATGTATTATTATTATTATTATACTGTATATTTTTAAGTACAAAAAATAAGGAAATCAGTAAGGTATCAATGTAATACTACTGAATTGCTATAAAATACTTCTTAACAATTCATTTTTATTTAATAATAATAATAAAAATAAAGTGAAACATAATAATAATAATAATAATAATAATAATACAGTTAAAATTATATATATATACAATTTTATGGCTGGCTAAAAATAACTGTCCATGAAACTTCTCAGTAAGCTTTCAACTGTTGACGCTAGTAAACTATAATTAGTAAACTTGAAACACTATGAAAAATCCAGAGCTATCTCTATTAACATTCATGAACACACTGTGAGCTAACATCTAAACAAAGATGAATAAATGCTGTAAATATATGTATATATATTAATTCACGCTAACTAATACTTTATGTAATACTAATAAATTAAACCTTTTGTAAAGAGTTACTAAAGTATTCAAGTCGTCCAAAATTTGTAAAACACAGGACGCATTATTTGCAAAATATGGACACAGTATTGGATGAGATTATCTTGAGCATAGAAAAAGTAAACAGAATCGGCACACTGCAACTTTAACTCTCAAAGGACAATTTAATTGTATAATTTGCCAATTAAATTGTCTTTTGAGAACTAAAGTGGCAGTGTGCCGATTCTGTTTACTCTTTCTATTTTGTTTGGCTTGATCGAGCACCTGTCTTTATGTTTTTCTTAGATGTGCACACACTCATGTCTTTTATCATCTTAAGCCCATATTTAACACTAAGCATGATAACTTAAACAGAACTGGCTTGTGATTGTAAGTCTCTTATCCTCCCAGTTTCGAAATGCACTTGTGGGATTGTGAAGACTTATTCACTGTGTTGTGTTGCTGTTCTTTTGTTATTATTGTGCTTCACTTCCTTTCCTTCCTCTTGAAGGGTCTGATGGTCATGTCTGATGTCTCTGACCACAGGGGTGCTTTCAACTCTGTTGTCATCTATTTACATAGAGAAGGGTTTTTCCTTAGCCTTCTGACCTCAGTCTCTTTACAAAAACAGTAACGGTTAAATGAGCCTGTGTTGTTAGGTGGATTTTGCTGGTGTCATATGTAAACAAGCACCATACAGCTTTGCCACCTGTTTTTATTTCTTGTTTTTAAGGTAAATTGGACTTAAAATGAAAATTCTGTCGTCATCTTTAGTCACCCTTTGAGTCAATATGTTTTGATAATAAAAATGTCATGGTCACTCTTTGTCATGCAGTTACAATGAATAGGCAGAATAAGCCACATACATTCAATTTCTATGTGGTATCTTTTTAAAAGATTTAAGAAGTAGTTTTTGCTTTATTATTTAATTGTCTAATAATGCTAAATAATTTTCAAACCAAACATAATAATTAATTGGTCCGTTTTTATGGTACTTTTACAGACTTTTTAGTCATTTTTGAGTTCTGGTTTATTTTATTTAAAAAAACAAAAACTAAAAATTCCTTTAATTGAATTGAACCATTTTTCACTATAGAACTTCTTTGTTGAGTGGAAAGATTCATTGCATGTTAAAGGCTCTTCACAGAACCATTGATGACAATAAAACCTTTATTTTTTAGGGCTCTATTTTAACGATCCAGGCACAAAGTCTAAAGTGCATGGCACAAAAGCATTAAGGGCGTGTCCGAATCCACTTTTGCTATTTTAACGACTGAAAAATATGCTCTGCGCCCCACCGCATGGTGTAACAGGGTTGTGCTTATTCTCTTAATGAGTTATGGGTGTGTTTTGAGCATAACGTGCATTAAACCAATCAGAGTCTCGTCTCACATTCCCTTTAAGAGTCAGTTGCGTCGTGCCATGGCGCATTTGCTATTTAAATGGCGGACTTTGTAAGAGGAAAAACTGAATGCCAGAAAACAATTAAACAAACAATCTGCAGTGCGAGGATAAAGAATGAGCCTCTTTACTTTCTCTTTATTTTACTTTTACGCTACTTTACTCTTTTACTTTCATGGATAAGGAAACGGTGTTGTACGCATTCCACTGAAGACATCCATCAGCCTACATATTTAATTTCGTTTGTTAAGCGCAAAGATTTGTTTCAAAACTATTTCTAAATTCTAAGTTCTAATTTCCAGCTAATAACGAAGTGTGGTCAAAAAACTGAGTTACATCCAAACACATTTTTATGCCCCATATGGTGATGCATACATCTCCAAAACTCGACAGGTGGACAAATCTAAGCTTGTTTTTATTAAAACAAATATAAATATGCATATAATAAATAATACTGCTAATAATAATAACATTATACAAATGCAAATTGTCATGAATAAACTAAAAAAGCCCCCTGACATGAAGAAGGCATGCAGGCAGTGGTTTTTATACTAATGTAGAAAATAATAATTTTTGTACCATATCAATTCTTTATTTTTTTTCATATGTAAAGATATTTGTGCATTGCTGTACATCCTCTGTGTATTAAGCAATGTGTAAGCGTTTGGACATGCATAGGCGCATAACTAACGCACTCTATGCTGGACTTTACACCAGCTTTTAGTTGGTCAATAGCGCTGTCTATTTCAGTTCCTCAAAATAGCAACGCGCCAACAATGCGCCTTAACACACCTTCTTTTTAGACCAGCACACCCATGAGTCCAGAAAGTAGCGCAAATGGATTTGCTATTTAAACAACATGGCGCAAAACGTGAAAATTAGGGTTGCGCTGGTCTGAAAATAGCAACAAATCGCGCCAAACACGTCTTGTGCCTTATTGTGCCGGGTGTATGATAGGGCCCTTAGTGTGTAAAGGCTCATGCATACTGGGATGATTATCACACACTATTATGGCCAATATTTAGCAATTTAGCAAAACACCAGGCATAAAAGTTTCATTTAAAAAAAAATGTCGCTGGGTTTAGTTTTGGTGTATTAAACAATAATAAAACACAAAAGGTTACTGTGAGGCTGGGGTTAGGGTTGGGGTTGGTGTCAACATTCATAAATCACAATAGGTTACTGTGAGGTTGGGTTTAAGGTTGGGGTAGGTGTAGACATTCATAAAACACAATAGGTTACTGTGAAGCTGGGTTTAGGGTTGAGGTTGGTGTCAACATTCAAATATCACAATAGGTTACTGTGAGGTTGGGTTTAGGGTTGGGGTAGGTGTAGACTTTCCTAAAACACAATAGGTTGGATTCATTAATGAACTGAAAACTCCAGGAGGTGTGTACAGCTGTCAAGTCCCACCTACTTAGAGCTGACCATCCCATTTGTAGCTGGCTTTGACGTCTATTTATACCCTTCTACATTTTTTTGCATTAAAAACTGAATGAGATCGCTGCTTTTGTTTTAATGCTTTGAGCTGCTGAAATGAGATGGGTGGAGCATGTCAGATAATTACCATAATTTACAACATACCGAGCACACTCAAACTAATTACATCCAAAAGGTATAAATACTGCAGACTTGCATGCTTCTCCTAGAGGCCTTCTCGCAGATATTTATCTAAATAATTAGTCAGTGTAAACTCGTGAACTTAAAATTAAAGGTTAAACAGAAGGGAAAACCCTGAGGGTGACAACTTTTGTGCAACAAGTAAGTGTCAGAAATGGTTTTTTGGAGCGCTGTCTTGTGTACTAGGGTATTTCTGTTTTTCAATAAGTACTATCTAATTTCAGGGAGTGATTCTGCATGTTCAACTGCTCACCACAAGTGAAAATTTCTTGGCATGAATACTAAAAAATACCGGCAATAAGCATGAGCGATAAACTTCCTGGAGTGCATAAGGCTTCACTTTCACTCTTTTCACACTTCCTCATGATTCCTATTGACAACAGTTGCTTTTAAAGACTCATGAATCATTCTATAAAGTCTTTGAGAATTATTTATTTTATTTTTTATAAATCTTCAGTTGTAGTAGTTTGGATAAAGAATGATGCAGATGTAATGGAAGCATGTTTTCCTTAGGTGAATGATGTGAACTTTGAAAACATGAGTAATGATGATGCTGTCAGGATTCTGCGAGAGATCGTCTCCAAACCTGGGTGAGAAATATTGCTATATCTCAATTGAATAATAATAAGTAAATAAAAATGTCAAAATGCTCTCTTTAACATTACTTCATGTATAAATTCCACTTTCCAGGCCAATAAGCCTTACAGTGGCCAAATGTTGGGACCCCTCTCCAAGAAGCTACTTCACAATCCCTAGAGGTACTGAATTCTAGACATAAAAAAACAAGCTGCAATCATAGTTCATGTCTGATTTCTGATGTTCTACATTTCTGTTTTCAGCCGAGCCGGTGAGACCTATTGATCCGGCAGCCTGGATCACACACACTACAGCACTTTCTGGGCCGTACCCACATTATGGTATGATCCAAGTCAGAGTACCATCTCATAAGAGGTCTTCTGTTGGTAGAATGGCAGATTTATTGTATTGTTTCTCCTTTACTTTATAGAGTTTGATGACCTACCGCTTTCGGTGTCTAAAACGGATATGGCAACTATAGTAAAGGTCATGCAGCTTCCAGATTCAGGCCTGGAGATCAGAGACCGAATGTGGTTGAAGATCACTATAGCCAATGCTGTCATTGGTTTGTGCTTTTTGTTTAGTTTTTTTACTGTTGTTTGAAGGGTTTAAGGTGACTGTAGTGTTGTGGGTTGTCATAAACATCAAGTTGTTTTCTGATGTTTTTGTTTAAGGTAAAACACTGCATGGGAGTGTGGTAAAAATGTATATAGTTCTAATCATACTTCCCCAGTTCATTGATTACATAAACAAACAAAATTGCAAGCGTTTTTTTAATATGATTTATTTAAATATGAAAAGGAGGCATTACTTTTTTTTAAATGGATTCATTTTGCAACACATTTCTTGCACAAAAATCTGAATATTGATGAAGTCAGGTTTAAAATTCATGATCAGTGTAATTGTGTTATTTTTCTCAGGAGCGGATGTTGTTGACTGGTTGTTTTCTCGGGTGGAAGGATTCAAGGATCGCCGGGATGCTAGAAAATATGCCAGCAGTTTGTTGAAGCACGGTTACCTGAGGCACACAGTCAATAAAATCACCTTCTCGGAGCAGTGCTACTACACTTTTGGAGATCTGTGCCAAAGTAAAGTCAACACACACTTGAGTTTTTACACAACTGTTCAGAACTTTGGAGTCCGTTTTTTTTAAGTATTACATGCTCACCAACGCAGTATTTATTTGGTCAGAAATAAAGTAAAAACAGTAATAATTACAAATTTGATTTAAATGAAGCGGATGAAAATAAATGAATGAATGACACTACTTTTTTCCTCAGAATGGTGAGTTAATATCTTGCAATTCCAATTGTCAGAATAGCAATGAGAAATAAAGAAAATGTATTATTAATTGGAGGATATAAATTGACTTTTCTCCAAATTGTTTGTATGTCAAGTTTATGTTTAAGAATTGTTGCATTTTCTTGGGATAGTTTAATATAAAATTTTGTATAATGTTTTTAAAGAACGAAGTGTCTTTGTTTTCTTCCCTAAAATTACACAAATGACTGACTCCAAACTTAAAATTATGTTTTTCTTTAAATAAACAACTACATAAATAAATTGCCACTTTTATTTTCACATTTCTTGCTTTATTTTCCTCAGAATTGTGAGTTTATATCTCACAATACTCGATTATGTTCACTGAAATGCAAGTAGTCAGAATTGGAAAAACTGTAAAAAGTCTTTGTTCTTGCAGTTTTTAGTTTACATCTCACAATTTTTATTTGGTTTCCAAATTACATCTAAAAATGTTTCATTGTCTTGCCATTCTGACTTTTCCCCCACTGTTTTACAAGAACAAAAGCATCAAAAAAACGTTATATTTTTTATCTCAAAGCATTATTAATAATATTTAAAAAAAAAGAAAAAAAATCACACTTATAATGCAATCTAAACTCTTTGTTTTCAGACATGGCTTCTCTCAATCTGAATGAGGGATCCAGTGGTGGTGGCTCTGACCAGGATGGTCTCGCTCCACTTCCACCTCCAGGAACAAACCCGTGGCCCCTCGGTGGGCAGCCTTACCCTTACCCGGGTTACCCTACCCCTCCACCAGGGTTTCCTCCTGGATATTCAGATCCCTGCCACAGTTTCCACAGCGGCAGCGCAGGCAGCCAGCAAAGCGAAGGTACAGTAAATGTGTGTGCATGTCTGTGGTCTTCTTTTTATATCCCAGTGGGGACTTAAACTTGAATGAGGTCTTGTGACCTTGTGAACCTAAATTGAGATCCCTGTGGGTAAACATGCTCGTAAATTACACAAAATGAAATATTTTTAAAAGGTAAAAATGCTAAATGTTTTCTGTGAGGGTTGGTTTTAGGGGTGGTGTTGGGGGATAAGACATTTAGTCTGTTAAGTATAACCATGATTTTGTCTATAGGAAGTCCCCACAAGGATAGCAAACCAGTGTGTGTGGGTCTGTACTTGTATAATTTTTTTTGTTTGAGTTTTGAACCTTTTAAATGAGGAACACATACATTTTGGTAGGTCCTCACTTTCTGACACCCTTTTAAAGTGTCAAGAAATGTTTCTATTTCAGCAGTGTTGTTTCACCCCTCCACCTGTGATAAGAGTGTGGAAAGAGGAAACCAATTGTATGAAAAGAGAATTTCATAAAGCACACAAAAACACATCGGCAATGTAAACACACAGACACTGGTGATGCCAACAGCAGCAAGTAACAGCAGATCTGAATTTTATTATTTATTATTAATGGCTACCAAATTTGTGGAGACTGTAATATCAAACTGAACTGGAACTAGGGTTATTACGTTATCAGATTTTTTTTGTTGCTATTTATTGTTGAAGGGGCGACACGGTGGCGCAGTGGGTAGCGCTGTCGCCTCACAGCAAGAAGTTCGAGGCCCGGCTGGGTCAGTTGGCATTTCTGTGTGGAGTTTGCATGTTCTCCCCTTGTTGGCGTGGGTTTCCTCCGGGTGCTCCGGTTTCCCCCACAGTCCAAAGACATGTGCTGTAGGTGAATTGGGTATGCTAAATTGTCCGTAGTGTATGTGTGTATGTCCTGGTCCTCCAGGTTGGGGATTGAGCGTTGGGCTGACAACCCACCTCATAAAAACTAGATGTTACGAAACACCAATATGGTGCGGCTAAATATCAAGTTCGATATATATGGCCCTGGGAGTAAGTAAGTACGTATTTATTGTTGAAAAATGTATCACAATGTTTCATGGTATTGGCCTAAGCAGCAAAAAAGGTTACTTTAACAGGTATAATAACAAAAAAATACTTATTTTATATATGTCCAGATAAAAAAAAATCAACGTAATTAAATTGCAATGGATCATAAAGTACAATTTTTGACACTAAAATTTCATTAGTAAATGTTCATTTTCATTCAGTGTTTTACCATTTAGTAGGGCAGATTAAACTCTCTGGTAAAAAAAAATGCTTGTTATAAATGTAATTTCCACACAAGTTAGTCAGTGTTAGTACTATTTCCACACGTTAGTACTTTAGTACAAGATCTTTCTCTCAATGTTGACAGTGAAGGTCAACAGAGATACTTTCTCACAATGAAATTACACCTCATTCATTTTAGTGCGCTTTCTCATGAATGAATTTAGAGAAATGATCAATATCAGATGACATATGCATATTGAAGTAGCTTCAACTTTGCTTTTCAAACCAGAAGAACAAATTTGCTCTCAAAAATAAAAAATTTTCACTTGCTAAAAATGACTCTTTTCATCCATAAAAGGGAAAACCCCTCTCAGCTTAATTCCGCAGTCATAATCTTGAGCTTCCTCTGTCTTTTTCTTTTACTTTCATATATGAAGTAACACTACACACACAGAGTGACCTGTTCAATTCTTTACTGTGTGAAAGGTATTTTAGGGCATGAGATGGAATTTGTTAGAGTAAAAAGGAAACTCTTAGTGGGTTTATTGTAAATCTGCGTGTAGGATTACGATCTAATACTACAGTATGAGTTTTGCTTTCAGTAACCTAATGAACAAGGCAACCTGCCAGAATGACATCAGTGGCACAATTCTAGTAAACTATGTAAATAATACAGTGCAGCCAGAAAGTATTCATAGCGCTTCACTTTTTAAATTTTTTTTTATGTTTTTTGAAATTGTTGCAAATTTATTAAAAATAAAAAAACCTGAAAACTCACATGTACATATGTATTCACAGCCTTTGCTCAATACTTTGTTGATGCACCTTTGGCAGCAATTACAGCCTCAAGTCTTTTTGAATAGGATGCCACAAGCTTGGCACACCTGTCTTTGGGTATTTTTGCCCATTCCTCTCTGCAGTACCTCTCAAGCTCTATCGGGTTGGATGGGAAGCGACGGCGTACAGCCATTTTCAGATCTCTCCAGAGATGTTCAATAGGATTTAGCTCTGGGCTCTGGCTGGGCCACTCATGGACATTCACAGAGTTGTTGTGAAGCCACTCCATTGATATTTTGGTGGTGTGCTTTGGGTCATTGTCCTGCTGGAAGATGAACCGTCGCCCCAGTCTGAGGTCAAGAGCACTCTGAAGCAGGTTTTCTTTCAGGATGTCTCTGTACATTGCTGCATTCATCTTTCCTTCTATCCTGACTAGTCTACCAGTTCCTGCTGCTGAAAAACATCCACACAGCATGATGCTGCCACCACCATGCTTCACTGTAGGGATGGTATTAGCCTGGTGATGAGCGGTGCCTGCTTTTCTCCAAACGTAACACCTGGCATTCACTCCAAAGAGTTCTATTTTAGTCTCATCAGACCAGAGAATTTTGTTTCAGATGCCTTTTGGCAAATTCCAGGCGGGCTGCTATGTGCCCTTTACTAAGGAGTGGCTTCCGTCTGGCCACACTACCATACAGGGCTGATTGGTGGATTGCTGCACAGATGGTTGTCCTTCTGTAAGGTTCTCCTCTCTCCACAGAAGAACGCTGGAGCTCAGACAGAGTGACCATCAGGTTATTGATCACCTCCCTGACTAAGGCCCTTCTCCCCCGATCACTCAGCTTAGATGGCCGGCCAGCTCTAGCAAGAGTCCTGGTGGTTCCAAACATCTTCCACTTACGGATGATGGAGGCCACTGTGCTCATTGGAACTTTCAGACCAGCAAAAAATTTTCTGTAACCTTCCCCAGCCTTGTGCCTCAAGACAATCCTGTCTCTGAGGTCTACAGACAGTTCCTTTGTCTTCATGCTTGGTTTGTTCTTTGACGTGCACTGTCAACCCTGGGACCTTATATAGACAGGTGTGTGCCTTTTCAAATCATGTCCAATCAACTGAATTTACCACAGGTGAACTCCAATTAAGCTGCTGAAACATCTCAAGAATGATCAGTGAAAACAGAATGTACCTGAGCTCAATTTAGAGCTTCACGGCAAAGGCTGTGAATACTTATATACATGTGATTTTCAGGATTTTCATTTGTAATATTCATTCATTTAGTCATTTGGCTGACGCTTTTATCCAAAGCGACTTACAAGTATTATGCAGAGGCCAATTATCACTGCAGAGCAAACGGGGGTAAGGTGTCTTGCTCAAGGACACTTCAGTCATTGTCTGCTGGCACTGAGATTCAAACCCACAACCTTCTGCTTACAAGTCCAACTCTCTAACCACCAGACCACGACTGACCACTTATAATAAATTTGCAACAATTTCAAAAAATCTTTTTTCACATTATCATTATGGGGTATTGTGTGTAGAATTTTGAGGAAATAAATGAATTTAATCCATTTTGGAATAAGGCTGTAACACAAAAAAATGTGGAAAAAGTGAAGCGCTATGAATACTTTCCAGGTGCACTATATTTTCATAAAGAGGGTTGATTGTTACGCTTTTTGGTTTTGACCCTTTATTTGGAAAGCGTTTTTTTTTTTTAAGTAACGATTTAACCTACAGTTGTTAATCATGTAACCTTGCATGTTTACAAAGCAAACAGAGACTGATTCATTACACCCTTGCTGAAATTAAAATCAAAACACAGTCATAAATGTGACATATTTTTGGTTTAAGGGCATTTAATTCTTCTGACAGACTAAATATAGATGCATAGCATGCAATGCAAAGTTGAAATGGAAATGATATGCAAATTAAAACACCTAAAGATGCATTAGATTAAATAAAAGTCTGTTTAGTTAGTTAGTTTGTTTGTTTGTTTAGACTTTATTAATCCCAAAGGGATATCCACATCACAGCAGAGCTCTCCATACTATAAGATAAATCAAATAAATTACATACAGTATATAAAAAGACAATAATATTAATAAAATTACATTCATACTGCAAACCTTAGTTTCAAACAACGAGTAGACACGAGGCCATATCTACAGTATTAATGCTATTACAATTCAGCATAATTCATCTAGTATGACTTTGGTTATACAATCTGATCACTGTTGGTAAAAATGACTTCCTGTATTGTTCCCTGTAACATGAACAAGATTTGAAATAGATTACTCGTTGTTTGAAACTAAGGTGTGCAGTACTAAGGTTTATTAACAGTTGCCATAGCTTGCAAGTTATGGGGGTTTTCTGTGTATTTATGCATTACAGATCTTCATCTGTTCTTCTTCAGCTTTTAATGTTGAAAGGCTTAACAAAGACTTTTATTGACATTTTTAGTAGTTTAAAATATTTTCTGGGTTCATTGTTTTAAATTGCTGTACAAAAATTAGGTAATGAGCTAACGGTTTCTTTGTTATTGTTATATTTTTCAGATTACTAAAAAAGTCAATATACGATACTTTGTTAAACTAAGCAGTTACATTTTCATTATCAAAAGTTGTTAAAGCAGAGATTGTAATGCAATTTGAAAGCGCAAGTACACACACACGCACACACACACACACACACACACACACACACACACACACACACACACACACACACACACACACACACACACACACACAACCCATGAATCATGAGCTATGGAAAATTGTTAATTAACTGGTAATTTTACAGGTTTTTTAGGTATTTATATAGGTATTAGGTATTTTCTACCCATAAGCAGGATACATTTTTTATATTATTGCTTTTAAATCAAGCACCAAAATAGCTCAATAAATTTTAAAGCTATTTAAGAGTATTAATTATTAACAATTAGTTGTTGTTGTAATTTAAAACAATTTATTAATACAATGATTCATTGTCAATATACACTCACCGGCCACTTTATTAGGTATACATGTCCAACTGCTCATTAACGCAAATTTCTAATCAGCCAATTACATGGCAGCAACTCAATGCATTTAGGCATGCAGTTCAAACCGAGCATCAGAATGGGAAAGAAAGGTGATTTAAGTGACTTTATATGGGGCATGATTGTTGGTGCCAGACAGGCTGGTCTGAGTATTTCAGAAAGTGCTGATCTACTTAGATTTTCACGCACAACCATCTCTAGGGTTTACAGAGAATGGTCCGAAAAAGAGAAAATATCCAGTGAGCGGCAGTTCTGTGGCGCAAATGCAGTTCTGAAGGCAAAAGGGGGTCCAACAGTACTAGTAAGGTGTACCTAATAAAGTGACCGGTGAGTGTAATTATAACCTTTAAAACGTAGTAATAATATAGAGTAATATAAAATTATATAAGAATAATTATAATATAATTAATTTGAATTTAAACAAGTTGATTGTGAGTTAGCTTGCCACATTCTTGGGAGGAGATACATTCATTCATTCATTTTCTTTTCGGCTTAGTCCCTTTATTAATCTGGGGTCGCCACAGTAGAATGAACCGCCAACTTATCCAGCATATAATTTACGCAGCGGATGCCCTTCCAGCTGCAACCCATCACTGGGAAACAGCCATACACACTCATACACTACGGACAATTTAGCCTACCCAATTCACCTATAGCACATGTCTTCGGACTTGTGAGGAAAACCAGAGCACCCAGAGGAAACCCATGCGAACATGGGGAGAACATGCAAACTCCACACAGAAATGTCATCTGACCCAGTCGAGGCTTGAACCAGCGACCTTCTTGCTGTGAGGCGACAGCGCTACCCACTGGGCCACCGCGCCGCCCCGGAGGAGATACATACTTTACTTTAAATAATAATATTCATTGATTTTAGTTATTAGATATAAACATAAACTAATTTCTCATGAAATCTGTTTTAACAGCAATATTAAGTAGGTATCCTCCCATCAGTAAATTGATATCAGCCCATAATAACACTTTACAAACAGTAGTCACTAAATTTGCCCAATCTCATGAACTTACTGCAATTTGATGACATAAAATGTGCAAGGACTAGGGTCAGAAATAAACCAGGCTTGAGGCAAAAATACCATCAAAATGAACAAAAGTCCCTCACATTCAAGATAGTCCAGCCAAAAATGCCCTTTCACAGCTGAAGTAAACTATTACCGCCATCATGATTAAAGCCGATTGTGAAAGTGAATGAAGTGTCGATTTAGATTCAGCACCCTTACTCATTTATTTGCTGCCCTGAGCATTCTAACCAATCCCATACATTTCTGCTGAGCTTATAAACGCAGTTGCCAATCAGACGTGTTTAGATTAGTCAGGGACAGTTCCCACAAAAATGTAAATTTGGTGTTTATTTACTCAATAGCAGGCCATTCAAGATATCACTTTTTTTCTTCAGTAGACTATTTAAGAAATATTTTAGCTAATGGTCAACCTAAAGGCTACCAGTTCATGTTAGCCAAGACTGATTGCTTCACTTAATAATTCAACAATGTATCATCTAGAGCCATGAGTATTAATTTGATTTGACTTTACGTTTTTTTTACTCTCAAAGTACCGTTTGCCACTGACTTGCATAATCCCCAAGGACCATAAATTGCTAAATAAATCATCTTTAATGTTCTACCACCTAAATCCTGAATAGGACAAACATTTTTGGGTTAAGCATCCCTTTAATGACTACAAAAAAAAGCTTAACATATGATAGGATCACAAAGTTGAAGGGCTTTCAAAAACATTAATTTTTTTCTTGATGTGTGAAAGCGTGTGGTACAGTAGGAATGGTTAGGTGACATTATAATTCTCTCTATTCCCTCTGTTTTTGCCTGCTGCCTTTAGACTGAATGGAATTTTCATCTAGGTAAGAAAAACGAGTACCTTTACTTAACCCTCTCGCCCAACCTGATCTCCCTGCCGTTTTATCAGTGTTTTTTTTTTCATATCACATGACATATGATTCATTGGGATGGCCCTTGTCACTCCCATGCTGTGTTTTTGTTTGCATTTCTTGTGTGGGCATATACAATCCTTAAACATTATTGTGAATGAGAGTCAGACCTATTCTCTTTATAAAAAAAAAAAAAAGAATTATGCAAAGCACTTTTCTTTGCTTGCCAATGCCTGAATCAACTAGGACAAAAAAGAAATATGTTCCCGATGCTGTATGACGTGTGCTGTAGCTTATCAGATCGTGGGAGTAATGAACTCGCCGGAACAGTCAAATATTTTTTCACCCATGTCATTCTGACCTACTCTCAATCTTAGCATAGTTTATAGGCAGTGACACACCAATGCAAGATAATTAAAGATGTAAAGGGTTAGTCATATTTTTACTCATTCTTTACTTGTTTCAAACCTTTAGGAGTTTCTTTCTTCTATTGAACACAAAAAATATTTTTTTTATATATATTTCCCAAATGATTTTCACAGTATTACCTATTATATTTTTTCTTCTGGACAAAGTCTTATTTCTTTTAGTTTGCCTGTAATAAAAGAAGTTTTTAAGGATTATTTTAAGGTCAATATTGTTACCCCCCAATTAATTTGGGATATTAATTATGCTATGACTTGCCTAATTAACCTAACTTACAATTAATCTAATTAAGCCTTTAAATTGCACTTTAATTAGTTATTAGAAATTATGTATTAAAACTATTATGTTTAAAAATGTGTTAAAAATAAACTCTCCATTAAACAGCACTTTCAAATTTCAAAATTACAAATTCAAATTTCACAGGAGGGCTAATAATTTTGCCTTCATATGTAGAGTACATACATTACTTATTTTCTCAAGCACAGCAAACAGATATTTGAAAAAGAAGATATAGAGCATACATACAGATTTAAATAAGGTCTAAAATGTTTTAAGCTTGTCCACTTTCAACCACCTCCAGCGGAAAAAAAATGGAAACGGTAATCAAGCAACTAACTAAATCACAGATGTTAACAAAATAAATGGCCGTGGTTGGCCTTGTTGAGTCTGGTTAGCGTATGGTTTTACATTCACTTTTGAAGAAATCCAACTTTATCAGTTAGAATATATATGACATTTCAGCCATTATCCAGACATTCATTTTCTAATTGACATGGCTTTTTCACTTTTGGTTGCACAGCCTCTTTTGTTACTGGAGCACCACTCCAGCATACACTTTTAAAGGAACACTCTGTTTTTGAATAATATTTTGGAAATAGGCATATTTTACAACTCTTAAAATTGTACAACTAGACAGTTGAGTTTTACAATTTTTTAATCCATTCAACCGATCTCTCAGCCTGGCAGGAGCACTTTTAGCTTAGCTTAGCATAAATCATTGAATCATATTAGACCATTAGCATCTTGCTCGAAAATGTAAAAAAAGAGTTTCGATAATTTTGCTATTTAAAGCTTTACACTTTTGCAGTTACATCATGTTATAGGACTGATGGAAAATGAAAGGTTACTATTTTCAACCTTTAAACTAAAACTGCTGGGTTCCACATGATCGATGTGAGTTGGGATAACGTGAAAGAAATAAGTTAACTTATTAGGTTTAACAAATTTAAGTGGATTGAACATAAAACAATTAAGTTGTTCCCCAAAAAACTCAAGAATTATGTTTTTCAGCTCATTTTAAATAAGTAGTTTGAACAAACAGCAAATGTCATTTTTTGAACACACATTTTAACTACCAAAGTGTGAAGCTTTAAATAAAAAAAATTATCAAAAGTCTTTTTTGAAATTTTTGAGGGAGATACTAATGGTCTAATCCAATTTAATGATTTATGCTAAGCTAAGCTAAAAGTGCTCCTGCCAGGCCCGGAGACCAGCTGAATGGATTTTAAAAAATAGTAAAACTGGAGTGTTCCTTTAAGAACAACAACAAAAAATAACACTACTCTTCCCCAATCAGTCATATTTCTTTCTCTCCTCAGGCAGCAGAAGCAGTGGCTCGAACCCCAGCGCTGGCAAAGGACGCAGAGCCTCGCCCCGAGAGAAGGAACACAAGGCACCCTGCTGTGGGGGCAGCGAATCAGAACTGGTCACATGGGTCGCAAGAAGGGGCGAAAGAGCACCCAGTCAGCTGAGCCACCAAAGCCACAGCCGCTCAGGCGCCAGTCAGTCCCAATCTGCTTACAGTCACAGCCACGCACAGTGCCACCTCGTCCCCCAGCACAGCCTCAGCTTCAGCTACAGCCACGCTCCATTCATTCAGCCCAGTCATCTGTCCTGCGCCCACAGCGAGAGGAGTCACGGCTCTTCTTATGGCCCCCCGGGTTTACCCCCTCCCTACTGCCTTGCGCATCTCGCCCCCAAAACAGCTTCGGGCAACAGCAACAGCCCGCCCGGAGCCCCTCCAGTTCGGGAGATTGGAAATGTCCCGCCAGAACTCACAGCTAGTCGGCAGTCTTTTCAGCACGCTATGGGCAATCCTTGTGAGTTCTTTGTGGATATTATGTGACAGGAGAGAGTGCCTTCAACAGTTCACTTCATGAGGTTTTGCTACTGACGATCCGATCCCTGCACTTAGAATGTACAAACTGACACATGCACAAATGTAAAGGGAGAGTTCACCTAATGCTGGAAATTCTGTCGTTTGCTCTAAACTTTTTCTGTGGAACAGGAAAATCTGTTTAGTTAAAACTATGAAATTAATGATTTTCAGTAATTAAAATAAAATTAGTCAAATAAAAAAAATGATGAGTGTTGTAATGAAATCTAAAATGATAAACTAGGATGTCTACAAAGTAAACAATTATACATTTAAGCTGTACCCTTTTTTTTTTTAAATGGCACATAAGAAGCACATACAATTACAAAATTTGTAACTAAACTTAAAATGAACGCTAAAAAAAACATTTATTTTAGTATATAAATAATACTTGAATATTATCATTAAGCTATTTTTTCTAAATCACACATAAAAAGCACATACAGTTACTATTCAATCTGATACTTTAAATTGAAATTATTGCTTTGACAACTTCCATAAAGAAAATTTAAGTATTTATTTCTTACATTTATAAAATAGTTCTAAAAGTGGTAAATGATGTTTTTTTATGATGAATGTATACAACTATTTTCTAATATTTCTTTAGAAACTGACACTAGGAGTGTGTACAATTACTAAAATTATACAAAAAATTGTATTTAATTACAAACACGTTTTACATGTTTAATATAAAGATGAATATCCTATTCATTTCCATAAAATGAAAGTGGATAGGCTGTCAAGTTTATTAAATGATTAACAACATGTATTAAGCAGCCCAGGCTATTTTCATTTTACTTTTATGAGTACTTTGATCTTTTTTTTTTCATATTGAAGCTTGACAGCCCCAGTCCACACTCACTTCTTCAATAAGTGACTAAAAACTTTTAAATATTTTAAATATTATTTAAAATATTCACATTTATTGTTCAACAGAAGTGTGCAAGCATTTGCAGCTTGAGAGTGAGCAAATGATGACAGAATGTTCACTTCTAGGTCTGCTCTTCCTTTAATGTCTATCCAATCTTATTTAGATCAGCAAAGAACACTGAAAAAAAAAAAGCACAAAACAAAAACACAGCAGTAGCAGCACAAGATAACACAACTACTAAGCTTTTATCAGGAAACTCGAAGCATCAGATTGTCTGCTTCTTATACTCGGCTGCTCTGCACTTTGCACAAGTTACAAGCTAGACACAACAGCTCATTACAAAGTCCAAACCCTAACATATTCATCCAATTGCATTTGACTTCATATCCCTGTTGACAATCAGACATTGTTGTTATTACAACTGACATCCCTAAACATTGCTGAATGTATCTGGCTGTATCTAAGACAACAACTCCGCTAACTCTCTCATTAGCATGTTAAAGGAACACTCCACTTTTTTTTTTATAGGAAATAGACCTTTTTTTCAGCCTGTCTCTGGGTTTTGCAGGAGTTTTGAATCGCCTTAGACCATTAGCATTTCAAAAAGTGATATGTTTTTGATAAGTTTTGAGAATTTTCCTATTTAAAGCTTGACTCTACTGTAGTTACATTGTCTTTCCGGCAGAAAATGAAAAGTTGCTATTTTCTAGGCCTCTGTAATGTAATATGTATTTATATAACGCATTTAATGTGTATGGCCATACACCCAAAGCGCTTCACAATCATGAGGGGGGGTCTCTCCACACCACCACCAGTGTGCAGCATCCACTTGGATGATGCGACGGCAGCCACAGGACAACGGCACCAGTGCGCTCACCACACACCAGCTATTGTGTCGTCCGTATTGAGCCAATTCAGTGTATGGGGATGATTGTGGGAGGCCATGATCGGTAAGGGCCGATGGAGAGAATTTGGCCAGGACACCGGGGTTACACCCCTACTCTTTACGAGAAGTGCCATGGGATTTTTAATGACCACATAGAGTCAGGACCTCGGTTTAACGTCTCATCCGAAAGACGGCACTCTCTGACAGTATAGTGTCCCCCTTCACTAGACTGCAGGTTGAGCGCCCCCTGCTGGCCTCACTAACACCACTTCCACCAGCAACCTAGTTTTCCAATGTGGTCTCCCATCCAGGTACTGACCAGGCTCAGCCATGCTTAGCTTCAGTGAGTAACCGGTCTTGGGCTGCAGGGTGATATGGCTATGGCTGTAGTCTATGTAGACTATCGGCTTTTTAAGTCGTGACATATGAAATACTGTTTCCGTGTCCAAGCCACTTCTCATTTGAATTGAGCAAAATATTAATTTATGACCACTTGTTAGTCATATCACACATTATTACAAGTAACAAGTGTATTAAAGTGACTTGCTGCACCACCAACACCCTGTTTTAACAATTTATAAAAAATGTATCACTTTCTGGCCATCTGATAGTAGGCATGGATATATATATATATATATATATTCATTCATTCATTTTCTTTTCAGCTTAGTCCCTTCACCAATCTTGGGTCGCCACAGCGGAACGAACCGCCAACTTATCCAGCATATGTTCCACGCAGCGGATGCCCTTCCAGCTGCAACCCATCACTGGGAAACATCCATACACACCCATTCACACACATACACCACGGACAATATAGCCCACCCAATTTACCTATACCGCATGTCTTTGGACTTGTGGGGGATACAAAACAAGCGGATACTCTGAATTTGGTGTAATCATAATAAAAGGAATAATAGTATATAATAATAATAATAATAATAAAAGGAAACATGGCTGCAGCAGGCGCAATGTTATTATGCAGGGCCTGAAAATAGTGCCCAGTTAGGTAACTTGCTAACAGTGCTGTTTGTAAAATCATTGCATCTGCTGCAGCCATGTTTATTTTATGCTGGAGTTAGTACCCAATGTAACTACAGAAGAGTCAATCTTTAAATAGAAAAATTATCATCTTCTTATTGAATTTTTTTAGCAAGATGCTAACGGTCTAATGATTTAGTGACCTATGCTAAGCTAAAAGTGCTCCTGCCAGACACAGAGATCAACTGAATGGATTTAAAACAACTAAAACTAAACTGTTTACTCTCGAGGAGTTGTAAAATGAGCCTATTTCTAAAAAACAAAAAGTGGAATGTTCTTTTAAACCATTGCTAAATAATGTTAATGTTAGACTCATGGTTGCCAAATGTACATGATACATTTTTGACTATAACATACAGGTGCTTTTCTTCGAGTCTGTGAACTGACTGTTCAAACATCACCAGTTGTCTTAGTATTGACCACTGTATTACAAACATCACTGTACAGTTAATGCAGTAGAGAGGTTTTAAGTTGTAATGATACTAAAACAGGCAGATAGGATAACCAAATTCCCAGTTATTGAGTGGTCTAAAATCTTTTTTTTTTTAAATGGAGGAAAGGACATGATGTCTGTGATGGTCATGTTTACTGGTAAAGCAGTGAGGTGTTGTTTGAGAACATGCCTTCGTAATGGTTTTTTTATTTTTTATATTATTCCATGAACTCATCTATCTGCCTTAGCCAAACTAGAAATAAGTCAGCTTTTTTTTTTTTTTTTTTTGGGTCAAGCACTTTTGGACTGAAACTTCTGGGCCTTTTAGAATGAAAACACTGATTACAGTGAAAGCTGTTTACTTTATTGTTTCTTGACAAAAGAGGAATAATAAATTGTAAATATGATAACATATATATGATATAAATATATATATAAAAGAGAGAAAATAAAATGTATGTATGAAGAAGTGGCCAGACATTTTGTCTAAGTGTTTTATTTAATTCTTTGAAACAAACAACACATTAAGTAATCTTATCTGTCCACTGCACCGTCAAATCTCTAGTAATTTCCAGAAAACCTTAAGGCGGTGATATCAACTTCAGTATCTGGTGTTTTATCAGCATGATTTATGCACTAGATTACTATAAAAAAAACAGATACTTTTCAGCCTATTTCTTATTTAAAGAAAAGTGTACGTATCTGTATTTCGAAACCTGTGAGAACATTTTTATTCTCTGAAGCGTAGTTCAGTAGTGGAGCAACATTTGTTTTTTTTTAACATGGAACCAAATGATTAGATGTTTATCTCAAAACTAGACTTCATGCCAAATGTTTTGGCTCTCAAGGTGACATGTATGAAACTCAAATATGTTCTGAATAACTGGTATAATGTTATGGCTGTAATGTAGAAACTGAACACATTTTTGAAGTCAGTTTTCTTTTCATACTTTATGCAACATGTTGTGTGTGAACAAATATACATATTAAATTCTATATATGCATATTTTTTTAACTTAATATTAACGCTTGTTATGTTTGTGGACTAATTATAATTTTTTTCAATACATCTATACGTCTTTATATTTATTATGGCATGAGGTATTTTATAATTCTAATGTATTTTTTTTATCTAAATCATACACATAAAAAAATCAAGAATCATTTAAATTGCATTGCTGAGCAACAGTGTGTGTAAATGTATATGGTTCAATTATAAAACACCCATGTGTATACATGTGGTCATTTAGGCATTGAATATATGTAATATGCATACATTCTTGACAAATAAGCATACAAGCATATAACCTATAGGTATGTAATTGTTATTATATTAACCCCTTATATGGCACATCGGAAAAACCATGCAGTTTTACTGGGGGGTATTACAAGACTTTTGAACTTTTATGACTTTAAAAAATGTAAAAAATAAAATAAAATTTACGGTGTCAATGCAGTTACCATATATGTTTTTTTCACCCGATAAATGGTTAATAATTAATTATATGTAATATGCATTTATTGTAACAGAAACGTAATATTTTTTATAACTCTTTCATTACATAACATTGTCATGTTTGTTGTTTATGGAGTGCACTTTATATTATAGGTAGGTATTTTTGCTATTTTATAATCTGCACACACCAAAAAGTGATACCTATAAATGTGCTACATATGCTAAACATGCCTATTATGCCTCATTAACCGTGTACTTTTTTTGAATGCAATATCAAAAAGTCTGAGACATAACATTTACTGGCATTCAGCAGTGTTTTCCCTGCTACGTGCATTATTGTGTCGTAGACTTAAACTCTGACTAACGGTGGCGAATTCTCGGTATGAGGAAGTGACGCATCTTTTGTTGCTTTTAACTTTGAAGCCCCTTAACTGTGTTTTTTTCACAGAAAGCAAACAAAATTACTTATAACTTTAAAGGGAGGAAGCGTTGTGTGGAAAGAACAGATGCTGATGGTGATATTGGCCATGCTATGTGATACGCACAGATGTTTATCTCTGAGTCTTTAGCCACGTGTTAACAATGTGAGCTGAGGCGAGGAGGCTCGTGTTTTTTTTTTTTTCCTGGCCACTTCTAATGACGTCGCGAACATGCTTCTTGTAGTAAGTTGAGTCGCAAATGATGGTTCCTGTGGGCAGACAGCGTCATGTATAACGTTCTAGTAAAAAGGTCAGCGTGGGAACGTGTGATGTTGTAATGTAGGAGGATGAGGTAGAAGATCACTGGCTCACTTTATTATTGGTAATGTACATTAAGTAATACAATTTTAAAGTAATTACTGAACAGAATTTCTATACGATTAGACTATATTTGACGTCATCACTTTTGACGAAGCATAAATCATCACTTTGTTATTGGAAATGGAAATTAGTAAATGTTTATAAGAAATGCTTCACTTAACGCCCTATTTGGCCCAAAGATTAGCCTAATTTGTACTCACTATTTACTCACCATCAAGTAGTTCCAAACCTTTGATCTCTTTATTTATTTTTTTATATATATATATATATATTTTGAGGAAAGCTGGAAACCGGAGGAAAGACGGATACAAAAATACTATGGAGGTCAATGGTTATCGGTTTCCAGCTTTCTTTAAAATATCTCTTCTGTTCAGTGGATGGAAGAAAGTCAAACAGGTTTAAAACAAGTAGATGATAACAGAATTTTCAGTTTTGGGCGAATTATCTCTTTAAGGGTTCCTTTGGCACAATGCTAAGTGGAAGAAAATCATACCACTGAAATATAATGCCATTCCTTTGAGGTCTGTTGAAGCAGATCATGAGGAAAATAATCAACAATACGTTTTTGAACGACATGATGTAGGATAGTACACCAGGATATAATTAAGAAAATGCGAAAGAATGGAGGGATAAAAGGGATAGTTCACCCAAAAGTGGTTCCAAACTTTTATGACTTTTCCTTTTCTGTTGAACACATAAACAGATGTTTTGAAGCCTGTTGAAAACTGGTAAGCATTGGTGTCCATAGTAGAACACTCAAAAAATTGAGTAGGAGTAGGATGGAGCAGAGCCAGTAACATCTGTATGTGTGTGTCGAAGTCTTGAGCTTGATAAAAGCTGAAACTAGTAGCAGTGCAGAGAGATAAAGAGAGGTGTGAGGTGATTTGATTCCACATGATGAAAGTCCAGCCAGAAGACCACTGGATAGTCCAGCTTAGAACTGACAGAATGTGGAGAGGAGCATGCTGCATTGGGAAAGGCCTGATATTCCTGTTGTTATGAAGTGCAAATGATTGTGTGCTGTCTTTGCAATGTGGTTTTTGAAAGTCAGCTAGACAACAAAGATTGCCCCAAGGTTCCTGTCTGAACTTGATCTTTGTAACATGTTAAGGGTGTGGAATTACACATTTCTTGACATAACATCATGAAACTAATGTTGCCTTTTGAATGTGAAGACAACAACATCAGATAAATGATTACATGAAGCAAAGGTTCCTGTTCTCCAAAAAGCATTGTACCAGAGAAGATCACCCTTTGTCCTTTGGTGACCCAGCCCCAATCTTTAAAGCTGTGATAAGTATTTACGGTCATAAGAGTCTTTGCTTTGACTTATCTTAAGTCTTTCACCCTTAAATGAGTATAAGGTTTAGCTTCTGTAGTTTAAATTGAATGACTGTACCATTACACTGCAAGTTTTCCATAAAGAATTCTGCTGAAAGTTGTCACTGGGTCATCGCTTACAATTTTCCAACAACTCTGACTATTCTTAATCTGTGTGGCATAAAGGATGAGAAGCTTTGTCTTTGCCAGGTTAAGATGCATGAGATGATTTTCCATCCATGCAGAGAAGTCCACCAGGAAGTCTGGGGTGGACCATTGGATTGTCTGAAAAATTAGAGCTGCTTGACATCAACATACTGTAGCAATGGTCGGAAAAACCATGGGTTCTGGTGACGTAATTGATATGGAAAAAAGGAGGTCCAAGAACTGATCCCTTAGGCACCCCATGACCAGTTGATTAACTTTGGAAACCTCCCTCTTCCAGGCAACCATGAAAGACCTACCTGTGAGGTAAGACTCAAACCAGCGTAGCAGACTACTTGTTATGCCCAGAGATAAGAAGGTGGAAAGAAGGATCTGGTGATGTTGAAGGGAGCAGACAGATCCACCACAAAGAGAATTGATAGTTTGAAATAAGCTTCAGGCCTCAGTGACAAGAAGTAATGCAGTCTCAGTTGAATGGCGACTTTTTAAAACCTGACTAGTTAAAGTTAATGAAGTTTAGATACATCTGCCTCAATAAGGGGAGTTGGAGGAAGCTACAGAGTTTTAGGTAAGTTTTTTATTATTATTGTTTTTAAAATAATTTTTAATCAATCCTATTTCCTCATTTTACAACTTGCTAAACCATTGTCTTTTATCATTTACTGTACTTTGACTCAAAGGTCTTCCAAGAAGTAGAGTTCTGCAAGCAAATATTTGTAGGACAAAACCTGGAAACAAGCAAGCATTTTAGCACTTCCATTTACATTTTCTGGAGGTCAATTTTTTTTTTGAATTAGAATTTTAATGGCATCCCTCTGGATGTCTGTAATAGGTTTTGCTGACCATCAACCTTAACATTAATGTATAAAGTAATTATATTTTGATTAATATTTGGCTAAATAATTTAATAGGCATGCTATTTTTTATATAATATATGCCTACAATTGGAGGCACGGTGGCTCAGTGGTTAGTACTGTGGCCTCACAGCAAGAAGGTCGCTGGTTCGAGTCCCGGCTGGGCCAGTTGGTGTGTCTGTGTGGAGTTTGCATGTTCTCCCCGTGTTGGCGTGGGTTTCCTCCGGGTGCTCCGGTTTCCCCCACAGTCCAAAGACGTGCTATAGGTGAATTGGATCAACTAAATTGGCCGCAGTGTATGGGTGTTTCCCAGTACTGGGTTATGGCTGGAAGGGCAGCCGCTACGTAAAACATATGCTGGAATAGTTGGCAGTTCATTCTGCTGTGGTGACCTCTGAAATAGACACTAAGCTGAAGGAAAATGAATGAATGAATGCCTACAATTAGACAACGATTAACAAAAACAATTGCCATGTCAACTTTTTTTCTGTTTAAGAATGGGAGCAGGCATTGTGACTTTAATGTGTCAAAACGTCCAGTCCATTCACTTAATATATTTTTTTTAACAAAACAACTCATTATGCACTGATATTTGTTAACATGTTATTTTAATGTACTAAACACTCTGGCCTTTGCGCATGAATTGCTTTACATTTTACAGCAATTTATTACTGATATATTTCTGCTAATGAATTGGACGTTTTTCACATTCAAAAATAACAAACTTCCACATTAGACAGTTATAATTTTCAGTAAAAAGCCATGTTAGGCAACCACAAAAGTTCTTTAAAATGACTTTGAATCACTATATGATGGTAAATAGCACACAAATGATCACAAAAAGACATTTAAAACAGCTATAGATAGATAGCTAAATGGAATACTAAAACATAATTTTAAGTTATTTAACAATGTGTAATGTAAGTGTAGTAATCTCAGCAATATGATACTGCAGTTTAATTGGATTCTTTGTATTGTCTAAATGCATGAATGGTTAACTAAAGCTCATAAAACTTGATACTGCATTTGAGGGCTAGACACAGATTGTGGCTTTGTTTGCCAAAGTTTGCAATGTTTAAGGATTATTATAAATTGGGTCTCATAAAAATGCCTTTAAAGTTGATTCATGTTTTAAATGAACAAGGATCATATTTTGGTCATAAGCATTTTCCATGGAGCTGTTAAAAAAAGAAAGGAAAGAAAAAAGCGTAGTCATACACTGTAGAAAAATTATACAGTTATCACCTGATTCTTAAAAATATAGTGAACTTTTTATAGGGTTATTGCTACTTTTCAACCTTTTGCAAGCTCAAACCAGTATAGAGAATGAAATTAATTAGGCTTAGAAGTGAAGGAAGTTGCTGTGTCATTAAATTTCTAAATGTGGGTGAAAAAGCAAAAGGTGACGCTTATGACTCCTTTGAACATGAGTCATGTGTCATTGATCATAAATGATGGTACATTTGGGCAAAAGTCAACATCTATCTATCTATCTATCTATCTATCTATCTATCTATCTATCTATCTATGTGAACCTTCACTACTTATTTATTTATTTATATAAATAGGGTCAATTCTGGAAATCTACAATTCTTTCGTAAATTTGACTGCTGCGATTGATTTCAGTATCTATATAACACTTTTTTGTTTTCGTTTTTAGATGAAAGAATGAAGATTTTTATATCCTGAGGAGACATATCAGACCTAGTTTTTTTTTCTTTAGATGGAAAGAAAAGCTTGGATTTTATAATCTGGGACAGGAGGTCACTATAAGCCTATACGTTATGCATGCCAAACACAATATCACTAAAGAAATGATGGCAAAAAATGACAAATTCAGAAATGTCAGTGACAAAATGTATATTCCAATATCAGGAAAAATAATGCATCGGGTCCTCACTTTAGGCTGTATCTAACGAGTCTATATTGACATAATTTCCTCTATCTAATATTTCGCGTCAACACTACAAAGCACGACATGAAATTGTATTAGGAGAAAAGTGTTGAAATGGAGACAGAACAAAGAAACGCACAATCAAAACATACGGTCTTAAAACTGTCTGTGACAAATGTTATACAAACGAGATGCCTTTGCGTTACCATTACACTGCACACGGAAGGCACTTTTCGGTGGCATCCCAGAAACGGATAGACGTTCGGATAGATGCTTCACATCCAGCTCACAGTCACTGTATGTGAGGATAGGGATAATGACAGAGGATGTATTTTAAACGACTAAACACTGCTACAAATCTTTAATCCTATTCGTTCATAACTGGACATTTTAAGTTCATAAGTTTATTAAGACAGTAGTATTAAGACTCTCCGCTAATGTTTGGCACCACGTGAGCAAAACAAAATCTTATTGGAGCAGACGCGCGACAGCCGCCCCTTCTTGCCTCTTTAAAACA
>CAIGQV010019951.1:16873491-16903491 GCA_903798115.1 Danio jaintianensis
AAAATGTCGTTGGAGGAAAAAAAAATCTTGATCTCATGATGCAATTTAAAGCATATATAAATGAAGTAATGGCAAAATATGAAAAAAGTTCATTTACAGACAGTTTTAAAGCAGAAACAAATGAATCAATGCGATATAAATCCAGTGTTTGATATTTACTCGTAAACTACTTCTTGGCCAGGCAGTGTATAATCCTTGAGTATTTGCTTTTGCTTACAGGAAACCGCTTGATGAAAAGATGTGGATATGACCCAGCAGAACTCTGTAAACCATGTGAACCTGGCACTTACGTAACCAGAACTGATTTCCGCTGTTATACTTGTACCCAATGTATAGGTAAGGGCCATTTTACATTCTCATTGTGATTTTGGCTTAGTGAATGACAGAAACATTTCATTTTACTGCATCAGACTGACAATGCATTAATATATTTATAGGTATACAGTTTGTGGCTAAAAACTGCACTAGCAGCAGTGATACCGTATGCGGCTGTAAGCCTGGATTTCGGTGTGGAGATGCCAAATGTTCTTACTGTGTTACTGAATGCAAGAAAGGAGAGGAGCCCAAAGGCCGTAAGACCCTTTCAGAAGCTCTCAATCAGGACATGACTTGGTGTTTTGTTGCATAGCCAAATTATTTTCTGTAATTTAATGCTTGCAGGATTATGTAGACAATGTCCAGAGGGAAAATTCAGTGATAAAATCCACAGTATGTGCAAAGAATGGACAAAAAGGTAAGAAAACAGTTTCAGTTGGTCTGGGATTTAGATATATAGTTTCTCTGAAATGTAATCTGATGTTCCTGTAATTCTAAACTTTCTTATTTATTCTCCAGCAGTTGTTCAGATGGATACAAATTGAAAAAAGGAAACTTTACCAGTGACAGCACATGCACTTCACTATATTCTGGTAAGGATAGAGAACAGAATATTGAATTTCAAGTTATAATAGCACATTATCTAATTATCATGTGTTCGTCACAGTACCTGAACAAGAAACCTTGCCTGTTGTGAGTAATGAAAAAGGTAAATGAATTTTAAAAAATAAAGTAAAGAAAATAAATAAATCAAATACCATTCACTGAATTTCACATTCTAAGCTTGTTTCTTTTCTGGGTTTCTTCAAGATGAGATTAACTGGCTTCCAGTTTTCATTGCTGCAATGATAGCTGGGCTGGCTCTTCTTTGCATCATATTGT
Organism: Danio jaintianensis; assembly: GCA_903798115.1. Lineage (NCBI taxonomy): Eukaryota > Metazoa > Chordata > Actinopteri > Cypriniformes > Danionidae > Danio > Danio jaintianensis. Next base: position 16,874,689 of record CAIGQV010019951.1, read on the forward strand.
CAGTGGTTGCATATGTTAAGGCACAAAAAAAAACAAAAAAGAAGCCAAAAACTGAACAAGGTAAACGCCGGTGTCCATTTTCCGTTCTTTTGAATAAAACCACCCATCATGATAATGTGAGAATTGACAGTATTGCTATTCCTCTCTTTTAGACAATTCAGACGACTCTACAGATATGGTGGTGGAGCAAGAACACTGTAGTTTTCATCATCCTGAACAGGAACAGGGTGGAAGCTTGCAGTCCATCAATACAGAAAACTCAGAGTCCAAACTCATAGTGTGATATGACTGAGGCCTGTTGCACACGAGTTGAACAAACTCCGGGTTATATAGTAAGTTTCAGGTTGACGAAACAAAATGGGTTAAAATAAGGTTAAGCTGTATCACAAAGCTTAATCTCTGTTAACTCAGGGTTTAGAGCTTGTGATTGTCAGTGCATTCCACCCTCTGAAGGGCACTTTGAAGTGGCCAGTTTTGCACACTTCAGTATGGCATCCATGATTGTTTTCACTCCAAAGTGTACTCTGGAATGAAGGATTTCGAAGGATACAATGGATGGACTCCTTGGGACTTGATCCTTTTGAGTAGAAATTGTTTGGTGTTGATGTTTGGCCCGAAAACTCAAGAGTTTGCTCAAACTAAGCGCAAACATACCTGGGTTAAATACCCAAACAGGCTTTCTGCAACAGGCCTCTGGACAGCATTGCTGCACTATAATGAAGCTACCAGGCATCTGCCAAACTGTAAAATACAGTCTTTATCAGCTGTTTTGGTAACTTTAGTGCAGTACGTACTTTAGTGTTAAGGGTGCTAATTTTGTCAGCAGCATACAGCATGTGAACGAAGCACAACCTTTCTTTTTTTTTTTTTTTTTTTCTTCTACCACTTTTTTTTTTATACTGAACTTCACAGTTGTTTTATATTCAGAAGAAGAGGAGATACAAAATGAACCGCAAACTACTGAAAAAAAAAAACAAGTTGTTTTCATGATTACTTATGTAAATATATCCACAAAATATATTTGTATAGTTCATTTGGAGAGAAAATACTCAAACACTGCACATGGGATCTATTTAATGCAAGTGTTGAGTGGCTGTGTTTGCGCACTATTAAGTGCAGTATACATTGAAAGACGTTTGGCTTGTACACTAGTGTATGTATAAAATAAATGTGTCAAAGCACACAAAGGGGTTTGAACTGGTTGAGCCTGAAATTCTGAAGTGTGGTGCACCTTAAAATCACAGAGATCAGAGGTTTTAATGTAGGTGTGCAGTAGCAGACAGTATGTCAACACTTTTAAGAGAGTAGGTGTCATCTACTGGTGCTTGCATCACATTTCAGGTCAAAGCCCTCTTGAAATACCCTGGTGGGCTTTCCCAGTATTCTGATCAAAACAGCATTTTTTTTGACCCCACAAAAATTTTGAGAACAGAAAAGATTGTGATTTGTTTTATACAACTTGTTGCCCTTTTCTAATTGTGTTTTTTCTTGATTCAGTTGTATGTCTGGGAATCAGTTGGTAAATGTGGTTGACCTAGTCATGTCACATGCAAAGTGCACTGAAGAAACAACAGATGACCTCATCAAAATGTTCAGCATTGTGTTTAACAATTTTGTATGTATGTCTTAGGATTTAAAAATTAAATGAAGGAATCACAAGTTTTCATTTTTTATTCACTCGCAGGTCAGACTTTAGCATTGGTTAAGAATTAATCCTGGGTATTTTTTTTGAGTGTTCACATCCATACATCTGTAAATTCCTGGTTAAAGTTCTTATTTGCATGTTTGTGAATGAAGAAATGCAGCATGCAACCTTTAAAGGGCACCTATTTTACCCCTTTTTCAAGATAAGTCTTTTGTGTCTCCACAATGTGTCTGTTCAGTTTCAGTTCAAAACACCCATCAGATTATTTATTATACCTTTCAGAATGTTGGAATTTTCTGCTCTGAACACAATGTAGCCGTTTTTGTTGCCTGTGCCTTTAATGCTAGCTCATCGCACGCACTGTTCCCACGTGCCTGTCAGAGTGTGCCTCAATCTCTGCCTTGGCTGCGTCAGATAAACAGCACAGTGACAGACATGAAGGAAGCAGATCTCACCTAACGTTTGTGAGAAATACTACAGTAAAAACTTTCCCAATGATTATTTGATGTATTTGCTGTGGAGTTAATTCAAGCCTTTCTGCAATGATGAGTCACACACAATGTCATTACAAAGTTCACACACACACACACACACACACAGCACGGACGTTTAACTTTGCACTGTTTTTGCACGGCAAATGTGACAGGATACACGTTAATATCCACTACTGTATGAATATCCGTTACGTTAATGTACAAAATAAACCTGATTTAACGTCCACAACGCAGGATTGAAGCGTCTTCTTTTATAATTGTACTGACATGCAGCTGTGGTGATGAATTACAGTGATTTTACCTTCTTTAACGTACTTTATTACAAACATGCACTGTTTAAAAAACATTATAAACTTGTAAAACTCCTTGTTGATCACATTTGATGATGATTGATGATCACAGCAAGCTGAACAGATCTTTTAATCCCAGTTGCTTTGTGCACGTTCTGTCTTGTTGATATGATTATATGCATTACTACAGCAACGTGGTAATACATGGCTCTCAATTCGATGGGCAGGAAAACCACACTCATATGTCACGTTTCGGTCGACCTCAAAATGGGAGGGATTTGGATCCTATTTTATTGAAAAAAAACAAAAAACTTAAAGACTTATTGTCTTTATATCACCCCAATATGACTGTGGACACACTATACAGCCACACACTAAAACAGTTTCCAAAAGATGATTTTCATCATAGGTGCCCTTAAAAAAAAAAGAAAAAAAAAAAAAAAAAAGAAAGAAAACCTCTCACTATAGTGTACCGTCCAGTTTGTCTTAAAACAAATTTTCGATCTTTTACAAAAAAATAAAAGTTATCACATTTCCGCTGATGTTTGACAGTTCCCCGACATTTCCTCTTAATTTCATAACACTGACATGAAATAGTGTCTCTCGTTGGGTACTTTACAAGAATTATAACTACCTGGCTGTTATTAAGCAACTGTTTTTTTATTAGTACTTATAAAGTACATGATCTTATTAAAAATCCCAAATCCTAACCAATACCTAAACCCACCTACTACCTCAACTATTAATAAGCAGCAAATAAGGAGTTTGAGGCAAAAGTCATAGTTACACATCGCTGAGAATAAAACAAAGTCCCACATACGGTTAACCATGCAAAAACCAATAACCTGATGATTTCATATGAAACATTCAAACTACACTGTTTTACTGTATTATTTTGCAAAGCCTGTTCTGTATATTGTAAATATATTTATCACTATAGAAAACATCAGAGGTCACTGAATGGCTGTGTTGGGGAATTCCTGTAGATAAAGACCTAGAGTTCATAGAGTAGATAGTCAGGTCATTAAACAGGTTATTGGGGACAAAATCCTCTGACAGCGAATCTCCTACAAATTCCTTTTGCGTGAATTTTTAGCACACACTTAAAGATGAGTTCTAAGATTCTATTCACATTTCTAATCTACTATTGCACCTTGAACTTTATCGTTATGCACTGTTGGTGAGTGACTCAGCGGGAGTTCCCTAGTGACAAGACTGCAATATTTTCTTGTCCTGTAGTGAGATTATAGTACACCAAGCTGTTTCGATGAATCATTTGGATTGGTTTTCCTACTACACCTTGACAACAAGTGCTGACATGTTAAGTTGAATCACTGTGCATCCACAAAAAAAAAAAGATCTTTAAGGGATAATTGATTTGACGGTGTTTGAATAATAACAGCAGTGAGGGTTAAGTGGAACAGCTGGTGGGCGAGAGCTGTGGTAATAGTATATCTGAAAAGGTCATTCTGAAGAATGTCACTTTATGCGTCACCATGTAAAACCCTGACAGGGTAATCCTGTTAAAAGAACATAAAAAACTAATCCTTTCAAGTTTCATTTTGTGGAAAGAGAATTTGCTGGAATTTGTTTAAGGTGCTTCCCGTTGAGATTTGCATGAATTTGGGAAATTCACACAATGTCTGCTGTATACTGTATGCAAACTGTGTTTCCTTAAATCTAAAGAAAGATATTGACAGTATGAGTAGATATATATAGATTTTTTTTTAATCTTCTGTACAAGGATTTTTTTAAAATACTTTATACAAGCAATAAAGGTCTGATTGTTGACAACACACTGTTTACATTGATGTCATAACACTAATAAACGTGTAAAAATGGCACTTATCAGTACAAAATGTTTCATTTCCTCTAACCTCGTAAAACTACTGTAGAGCATATATAAAATATGCTGATGTACACTACAAAGAAGGCAGAAGAAGAAAAATATGACTCCAGGTCTTGTAAACTACTAAATATTATCAGTAATAATATTAGGAATAGTAAACATTTCAAAGCACGAAGCAGACACACGTGTACTCGATGAAGGCAACACATAAAAATGAAAATAACACTTTGGGCAATTTAAGACTGATGTAGTTCCTGGAAAAGGAAAGTACACTCCATTCTAAAAGAATGCCTGCTTGGATGTATTTTGAAATGAACAGTTATGTAAAAACACAACAATGTGTGCCAACTTCCTTTATCTTCTACGTAGTATAATTTCTGATATTCCCAGAAGTCAAAAAAGGAATGCATTTTTTGAAGAGTATGCTAGCTTGGAGCTTTCCCTTTTGTGGTGACATACTAGCCAGCTACTAAACCAAAAATGAAACAGAAAACCCAAATGCAGCATGACAGATGTTAGCTAGTAACAGCAGCATTATCTGGAGTGTCCCTGTTTTGCAAGTTCAAGTTTGTTTATTACAAATGCATCCCAACAAGTACTGGTGAAAGCAGAAGACTGGAAAATCCCAATCTGTTGGAACAAGCATGCATATCTTTTATATATTATGATTATGAATTATTTACTGCAGGTCATTTCACGTTCACATGTCCAGCATCACTGCTGCTTGCAATTCTCTTTCTGTTTCACATTTTCTTTTTTCTCTTTGGCCTTTACTCGTCCAAGTTTTTCACTCTGTCGTTTTGTGGGTGGAACAAATGTTGGTTCATCCAATGGGTTGTATGAGCCTGCTTGTTGGGAAGTTTGATGCTGACCTGTATACAAGACAACTTATGATTATCATTTTTGCTATATGTATATTTATGGTAAAAGTAATGAGTGTTATTTGAATATATAAAAGCACCGTTGATTTTTCCATCATCGGCTGAGTTTTTTCTTTGAAACGTGGGGTCAAGCTCTTCAGCGATATTCTTAATAGCTTGTGTTTGCCTGTCGTGACACCAGAGTATGTTAAAACATACAGTACCTTCTGAAAAAACTAGCTGTAATTCTTATGCCGAGTTCAGACTGCACGATTTTCAAAGTAGTCGTGTCACAGATGTATTCACACTGCATTACTATCTGGGGCAGCGTTTCATCGCTGCTGTGTTTAAACTCCAAGATGGATCGCAACAGGGGGTTTCACACTGCATGACTTTAGAATAGGAAGAATCGCAGACAACTTTGTCTCGATCCACAAACTACGTCTCACAACCAAACACGACATGGAAACAATGCAAGGTCGTAGTATATCTTTTGTTATTAACTATATAATGCCTTTAGTGGGGTAGAAAATGTACTTATTTTACTCACCTGGCCTTTGAAGGGAATTAGCAATTTCTCTTCAACTCTTTTCTTTTTCGACCCAGTTGTGGTATTGCTCAGATGACATGTCAAGCAGACACAGGTGCTCCTGCCAAATTTCAACTAGTTTTTCCTCTATTTCTTGGGTCCAAATAGACCAAAAAGAAGCACTTTTAACTTCTCCCACAACCTCCCACTGGCCTGCAGATACCCATACTAGTGGATGCTGCTCTTTCATTGGCTGTAGGTAATTGCCAATGTTATATTCAATCAGAACACATTTCACACGGTATGATTTGAATCACCGACAGGTCCAGATATTTACCATGCCAAATATCTCACGGGTGGGATTCTTTCAGATCGCGTCTTTGATGGTTCATACTGTGTGATTGATACTCATGTGAACGAGCACCGATTTGCCTGTGATTTCAGGCATTTGTCTGCGATTTCTCAGAACCTGTCATTGAGTCAAAATCAGGGCTAAAATCATGCAGTCTGAAGTCGGCATTAGACAAATCAATGACTTACACTGGCATGGACATTTGACCTGGATGGTCTGGGGTGAAGTCATCAACCGGGGATCGAAGGCCTTCAGAATCCAGTCTCCGCCTCTTTACATCAAACAGCAAATTTATTCATTAGCAGTTTTTCATTACTACAACTAAAAGGATTTTAAAGGCTGGTTTACTTAATGCCACATGGATTTATGAATCACATGGATTGTTTCATGGGAACGCATCTTTCAAAGAAAGTTTGGAACCAATCTAACAGCATCGATATCAAAAGTGCCTTGCTTGAACAAAGCAATTCTGCAGAGGAGTCATTTGATACAATCAATCAATGCTTGAAATTCTGGTTTGGATAGTAATGGGTAAAAGGCAGTGGCGGAAAGAGTACTGAAAAATCTTACTAAAGTCTTCAAAAGTAAAAGTCTTCAAAAATCTTACAAAAGTGCCATTACTTTCCCAAATATGTAGTGCAAGTAGAGTAAAAGTATCTGTTGTAAATATTACTCAAAGTATGAGTAAAAAGTAGTGCTTTTAAAAGTACTGAGTTGTGAGTAGTGAGTATTATACTGTGAAAGTCTAATGCGTTTACATGCAATTTGTGCATATATGTGTGTGAAAACGTAATATTCTGTAGTGAATTTAGTGATTGTTTAAGGCCATTTTAGACATCATACATCCGTCATCCAGTTTAAACAGTCTCTGGGTCACTGCGTGTGACAATTTTGGACATCTTTTTGGACACTAAATGCATCCAAATGGTTAGCAGCATTTATATAGTGCCCATGTCTTGAGGTAGTTCAGTATGATGCAATTTAGTTCCTATGTGCGATTTGATTGGACAGGAATTACAGGACTGATTGCTCTACTTTAGCCAATCTCATAGACAAGAAAAAATAAAGTAGTGACTGCAGGTTGAAGGAAAATAATGGAGTAAAAGTACTGATACAGCACAAAAAATTTACTCAGGGGAAGGTAAAGTACACATTTTTAAAACTACTTGGTAAATTACAATTCCTGAGAAAAAATACTCAATTACAGTAATTTTAGTATTTGTAATTTGTTACTTTACACCACTGGTAAAAGGTTAGGTTAGGATAGGCTAGGTAGGTAAAAGATCAAAATAAATGTGTCTGACCTGTCTGTCACATGTTGCTCTTCTTTCAATCTCCCTGCATTCCTGCCCAGCAGATTCCAACTCACGGGAACTCCGCTTAACCTTTATCTCCTGTTTCTGCATGAAACGTGCAATTTCCTGCCACAAAACAAGAAATGAATTACCCATCCATGTGATGTGTAAACCCACTCTCATTCAAGCTCTACACACCTCATCTTGAGCAACCTGTGCCGCTGTAAAGTCTCCAACCGGACAATCTCTAGAGGTTAGAGGTGAGGAAGCATGCTGAGCCTATGACAGGAGAATTATCCACGTCAGCATATACAGTTCACTTTTAGTCATATTTTACTACTGTTATTGATAGGGACACTAAACAGATGTCGATGTGGTTGTTGGTATGACAGTATATTCACTTCTGGAGGGCCACCAGTTTAGCTGAAGTCCTAATCAAACATAAATGAGTCACCAAAAATAGGCAGTTGTGATAGTGTTAAACTTAGAAGGACAATTGCCCTCAAGGAGCGAGACTTGAGAGCGAGAGTGGTCGCCAACCCGGTTTATGAACCACTGAATTAGCTGTCTTGCTCAAGCATGGAACACAAATGACATTATTTTATATTATTTATTTTATATATCAGTTTTATATATTAGAGCCAGCAGCTAGCTCTCTGCAACTCTCACATGGTCACCCACTGAAGCTAAGCAGGGCTGCGCTCCATCAGTACCTGGATGGGAGACCACATGGGAAAGCTAGGTTGCTGCCGGAAGTGGTGTTAGTGAGACCAGCAGGGGGAGCTCAACCTGTGGGCTATCTGGGTCCTAACACCCCAGTATATTGATGGGGACTCTATACTCCTCAGTGAGCGCCATCTTTCGGATGAGACGTTAAACCGAGGCCCTGACTCTCTGTGGTAGTCAAAAATCCCAGGACGTCCTTCGAAAAATAGTAGGGGTTTAACCCCAGCATTCTGGCCAAATTTGCCCACTGGCCTTTGTCCATCATGGCCTCCTAATTATTATTATGTGTGCGGTCTGGCGCAATATGGCTGCCGTCACGTCATCCAGGAGAATGCTGCACACTGGTGGTGGATGAGGAGATTCCCCCAAAAATGTGTAAAGCACTTCGAGCGTCCAGAAAAGTGCTATATAAATGTAAGGAATTATTAATTATTATTATTTTATATTTTCTACCTCTCCAGCCGCTTGCTTTTTTATAACTTTGTGAATTAGTACTACAAAGAATGGTACAAAACTGGAGTTACAATTGCTGAATTATGTTATAATGCTTTATTATGTTTATTGTTGTTGTAGTCATTATAATTTATTGTTATTTGTAGAATTTTATCACAGCTCACTTATAAAATGCTAATGCCGAACCTGCAGAAATATAATTAAAAATCATTTTATCAATCTTTTTTTTTTGTTTGTTTACAGTGGCACTGATCACTGCTAATGTCACAATGCATTGCCACCCAAATTTTCATGTCATCCAGGTGCATGGATTTTCTTCTTTGACTCAATTGAAAATCTTAAAGTAGTCTAAACTAGTGCATTTTACATAGGTCAAATATAGTAATTTAAAGGTTTCAAGCTGAATATGCAATCTTTGCCTTGTTTTTCTGTCAAGTTTTTGATGGGTAGATCTTGCCTTTTAGCCAGACTGAGATTAAGGAGCTTAGAGAGCTTAAAAAGACTGGTTCCCCCTGGCATAGATTTCGCGTAAATTTGTATTTAGTTCACATGTTTACCTCTTCGACCAATCTCTCCTCCTCTTCCTGAAGCCTGCGGGCCAGCTCCTCATCCCTTAACACCTGCTCAAGTTCTCCCAAGTCAAGAGCAGTTGTTCCACTCCTAAAAGCAGGTCCTGTTAGGGAATAATAGCAGAATCACAAAAAAGTCATGCTGAGGCAAGACAGGGTTTTCAGACCACCACCAACTTTACCCAGTTAAACTGAGAAAAGGGATGCGATTCTTGTTCTTGTAGGGCCACTTTCCTGCAGAGTAAGAGTTACTACAGTACCCCTGAAGACCATGATTAGCTGGGGCATAACTAGGGTCTCTGGACTGCATGAACATCTGTTTTCTGTCACCTGAGTAAAATTTGCGCTCCATGATGAATAGGTGTTTGGTTACCCCTTGGTAGAAATCTTGTTCTGTACCTAACTCCCAGACTTCACCATGGGCCACTACAAGCCTCTGGGCCATGTTCAGTCTATCTACATTTGCCCCACTTTCTGGTTATAGCTAAACTCTGCTGGAAAATGGACCCCTGAAAAAGAACTAGACCATCAAATGTTAACAGTACGTAAATTTCCTTTTGAATAAACACATTAGGTTACCTACTTGGTAGATTAAGTAACAAAATATTAACCCCAAAAAACACACAGGAGAAAATAAAGTGATGCTGCTATAAGACAAATAGAAGCAGATGATTTTTTTTGCATGTTTTGAGAAACACGGAAGAGATTTAGTCTCACTTGAAGGGGGAAAAGCAGATCACACCAAAAAATGTACAATAGAAGCCCAAAGAAGTAATTTTCTACTAATTGGGAATGATTGGAAAGCATTGAGTAGAGGCAGGGACAGGCTCAGCCACACTGCAGAGCTCAGAGAGGGGTTACCTGCTCCAGGAGAGCGGCCACTGCAAGACTGCGGTCTCTGACTCCATCTCTCCTCCCTCCTGCTCTCCCTCTCCAACTCTTCCTCTGTGCTTGATCTCTCTTCCTCGACAGTCTGCCAGCGCTCGCTTTGAATTCGTCTAACTCTACGCTCACCATGTGGCCTGTGGTCCCTGTCAATCCTACTTTCAGCTTCCGTTAATGATAGAGCTCTCTGCCGTGAGTTTCCACTCTTCACCATCTCCCACCTCGACGTATCCCTCAAGCGATCCTCCACTTGCACAGATTGTGGTGCTCTAGGTTGCAGTAGGGAAGCATCATTTGTGGGTCTTGCTCTACCCAAGTTAGAATCATCTATGCTGCATGTTCTGCTTCCTTCACGCACAGATGTCTGCCTTACATTGCCATGGTAACTACGTCTCATCGAAATGTTCCGTCGAAACCCCTGAGGTTGATGTTGGAGAGATTGAGTTTCTCTAAGGCGTGTGTGATCATCTCTTATTAACCCTGTTGAACAACGAACTCTTTCCCTACTGTCACTGATAACATTTTCGTAGGTTCTACAATCTACTTCCGTAGGTTCTTGATAACTGTTAGTACGTCTTCGTTCATCCAGGAAATGAACACGTCTTTCACTAAAACTTTCTGTACGACTACAACCAACTCCTTGCCTTGTTCTTCTACAATCCTCCCTCACACTGCTGTGGCGATTCAACCGCGTTTCCGAGGCCTGCTGCTTTTTTCGCAGTATCTTCTCAAGTCTATAGACAGGTTCAAAGAGATCATCCTCAGAGCTGTAGCTGAGGTATCCTTGCTCACTCATATCATTCTTTATGAGCTGAATAACATCACCCCATCCACCTGACAGCTGTGAAGATCTGCTGCTGCTGTTTTGACTGGTCACGCTCCTCTCGTCCTGCTCTAAATGAGCTCTGGAAGATCTCCTCTTCTGTTCTACAATAGGTTTTCTGTCCTGCCTGATTACAGTAGGCCTGCTGTACTCAATTAGGTCCTCCTCAAAGTCAGAATAGTTGGGAGAAATGGAGTGCTGCCATCTTCTGGTCGGAGACCGGTTGTGAGATGTTTGAACAGGCTGAGGTGAGTATGGACGAGCAGGAACGCTTATGGATTCTATTGTAAAGCCAACCATGAAAACACAAAGCAGGGGATTTGGGAAAACGGTTAAAGATTGGGGGGATGCAGAGTAAACCAGTTAATAAACAGCTCTGAACTGTTTCAACATGCATGGATTGATGAACATAAACATCGAATTCATAAACATGAAATGTATGAAGCTTCGATACATTTATGTAGTGTTAGTATGATAATACAATTTTTGTGAGATAGTTGGGTTTTAGGGATATTTCACCAAAAATGACATTTGTCAACATTTATTCACTCTCATATTGTTCCTAAGTTGTTGTTTTTTTTGTTAAAAGATAAAAAATACATATTTTGATGAATGCATCGCCCTTGTTTGTCCAAGCAGTGTAAGGGTAAGGGTTAGGGTCAACAATAACACATGATTTTCATTGAATAGAGACATTCTTTAAATATATTTTTAAAAGAAGAATAAGGCGGTGAGGTCTACTGCCAGACACAAAATATACAGTGTAACCATAGAATCATTCAAACAAACACGACAGTCATCATCTTAGGAGGGAAAGGGGACGATGAAGCAGCTGGTTTTATGCGTCATAGTCTATGAATGTGCATTAAAAATACACTGGATGGTTAAAAACAAAGTATAGTCATTATCTTTAATATTCCACATCTGCTTTAAGATGTTTCTGTGATAATGGAATTAAAAGACACCATGGTGTCAACATCACCAGTCACATTACTTACTGCTAATCAGATGCTTACATGAGATCAAACATTTGATGTGCATGTGACATTAAGAAATAGTCACAAGGATATTTGGATTTCATCATTTATAACCAATTATTGTTATGCACAAAATAACACAAGATAAGTTGTCATCCATAAGACCATCTTTTTTGTTGTGAAGTCAGCAAAAAACACTGAAACTGCATCATGAATCGACTTATCATAATATTTTGCAACTTAGGCAATGTATAATCAAAATCTAACTGAATCTACATAATTTAAAGATTTTTTAGTTATATGTAAGTGGCTTTGGTTCAATGCCAGTGTAAATGTCACCTCCGTTCCCGTTTTTATGCAAATTAAATTTCATGCCTCTGACAAACCAATAATATTTATGCCTATTGTAACAGAAAATATGCAGTAAACCAAAAATCATGACTTTATTTACATAAAAGTGCAGATTTGTTGCTTAACATGAATGCTGTCAGTGTGTACACTCAGTGTGAGTCTGCTGTCACAAAATTGTTGAGAAAAGTTTATATAAACCCCAATACCATGCATTTTGTACAGGGGAATATTTTACCTCTAACATCTTTATTTTGGTAACTGCTCCGTCTCAAACAAAGTTCTTCTTCCTGTATTCTTTTAGCGATTTCCTAAAAAAAAAAAAAAACATCATTGCAAATCATAATGTTGTTTGAAAAAGTAGGGATCTATCTGTTGGGATTTTACAAATTTCTAAAAAATATAGAAAACATGTAAAGCTGCAGAACTGCAGTGTAGTGTAGTGATGACGCACTAAAGTGTGGGTTTTATAGCTAAAAATACATCCACTCACACACTCGACACAGACGACTGTGAGATACTGTGCACGTCACTGAGGGGAATTTCCACAATGTGCATCAAAGGCCATGCCCGCTCTTAAAACAAAAGCCCACCAAGAAGCATCTTCAAACAGCTAAATGCTAGGCTTGCAATAGAAGCGAGGACACAATTTATCGCACAGCTGACCACAATGACTCAGAGGTTTCCACTGACAAAGTATGGCTGAAACATATCTAACTACTGTGCGATTACCACACTGACCACTATTTGATCGAATCATATAACGGTTTTGTGTAATAATTTGACTACATGGAGCATTTTACTGCAGGTAAAAACAATCATTTCCACAAAAACTTTAGTGGAAGAACACAGGGGTGTTCCTACATATTGACACAGTATATGGGGCCTAGCAATGCCCCTGGTTGAACCTTTAGAATTTTATATGCTGGGATGAAATTTGCTGTGAAAGTCAATGGGTGCCAGCTACCAACATTCTTCAAAATATATTCTTTTGTGACCAACAGAAGAAACTGAACTATCAGTTTTATAGCTTATGCATGTAACTCCTCATCCAAGCCCTGTTCAATTTTTATTGCAGGACTTCAATAATGTGCACTTGAACCTCTACACCCAGAAAAAGAATCAGAATGAGCTTGATTTGTAGAGTGCAATAGATTCAAAAGGCTACTGCAAGACTAGTCTTCAATGAGACCAAGAGAGCACACATTAAATCGGTCTTTGCACCGCCTACTGGTTGCAGCTTACATCAGGTTCAGATATTAAACAGACTACGGCTCTGCGACATCCTACTAGAAGCTTGACATCAGAAATTGAGCAACGACTCAGGCAAAAAACAAAACAAAAAAACATTAAACTAAATTTACTTTCCAGAACCTTGTCATCCACTGTTCCCTGCTGGTAAATGATCCTCCCAAACACATTCTGAATGCAGAATCCCTGACAATATTCAACAGACAAGTAAAAACTCATCTCTCTCAGATTTCCTGATTAAAAAAAAAAAAAAAAAATCCTCAATGTTTTTCCCTTTTCCTTAATCTCTCCTGATTCTAAACTAATGTCTGAAACTTTGCATTACAACACCTTCTAAAATGTATTGCCTCTTTATAATGAATTGTTTGTTGTACTGCTTATTTCTACTAAATATATACAGTGCTCAGCATATTGAGTACACCCCATTTTGAAAATGAATATTTGTATAATAATATAATATTATTTATTTTTCTCAGTGTATATAGGCAATGTATTTTGGTGCATTTAAATAAAACAGATTTATTAAACAGATAAATTTATTAAAATAATATTTTAGTCACCAAACATATTTAGAAATTGAAAGATAATACAATTAAATTCAAGCAAAATATTGCAAAAAAATAAATAAAATTACAACCTACAAAATTTCAACTAAATTTTTAAATTGTTTTTGCTTCTCTTGATTTTTCCTAGTTTTTAAAATTTATATTTAATATTTCTCTATAAGATATAAATTTGCGTGTACTAGTTTTTGGACCGTTATCTTAAAGTTATTTTGTTAGATAAACTCCAGATTTGGCTTCAGTACTGACTAATCTAATGTATATGCACAAATATAATATTGTATAGCTTCCTATTAAAAATATGAATTTAAAAGATAGATTTGTGAGGGGTGTACTTCTATATGCTGAGCACTGTAGATGCAAATGTGACAACACATGTCTCTGTGGCAATTTACAATGTTTGACCGGAAGACGTCACAGTTTGCCTCAGTGACAGAACAAATGACAAAGTTAGTTATTGATCTGCACACTACTACAAGAATTTAGGAGCTGGGTCAACCCTTTATGACAGTTCTTCAATGTTAATAAGAGAAAATATGAGAATGATAATTAAATATGTTCTTACATATAGCCCAGGGGTAGAGATGGACCACCCCAAAATCAGAATTCTTATCCCTTGCTCATCCTCTACTCTTTTCAAACCTGTATGAGTTTTTTTGCAACAGTGAACACAATAGTAGAAATTTTGAGATGAGAACCAAAAACTTAATGTCAACCACTGACTAACATAGTAAAAAAATTTATTAAAATACCATGGACATCAATGAGTGATATCAACTGTAGGGTTACCATAATTTTTAAGAGAAATTCCTTCTTTTGTGTTCAGCAGATAAACGAATCTTAACAAGTAGAGGGCAAGGAAGTTATGTTAAATTATACCTTTAAAGTGTAGTACCCCATGGGCCACAAGGGAGTGCAAAATGGGATGTGTAAGAATTGATATTAATAAGAGTTCAGATGTAAAAACCTCCAAATGAGCCTAAAATGAGCATTGTTTAAAATGAATTATGTTTATGTTCAATTATTTCACTTTAAAGGCAATGAAAAGAACCTATTTGTCACTATAAAAGTAAAATTTATATTGCTAAATGCAAAGTCAGTAGTTTAATTTTGGAAGCAACTTGTCTGCATAATGCCATGCTTAATTTTTTTACACTTATTGTTTGCACTAAATGCTTTTGAGTAGAAATCAAAAACCATTTGCAGGGTTAATCCCATGTCTGTTACCATCAAGTCCTGGTATCCTTCTACCTGCTTCATTGACCTCTCTCAATTCAGAACACTAGCAGAATTAACTCCACAGTCCTTTGCTGAGAGATTTTGCCTCACACAGGGACCAGCTCCAGTCTCAAGATGTCTGAATCCAGCCCAAACAAATCATCTAACCACATGAGGTTGTTTGTGTACTCAACAGTAAAAAACTGCTGGGTGCGAACAGACGTCGCTCTTCACTTCTCCTGTATGATTCTGATAGGACAGCAGGGTTCAGGGCAGCACGTGGAGATGATATTTAGATGAAATCTTCTGGTTCACAGGCTTTAAATATCACGAGGCAGCAGAAGTGTAAATATGCATAATTAATGCGGTGGAATGACAATTTCTACAATATGGGAGGCATGTCAGTGCAAAATGTGTCACACAGATTTGAAAACTTCTTCGAACCTGTTAGCAAATATTAATTAAACAATAACTTGGAGGCTGATATTTTAATAAGGCTATTTTCTTAAAAAGCAGAATATTTAATTATGTGTTTAATACAAAGACAAATAAACTTGAGACAAAAACACTGCTAGGTAATAGCCTATTTTAAGCCAATATACCTTATTTCAAGTATAAACCTAACAAACAAATGTTACCCTGGACCACAAAACCATTCATAACGTGTCTGTTTTTGGAACCTGAGATTTATACATCACATGAAAGCAGAACAGAACAAACTTTTCATTGATGTATGGTTGGGATAGGAAAATATTTGGCCGAGATCTCAAATTTTGATCTCAAAAATTGTTTACAGTAAGAAATTTATAAAATGTCTTCACGTAACATGATGTTTACTTAATATTCTAATGATTTTTGGCATAAAAGAAAAATCAATTTTGATCCATACAATGTATTTGAATATTACCAAAATTATACCAGTGCAACTTTTGTGGTCAAGGGACACAAATTATACAAAATATTCCAGTGAACGTACTAAAACATACAAAAGTTTATTTTAAAATTCTCCCAGAGGGGTAAGATAAACTTCCATAAAATCTCTGATCAAGTATATATTTTTATTATAATAAGTATATATTTTATTTTTTAACAGAGACATAAACATGACCCATTTGTACTATGCAATGTTTGTAATATGAAGTTGATATCACACACAAAAAACAAGATTTTGTTCAGGTACTATAGCAAGAATAGCAACCTGTTGACTTGCTTAATCACTGACAGCTAATAGATTAAAGACATTCAGATAAATTCACTACAAAACAAGGCTAAAATAAAAAAAGGCTTCTGCAGTGAATCTGGCAGGCCAAGACATGATTCTTTACTAGCAAGCAAGCAAGAAAATACCTGCAGATTATGTGTCACTATAAATCTCAGTCATGAAGAATCCTACAGGTCTATAAAAACTTGTTTAGAATTAGTCAAAACAACTTGGAGTCACATCTTGCAGATCAACTGTTAATGATAACAGTCTGGATCAAACCACTCTCTCTGACTCAGTTATTCTCCTTGCTGAGCCAACAATTTCCAGCTTTTCCACCTGAATCACCCATGACTCTCACTCATGTCTGTTTTCAAACAACTCGACAAAATATTCCCTAATCAAAGGTTCACTGAAACATCAGAGAACACTGAAACAAATTAAAGTCAAACAAGCTGATTATTTTTCCGGGAAAAAGCACTGTTGCAACTTGTTAAGAGTTTCTGTTCTAGATCAAGACAATTATTTAACTAATTTGTCAGTTTGTATGAGACAAACATAAGTAATGCACTTATAACTTTAAAAAAATATATAATGATTAAATTAGGGGCCTGTGTTTAGAATACAGAAACGCTTGTTATTAGTGACACCAGTGGCCAATAACTGAACTGCAGCCAGTAACTTGTTTGTGTTCACAATACAGAACAGAATGTCTCTTCTGTATTCTTCTGAACATTATATTAGCATTTGTTTCATGTGTCATTGAATGAAAGGGTGTGTAAACATTAAATCCAAAACTGCCCACAGCCCTCCACATAAATATTACATTTCGTTCATAACCTAGGACATCAGAGAAGTTTTCTTTTCTTTTAAGTTTTGTTACTAGCTGGCAGTAAAAAAAAGGGGATTAATACATGAACAAACACATTTTAAAAAGAATCCAGAAGTACTGATATACCAAAGCTAATTAAAATAATAATAATTTATTTAAAATACAGTTTATAATGAATTAATTATGGTTCATTTACTAATTTCCAGAAATATCAACTATTGTGTGTACTGCAATATGAACAGATATTCAGTTGGGAAAAAGGAAATATGATTGCAGGTTTACATCTTGATTTTATGTTATTCAGCATTTTAATTGTTTTTTCTCTTAAAGAAAACCCATAACAGGAACAATTTAAATATGCATTTGTTTTAAATGTTTGCCTTAGTGCAATCTGTTACAACAATTTTAAGTGTTGTATTGGAAATAACAAAAACACTCTGGATGAGAATGCTTAATTAATATTTCTAAACTTTGGAAACTTTAACAATTAAAAGTTTGGAATGTTATATTTAGATAACGCTAAACCAGAGAAGTCCAAACTAGGGCCCACAGGCCAAAGTTGGCCCATGGTAACCTTTGATTTAGCCCTCCATCCCACATGAGAAGAGAGTGAGAATAATGGGGAGGGTTGGGCGTATGCCTTTAACAGAGATCATAATTTCTAATTTAACGTAACTTTTTTTTTTGTTTGTTTGTTTTATTTCTGAACTACAAAAAAAGCTGACTAAAAATAAATGTTTCATTTAAATGCTGTAAATGAATCCGATTTTTAAAAAATATAAATACTGTCACTGAATGGATAGAGGACAATGCAGAAGATAATGGAGGGCAAATCAAGGCAAAAAACAGATGCAGCTTGACTTGTGTAACTCCATTTTTTTATAAATTGGATTTTTTTTTTTTTACTGTAATAAGTTCATTATAAAATGTAAAAATATATACTGCATTAGATAATATAAAACAATGTTTTCTAGTCATTTTAAAATATTAAATAAATTAGGAAATCACCAATGACAACTTTAATAAAGATTGGCATATTTACCTTCGGCCCACCGCCCTCAATCAAGTCTGGTTTTTGGCCATTCATATGAAAAAGTTTGGGCATCCCTGCGCTAAACCAAGTTCAGCACAATTACAACATGGTCAGCCCATTTTGAAGCAACCAGAAGTGAAGCTCTAGGGCACAACAATGGTTGGACTTCATGTAACACTGTGCCACAACACCTCCAACACAAGTAATTTCTCTAACATTTATAGGACCTTTAATAGTGAACCCCCAGAAAGAAAAGCTGCAAATCCATAGAGACTTCCTTTTGTTTCTGGAGTGCAACATTTTCACACTCAGCCTTTTTGCATGTGATTTACTGATCGAGAAGACTTCAGCCTCTTGTTGTGGAGTTAAATGCATCTGGATTTGATTCATGTGCGGTATAAGTGTGACTTTTTACTTTAAAGAAGTTTGATGCTCATTCCTGTGTGGTCTTAGTCAGCGCTTACAAACCACAGGAGACTAGCTCAATAAAATGCAGTCCCACTGTGACTCATTAACTATTGATCCATTTGATCCCTCAGACAAACGAGCTCAGAGGTGCAAATGAAAAACAGAAGAGGCGAAATTTAGTGTGTTACTCACCTCGTCCTCCACTTCCCTCCTCCGAGCCTCCTCCGCACACCGCTGGATCTCCTCCTGAATCATGCGTGCATACTCTGAATCCCGTTCCTCCCTATGAAGAATAATAATTGAGCAAATAAAAACCACTGAACAAAATGTCTGTTCTACTTAAAAGAGACCATATTATGTGAAGTTTCAGCTCAAAATAATCCACAAATAATTGTTCATAACTCTTTGAAACTGCCCCTTATAGGCTATGATCCAAATTGTGCCATTTTGGTGACTGTCGCTTTAAATTAAAATAAGATTGTGCTCTGAGCCCTCCTTTCAAAACTGTGTTTAAACCCCTTATAAAAGCGATTTTAGCATAATAGCCCCCCTTTAAAGGGACAGTTCAACCTTATCGTTTGCAATACTGCTTAAAATTCTGCCAACAATAAAAACTAGACATCATAATAATAACAATAAGACCTACAATCTGTCTATGCAATGATTTATTAGCATGTGTAGCATGTGTGCAATTGTTTTGCGTTTATGATCCTGATTACAAACAAATTTTTCTGACATTATGAAATTCACTTCATAACTTCAGTCGAGTGTTTGAAATGCTCATTTTTGTGGCCAAACATGGTTCATATCACAGAATGAGAAAAATGAGAAATCATACTTTTTATAACATTCAGTAGAGTGATAAAGGCTAGGTTAGGATTGTATTATTAATATACTTTGTCATAAAATACCCAGGATGGCTTGAAAAACAAAAATTATTTTGATACTGCCACAAGAATTTGTTTATTTTGTTTAAGTTTAATACATTTTTCAGTTTCTTTAGGCCTTAACCTCTTTGCTCAGCACAATCCATGTGTACTTTATGCATGATGACGCCCTCTAGCGTCCAGTATGAGTGAAACAGAAATAACATAACTGTGTGTTTACAACACTATTTCACCTCTGCAGAAGAGTGGGAAACTTTAATACATTTATTTTGTATGTGTGAATTTTTTTAGAAGTTTTGGTTACACTTGCATCATTATTTAAACTCCCCTCCTACCTTTAGTTTATTTTTGGTACTATATGAAGAACTGTTGTCTATTGACTCTGATTTGATTTAGATAGATCTCTTGTAATGCTCTTAATTTATTTATTTTCATACACTTTTAAACTATTGTAATTTCCTTACCCCTTCCTTTGTTTTGTTAGTCTTTTTTCTCTCTGCAGTTAATGTAACTTGTATTTTCCTTCTCTTATATTCTTATATACATCTCCTGATTGTGGTTGTATTCATTCATGAATAATAAATAAATAAATAAATAAAAACCTCTGCAGGACAGTGGGTGCCAGGGAGCAAAGTTTATTTCCAACCTACTTTAGCACATTCATTCATTCATTCATTTTCAACCGCTTTTCCGGGGCCGGGTCGCGGGGGCAGCAGTCTTAGGAGAGAACCCCAGACTTCCCTCTCCCCAGACACTTCCTCCAGCTCCTCCGGGGGGATCCCGAGGCGTTCCCAGGCCAGCCGAGAGACATAGTCCCTCCAGCGTGTCCTGGGTCTTCCCCGAGGCCTCCTCCCGGTGGGACACGCCTGGAACACCTCCCTAGGTAGGCGTCCAGGAGGCATCCGAAACAGATGCCCGAGCCACCTCAGCTGACTTCTCTCGATGTGAAGGAGCAGCGGCTCTACTCCGAGCTCCTCCCGGGTGACAGAGCTCCTCACCCTATCTATAAGGGTGCGCCCTGCCACCCTTCGAAGGAAACTCATTTCGGCCGCTTGTATCCGAGATCTTGTCCTTTCGGTCATGACCCAAAGCTCATGACCATAGGTGAGAGTAGGAACGTAGATTGACCGGTAAATCGAGAGCTTTGCCTTTCGGCTCAGCTCCTTCTTCACCACAACAGACCGGTACATCGACCGCATTACTTCTGCCGCTGCACCAATCCGCCTGTCAATCTCCCGTTCCATCTTTCCCTCACTCGTGAACAAAACCCCAAGATACTTGGAACTCCTCCACCTGGGGTAAGGACATTCCTCCAACTCATCCCAGCCGTGCCACACTCGGCAGCAAACCGCTCCAGTGCATGCTGAAGGTCCATGTTCGATGCAGCCAACAGAACAACATCGTCTGCGAATAACAGAGATGAAATCCTGTGGCCCCCGAACCGGACCCCCTCAAGCCCAAGGATGCGCTTTGAAATTCCGTCCATATAAATTATGAACAGAATTGGTGACAAAGGGCAGCCCTGCCGGAGTCCAACATGCACTGGAAACAAGTCTGACTTATTGCCGGCAATGCGAACCAAACTCCTACTCTGTACATACAGGGATGAGAAAGCCCTTAACAGAGCGCCTCTGACCCCATACTCCCAGAGCACCCTCCACAGAATGCCACGAGGGACACGGTCGAATGCCTTCTCCAAGTCCACAAAACACATGTGGACTGGTTGGGCATACTCCCTTGAACCCTCGAGCACCCTGGTGAGGGTATAGAGCTGGTCCAGTGTACCACGGCCTGGACGAAAACCGCATTGTTCCTCCTGGATCCTAGGTTCAACCATTGGCCGGATCCTCCTCTCCAGTACCCTGGCATAGACTTTCCCAGGGAGGCTGAGGAGTGTGATCCCCCTATAGTTGGAGCACACCCTCCGGTCCCCCTTCTTAAAAATGGGAACCACCACCCCGGTTGCCCAGTCCAGAGGTACTGTCCCCAACCTCCATGCGATATTGTAGAGACGTGTCAGCCAAGACAGCCCTGCAACATCCAGAGACCTAAGATACACAGGGTGAATCTCATCCACCCCGGCTGCTTTGCCACTGCGGAGCTTACAAACTACCTCAGTGACCTCAGCTTGGGTAATGGGTGAGTCCACCCCTGCATCCCCAGTCTCTGCTTCCTCAATAAAAGACATGTCGGTGGGGTTAAGGAGATCCTCAAAGTATTCCTTCCACCGTCCGACAACATCCCCAGTCGAGGTCAACAGCTCCCCACTTCCACTGTAAACAGTGTTGATGTGGAGCTGCTTTCCCCTCCTGAGGCGCCGAACGGTTTGCCAGAATCTCTTTGGGGCCGACCGATAGTCTTCCTCCATGGTCTCCCCGAACTCTTCCCAGGCCCGAGTTTTTGCTTCCGCAACCGCCCGGGCTGCAGCACGCTTGGCCTGTCGGTACCCATCAGCTGCCTCGGGAGTCCTGCAAGCCAACCAAGCCCTGTAGGACTCCTTCTTCAGCTTGACAGAATCCCTTACTTCCGGTGTCCACCACCGGGTTCGTGGATTGCCGCCCCGACAGGCACCACTTACGGCCACAGCTCCTCACGGCTGCGTTAACAATGGAATCTGAGAACATGGACCACTCGGTCTCAATGTCTCCAGCCTCCCTCGGGATCTGGTCAAAGCTCTTCCGGAGGTGAGAGTTGAAAATCCCTCTGACTTGAGGTTCAGCCAGACGTTCCCAGAAGACCCTCACAATATGCTTTGGCCTGCCAGCGGATCCAACTCACCACCAGGTGGTGATCAGTTGACAGCTCTGCCCCTCTCTTTACCCGAGTGTCCAAGACATATGGTCGGAGATCAGATGATACAACCACAAAGTCGATCATTGACCTCTGCCCTAGGGTGTCCTGGTGCCATGTGCACTGATGGACACCCTTATGCTCGAACATGGTGTTCGTTATGGACAAACTGTGATTAGCACAGAAGTCCAATAACAAAACACCACTCGGATTCAGATCAGGGAGGGCGTTCCTCCCAATCACGCCTCTCCAGGTATCACTGTCATTGCCCACGTGGGCATTGAAGTCCCCCAGTAGAACAACGGAGTCCTCAGTCTGAGCACCTTCCAGCACCCCTCTCAAGGACTCCAAGAAGGCCGGGTACTCTACACTGGTGTTTGGCCCGTAGGCACAAACCACAGTGAGAGACCTATCCCTGACCCGAAGGCGCAGGGAGGCGACCCTCTCGTTCACCGGGGAAAACTCCAACACATGGCGGCTAAGTTGGGGAGCAAGCCCACACCAGCCCGCCGCCTCTCACCATGAGCAACTCCAGAGTAGAAGAAAGTCCAGCCCTTCTCAAGAAGTTGAGTTCCAGAGCCCCAGTTGTGCGTGGAGGTGAGCCCAACTATCTCTAATCGGTACCGTTCCACCTCCCGCACAAGCTCAGGCTCCTTCCCTCCCAGTGAGGTGACATTCCATGTCCCAAGAGCCAGTTTCTGTGCCCGGCGATCGGGTTGTCGTGGTCCCAACCTTCGACCACCACCCGTTCCACAATGCACCGGCCCCTTACGGCTCCCCCTGCCTTTAGCACATCTGCTTGTTTATTTTATTTGATCCTAAAAAGCTTGATTAGCTGTTTGATTATGGTTGAGCTCTGCTGGATGTTAGTAGGCAATATAAAAATATTAAATCGTATAAATAAAAATATTCCAAACATTTTAAAATATACAATTAAATAGCCCCTATTATGGGTTTTTGAAAATGACCTTTCATGCAGTGTTACACAGCACTAAGTGAATGAAAACATCCAGCTGAGATTTAAATCCGAAAGTGCACCGTGTTTAAAACTATTGATTCTTTAACAAAATAGTCGACTCAAAGTCAAATGAACGAATCGAGTTGGGTTCGGATCTTTTGCTTGAATGCGTCGACGTCGGTACAGTACATCACCAAATATGCAGCACCGCATCCGGTAAAATGTGAACGAGCTTTCCCTTCAGACACTAGCGCGAGCATGGGGGATCACGGGACTGATCATGACGCGAAGATGATGATCACTGACAGATGGAGATTCGTGTAATTTCATGTAAGTGAAATTAAAATTGTTGCCTCATTTTGTGTAGTTTGCAAAATATGTATTTAATTGTGTGTTATAAGTTGTAATCGTCCTGCACGGCTTGTAATCACTTATCTATTATAGATCAGTTCTTGTACTGTATCTCTCAGGTTAAATCTTTATGGGGCTATTCACATATTGTGTCCAAAACCACGTTGAAAACACGACGCGTGCTTCTTCCTTTACCGATTTAAATGCGTTTATGAACTCACAATCCTCTGCCGTTTCTTGTTGCTATGGTCACCATCAGCTGTTCATACACACGCGGCGTGGTCAATTTTCAAAATAGTTTAACTTTTGCCACTGTGTGGATTAATACTGAATGTGTGTCGTTGTTATTACTTGGGGTTAGGTTTAAGAGTAGAGTAATATGCTGGTCTTTAACTGCATTACTGCATTGGGCTCTCACATACTCTGTGTACTACTTCATAGCCGTGGTGGGCATCTCGCGCTGAACACAGTCGACAAATCACAACAGACTGTAGCTATGTTTCCATCCAAAAATGCGAATTAACTTCATGCGCAAAACTGGAATATCGCATAAAAGATGTGCAAATAAAGCAGCGTTTCCATCCAACGAGTCAAAGAGAACAAAATCGTCACTTCCTGATTAAATGGCGCCAAATATCAACAGTAAAAACAGAACTTGCTGAGATAGGAGAAGCTGCATGAATCTTTTCTTCATTTAATAAATGACTTGCGCCTCAGAAGGCAATGCTGACATGCAGTGAACACATGGTGGTGTTTGAAGGCATGAGATGCGGAGCACAGACGTTCTTAACAATTCTGGAGGTCATTAATAATATAATAACACTGAAATGGTTAAGGCATTTTAGAATGACCAAAACAACATTTCAGATGTTTTACAATGTGGTCTGCCTGCTGGTTTGTCCATTTACAAACATTTTTATCATCACATGATCTCTTATAACCAAATCACATGACCTTTTTTTAATGCATATACTGGAATTTGTTCGGTAAAAGTGTTTTCATCATAGTTTATACATTTTTTGACCTTGCATGCATATCAGCCTGTTGTTGGAAACCCCCAAAACCAAAATATGACCTATTATAATGCAAAATAGGGGTTCTTTAATACAATATAAATGAAAACAAATGAACACTTATCTCTAAAAATACAGAACTTTTCTGTCTCTGAGCAGTTAATTATGAATTATGTTGTCATTAATATTGCAATAACACCAGAAAATATTGTGATATGATTTAAGTCTATATTGCCAATCTCTATTACTGACCCTTTACTTGTCTCAAACCTGTTTGAGTGTCTTTCTTCTGTCAAATACAAAAGAAGATAATTTGAAGAATGTTATAAATTAGTAGCCATTGAATTTAATAGTTTTTATTATTATTAATTATGTCAAAGTCTACTAAATTCTTCACAATATCTTTTGTGTTCAAAATAAAGAAACCTCAAAGGTATGGAAGCACTTGAGGGTGAGTACATTTTCTTTTTTTTTTTTTTTGGTTGAACTATCCCTTTAATGTAACAAGGAAGTGCAAGGACTGTTGCACACATGGGAAACTGGTGGACTCTGGACATGCTATCAGCCCCTGAATGGCTCATATAAAGTATATAGGCTTGAGTAATATCTCTTGAGTTTATCTGTCATATCTTTTATCTTGAGCTCTGACAGACAGTGTGTTTGCTATCTTACAGCTGACGAGTGGTCTGATGCTGAAGCGTCTGCACTCTCTGCTGCTCCTCATCCTGCAGTCTCTTGGCCACTCTGATGTCCCTCTGCACCAGCTGACTCCTCTCCACATTTGAGCTGTAGTACTGCTCGACTAGTGGAGGACACAACATGTGAGAAGTTATTGAAAAGCAGATGGAAAAAAATGCTGCAGCTCAAAATGTGTGATGAGAAAGACTGACATTTTATTTAACAATGATAAATTACATTTGGTCAAAGGTGACAGTAAAGGGCTTATTATGTTACAAATGAGTTATACATTTCAGAATACTAATGTAAACAAAAGAAGTGTTTCAAAAGATAATCGAAAAGCACAAAAAACAGTGTTATTTTTGTGATAGTTTTGTAATTGTTGTTAGAATTTTTTTTTTAACTGCATCTAATATTATACATATTATATGATGAGAAAGACTGAAATGTTACTCAACAACGATGAATTACACTTGTTTAAAAGTAACAATAAAGGATTTATATAATGTTACAAACGAGGACAAAAAAAATCCTAGATTTCACCATTTTGCTTTCAAATGTGTGATATGCCATGATGTGACAAAGACAGCACAACACACAGCAACATTTTACCGAATGTGAACACAGGAAATCTTGCAAAATCACTCGAAAATTGAAAATAAACATAAATAAGTTTAAAATAAATAAATAATTCAATTAACAAATTAACATTGTGGCTGTTGCCACAATTCAACAAGCTGATCCTTCATTTCTGTTGTCCAAATCCATTTCATTTTGAGCAGCTGTGTTTGTTAAATAATTAAATATATTTTGTTTCCCGTGATAATCTCCAGTTTATCCAGTTTGTTCTCAGGGTTTCCCTTACACTTCAGGATTTCTTAATTAATTTGCTCAGAAGAATGTCAAAGATGCTCCAATCATAAATCTTAAATATTTAACAATCATGAATCACAAGTTGAATATTTATGATTGGAGCATCTCCAACATACTTCCGAGCAAATTAAGTCACTCTTAACACACCTCATACCTCAAGAAAATCTGATAAGGTAATCGGGACAATAACATAATTGGGAAAATAACATAATTGGGAAATTAAAATCAGTCTGCTTATCTTGTGGTGTGTGCCCAACATAACTCAAATATTAATTTGGCAATCTCTGTTCTCCATACAGCTGCCTACTCAGATCAAGCAGGATATTTCAGTTATATAGACTGACTCACATTTGAGATCTTGAGTTTACTTTTGCACTGACATGCTCTTGTATTTCTAGATGTGTGAATGCTAGCACCCTTTAGAAGCGTACAAAAAAGATGGTTGAATATGTCAAGGCAGAGAAAACACATTTTAAGCTTGCGTTAAAATGCTTTAGGTGTGGCACAAGAAAAAAAGGGGAAAAGGCACTTACTTTCCTGCTCCTGCAGATTATGAGCTAAAGCTCCATCCTCCAGTACAGCAAAACACTGGCACACTGTAGAGAAACAGCAGTCAATACAACTCACCAAACATTAACAATTAACTTCCGGCTACAAGATATGCTTCTGAACTTTCATCAGCTGTCTTTAGGATACATTCAGAGAGTAGAAGTTTAGTATCTATAGTGTTTTAACTAGAAATAACGCACATTCAAGGCTATATCTTGAAAAAATGCAGACATTTGGACTTTGTTATTTCATGTTTTTAGTGGTCACTTAAAAAAAGCAATCCAAAGCTTAATTTAAAAATGTTTAAACAACTATATTTGTAGTCTCGTATTTCATAAATAAAATAAGTTATATCTTTAAGAAAAGTTTTACCAATTTTAAAAACAAGACTCTCAAATTTCATGAAGCCATAATAACAGTCTGCATGACAAAAACTGACCATGGAAAGTTCAAAACAAATTTACACTTGTGGTTTTGGCCCTGTAAGTTTCACATTTCACTTTAAACACTGTGTTAAAGTCCTTCACATCCCATGAAGGCTTCTGTTGGAAAAGAATCTTAAAAGGAATCTGTTTTGACAATAATTTGTCTCCAAGTTAAGTTATAAAACCAAACAACATTTTAGTATGTCAAGGGGGTAAAGTTTTCCCTTGGTTTAAAAGCAGAATTATGAAAACTGCATTTTTGTCTGCATAAATGTACTATTTCATTTCAAAGTTTTACCTATTATTTTCTAGTAATATTGCTGATGCAATCAAATGAGCTTAACATTATTTAATCCAGAACATATCTTAAACAAATAACAAACAAACAAACAAACATACCAAAAGCATCTAGTACAAGGTCAGTGAACTGTGAATTTACCAAATGTTCATGTGAGATTAAAAATATTGGTCCTTCTGTACTGTTTAAAGTGATGTACAACCACATAAAATCTATTCATGTGCAAAAAATGTAAAAGGTCTAAACTTTTGCTAATTAATATGGCTATTTGAAAGCATTAAAACAAACTTTCCCACAACCCAACAGAACCTCGTCCCTTTTTGACATCTCCGCCATCATTACGAGACGTGCCCTTTGTGTGTTTTGGTCATCGGTCCATCACTGGGGTCAAAAGCATATTTAAAAATTCCTTGGTGACCCTTTAAGTTTAAGAAATATTTGGGACTCGGATACACTAAAGTTTTAACAGAAATTTAAATAAACAATGCTAAACAAATAGTAGTCCAACTCCTATTCAAACCTCTCAAAATGCTGTAAATTATTTATATCATTTGCTTGATTGAAGTTGCTCTAATAAGCTTTTATACTTTTTATGCTATATTGGGTTCTTGAAGGTTTGCTCAAGCATCTGGTCTCTCAAACTTCTCTTTTAAAGAGCCTACTCACTTCTGATTGGTCAGATGGATCAGATTCAGACATACATACAGTGGATTTCAGCAGTAAGACTGAAATTACTGAGGTCTTGATGCAGGCAGTTCACAATTACTTTAATTTTGGAGACAAACTCTATTTGAGTTGAGTTAACTTTGCAGAGCTTTTTGCTACATTACACTCTACATGAAAGGCAATATTGGGAAAAAGATAAAAGCAATATTAATATAAATAGTGACTATCATATTTCACAATCATATTTTGAGGAGGAATTCTGGTAAAGTTTGGCATTCGTTTTGTTTATTGGCATTTTCATAGTAAAGCCCCATTCACTGTTTATACAGTGGAACTAAAAATTCTTAGTATTCTGCATTTAGTGATCAGATTAGTGATTGCAAAAACTCTAAAGGAGTACAGAAAATTATGGTAAATAATTATCTCTCGGTTATAAATGGTGGTCAGCCATGTTTTTTACCTAAAGTTTTAATTTTGTATTAAAATAGATTATCACATAGAAATGCAAAAGTAGTATTGTCGCCTTCCAATATTTTCAAGAGAATAAAAACTATAATAAATAAATTTGGGATATTTCTAGTGGGGAAACCACAGGGGAACTGCACTTTCAACGCTATAATAACAACAATGATCACTGTTATGATATCAATCTTGCTAGAAATTCTGGAAAATCATTTTTAGGGATGCCCCAAATCATTTTTTTTGCTAATATTA
>CAIGQV010019951.1:16908491-16914148 GCA_903798115.1 Danio jaintianensis
GGAAAAATACAGCAATAAAATGAATACAACGTTTTAAAATTTAAATTGCGATAAAAATTCAAACATTTTAATTAAATAAAATAAACAAAACAAAGAGTAAAGTACTATAATAATAATACAAATGTATTTTTCTGAATAAATATTTTCAGTTTTGTTTATTCATGTGAAGTTGAATTTTCAGAATTGTTACTCCATTCCTATTCAAAAATCATTCTAATATGCAGATTTGCTGCTCAAGAATAATTTCTTATTACTGATTAGTATTTTTATAGCAAATTTATAATAATTTTTTGTGGAAAATGTGATTTTTTTTCAGCTTTTTTTCAATTTTTTTCATTTTTTAAAAGCAGCATTTATTTAAAATAGAAATTTTAGTAAAACTTTTACTGCCACTTTTAACTAATTTAATGTTCTTTCTGAAAATCTTTTAAAAGAAAATAAAGAATAATGACTTCAGCCATTTGAATGGTAGCATAAACAAAGTGTGCAACAACCAGACATGTATAAATATCTGCCTGGGCAAAGGTTTCACAGCACAGAGAGGAAAAAAGGTTCAGTGAAAACAGAAGCGATGTAAAGGGGTTAAAGTGCAGAGAGGAAAGAGGCTGCTTTTCCTCAAGGGATCTGCAATTTAGAGACAGCGTTCCCAAGACTAAATCAAGAGCAAAAACACATTGACAGGAACCGATAACAGACGAGTGAAGACAAAGACTGCTCACTAACATATATTTATTTCTCAATGCTTTGGGGAACCAGTACCAAAAACAAACTGAGGAAATGAAAACACTGTTGCTCACAGGCCATGTTAAAAGGGTATAAGCCCAATGGGAACAGTGAAACACACATATATAAAAAACACAGGCATTAGTTAATTTGGTGATACAGGCGGTATGGTGGTCTAATAGGGTCTTTGTTCCACATCTAGAGCTTGTTTAGGCATAAAAATACAAAGCAAAACAATGAACTCATTGTGTACAGAATGGGAACGGAAAGGGAAATCATCACCAACATTTCTCCCTTCAAAAGAAGCACTGGGTCAAGCTCCTTTATGAAGGACTCGAACCAAAGAGACAAAACTTTAGAAAACAAGGCCATATGGAAAGGTTCTTTCTTTCTCCAGTAGAAAAAAAAGACTTCAGAGACATACAGCAGATGTCTGGAATGATAATCAGATGTCAGAAGCAAAAACATGCAGAATATGAAATATGACAGTAGTCTATCTCTGCATATCAGATGGCATCAACAATCAAGCCAGTGGATATGCATCACATAGAATGAGAGCTGAAATGTTTGTTTGCACTGTCAAACACACAGACA
This sequence comes from Danio jaintianensis, assembly GCA_903798115.1. NCBI lineage: Eukaryota > Metazoa > Chordata > Actinopteri > Cypriniformes > Danionidae > Danio > Danio jaintianensis. The sequence continues at coordinate 16,909,809 of CAIGQV010019951.1, forward strand.
TGTGCATGTGTAACTTTCTGACAGTTCTCTTACCCTCCTGGACTCTGGGCAGGTTGGATTGATCCACCTCCAGCTCTGCCATCACTGCTCAACAGCTCATGCCATTCAGAAACACCTAGATTCACAAAAGAAAGACTCTGATTAGTCCTTAATTCACACACACAAAAAAAGTTTATTTATTCACTATGAATGTCCTAATAGATCTACAGTTCATTGATAACATTTGTTTAGGATGCACAGGGTTAAAATGTGCATTTGACTTTATTCTTCCTTAAACTATTAAACCCACAGGGAAAAAAAAGTAAGCTCAGCACTTTCCTTAACAACTGCATTTGAATTGCAAATGATTATTTTAGTGCGTTCCTGTATTGTATATTGCAAAATAAGTGTGTTATGATGATAAATGCCTGTCAAACAAATTGTACATCCATTTTTTTAAATAAATAACTAATTTGCCTGAACTACAATGCAAAGTTGATTCTGCACCAATTTAAGGTTTACATTTTTTAATTTACATAAAAGTAACATTGACTTATTACCTAAAATATTATTATTTATAACAAATATAAAAATCAACAAGACAAAAAAACAACACATAGGCCTATAAAACATATCCTGAAGAAGAGGTTGAATAAGAATTAAAAACATAACATTTCCAGCATTAAAAAAAAAAAAAAAAAAAGTTAATAATCCATTATGTTGAGCCACGTGTAAAGTACAAAACATGTAAATCAAATAAATGAAAACAAACACGTATATAGGCTACTTAATCGCAGCATGGGACGTTTTGCAATAATCCATTTACACAAATCATGGACAAACACTATATGAAGACAAAACATGACGAAGCAGCATGCGGCTCTGTTACTACACATAACAAAACTACAACTCGACACAAACAAACAAACCAGCAGAAGTGAAATGAATGAGGAGAGAGCGGTAACGTTAGATCAATTTCCACATTCCTCACGCGTTTTTCCACCACAATGATTCATCCCTCAAACGTCAGACACCGAAAACATAATTCACAGAGGCACAAACAGTCTCTTACCTGGTCTCTGAGCTCTTCACTTCTCTACAAATGCGCTTTGTAACTTCAACTACTTGTTGCATACTAGGGCTACTCGACCAAAAAACCTCACTTCTCATAAGCTCATAGCTGAATTTGGCAGTGTCTCTGAAACAAACGCGAACTATAATTACGTAGTTTCAAAGTTTCCGACCAGACAGACTGTTTTTGACAACGAGACAATGGCATGAAACTTCCACAGGGATGGTAAGCCTGAGCGGACAAACTTCTGCTCCCTCCCTCCACTAGCGCGCCCATGACATCATCACACCGGCTCACCCAATCACACCAAACATTAAAGACAAATATCATTTAATAAAAGACAAATATCATTTAATAATGGGTACAGAGAAAGATATCCTCTTGTCTGTATTCACTCTTTAAAATATAAGCGACGACTTTATTGTTTTTACTTTTCAAAATGCACAGAAAGTTCAGGGAAAAATTAGCAAATGAATATTTTGAGATGCTTTTCCAGTTTATTTATTTAAGCTGACTTAAAATAGTTAACTTAAAATCACAAATGCATAATTTACTTTATTAAAAAAGGGTTCATTACAAACTAAATTTCATAAAGGAAAATTTTTCCTTGTCTCTTTAGTTGAGAAACATCCGCATTTCAGCAAACAGAAACAGGATATAATGATGTTCTGCATGGTACAATATTTGCTGATAACTAATTGGCAACAATTTATGTTCATAAAAAATGTTCATTTATTGTATTTTTTTTATTTTAATTGTACATATTAAAATTACTTTACATTTGAAATGAATAAACAATTATAATTATTTAATTATTATAACTAGTAAAAAAAAAACAATTTGATGTACTTTATAGAACATTGACAACAGTAATAAATATTTACTATAAATAAGTAAACATTATGTGGTGGAATTAAAAATTCATTTTAATTATTACTAAAACATATTACTAAAACTTTTAAACATATGCATTCAATAAGTGTAAATCCTGGGAGCCATATCTTGATCCTCAGAGGGGGAATGCTCTAAACAGAACTGGGTGTCATCTGTGACAAAGTGGGCCTTGAAGCAGGGGGAAGAAGATAAAACCTGGTGTCTGGTTAGCTTGTGTGTTGCACTCTGTAGCAACCAGTGTTCCTGTATGACTGTCGGACCTATTCTTTGCAAAGAATAAAATCTTTTTGGAAGTAAACCTTATAAGACTTTGTCTTTTGATCAGTAAGAGTCTCTTTATTTGAAATTGCCACGACAATTATTTGAATAATTAAGCTATTTTTATTTTTTATTGATATTTTCCATCATTATTCATTCATTCATTTTCTTTTCAGCTTAGTCCCTTTATTAATCTGGGGTCGCCACAGCGGAATGAACCGCCAACTTATCCAGCATATGTTTTACGCAGCGGATGCCCTTCCAGCTGCAACTTATCACTGGGAAACACCCATCACTCATTCACACACATACACTACGGACAATTTAGCCTACCCAATTCACCTATACCACATGTCTTTGGACTTGTGGCAGAAACCGGAGCACCCGGAGGAAACCCACGCCATCACGGGGAGAACATGCAAACTCCACACAGAAATGCCAACTGACCTAGCCGAGGCTCGAACCAGCAACCTTCTTGCTGTGAGGCGATTGTGCTACCCACTGCGCCACCGTGAGGCCTTCCATCATTATACACCTTTATATTATATCATTTATTTTATATTTAAAAAACTTTGAAACATAATTAAGTGGGACATACATTTTTCTTAAATGCTGTGAAAAATATATTAATTATATTATATTATATTATATCATTTAATAGTTTACTTTCATCTGTCTGTCCACATATAAAATATTCATCTTCTCACCCTGTGCACATTTATCCAGTTCGACAAAAAATATTGCAATAAGATTTAATTAACATAGACGATTAATCAATGATTGTGACAAATATTCCAGATCATCTTTTTGGTTTATCTTAGGCAAGGTTTACACCTCCATGCCTCCTACATTTACAGTGTATTGCACCGGACTAAATGACACACTCTAAAAAATTCTGGGTTGTTGTAAACCAACATTGGGTTTGTCCATATTTAACCCAATGTTGAATTACAACAACCCAGCATTTTTTGGAGTGTGTCATTTAGTCTGGTGCAATACACTGTTTTTTAGAGCATGTCATTTAACAACCCAGCATTTTTTTAGAGTCATCAGTTTTTTTAATGAATAATGTCATTCAAGGACATATATTGTATATTGTATATCAGCTTCTTTTCTGAATACTGGGGACTTATGATCTGATGTTGCACACAGCCTTGCATTGCGAATTGATATTTTGTATTTGAAACTGTTTAATGCAATACATGCAAACAAATTCCTCATGGGATCTTTCATATGAAGATCAACAAACTGAGTGACATACAGTATAAAGCGTCTGCTCTGTCTGATTTTACTCCAAGCTTTTATAAATGTCAAATGTGCATTGCTAATATGACTTCACCAGTGGATGATAAACAAATGTGTTGCTCTCCTCAGCAGATGGCGAATCTCAAGTTTATATCCCCGCTGCTCTTCACTTTTATCACCCCTATTGATATAATGTCGACAGCATCAGTGTTACAGCCCGAATCCCCAGTAAAACCTCTTTACCTATGCATCAGTTGTGAATTTAAATAGACTGTGAAATATACTTCCATCCTTTTCAGTGTGAAAGGCCTACATAAAAGCTGACACTTTCATAAAATAGTCTTTTATGCGTCGTGGAGTTAATAGAAAGACATTTGCACACCTGTGTTCCCCGATTTACAAATTCAGTAAAACAGGTCAATGAGATTCAAAGGTGATAAAGCCACCGCGGATCCTGATTTATTCATGGACGCATTAATGCAATGGGATCTAAATGTGAAAATAAGATGTTCAATAAAAACGTAGCATTCGTTATGATTGGTATGGGGTATATAAGATGAGAGAGTGTCTGTGCAGCTGATTGACCTGACAGGAGCTGGAGCCGCTGTAGAGATGATCTGTAAGCTGTTTGTGTTCTGCTCTGTGCTCCTGCTGTCCTGCAGTCTCCTCTCTGCTCATCCCGTTACAGACACTGCTGAGATGACCTACACTGGCCCGGGTGAGTGCTCTCACACACAATCAAGCAGAAGATTTGTTAGGGTTAGGGTTTTGCTTTTCTTAATCTCCATGATTGTGCATGTTTTACCAAATGTATTTTTTTTTTCATGGGAATTAAAGGTCAATTGAACAAACTGCCAGAATACATTTTAATATACACTTATATTTAAATATA
>CAIGQV010019951.1:16920213-16961975 GCA_903798115.1 Danio jaintianensis
TAAGTGTGTAAGTATGTAATGAATTGTGTGTAATTTGGGACTCAACTTTGAATAAAAAAATCACTTGAGTTACACATGCATTTTTTAATCTCGTACGAAGAAACGTACAACGTCCTAATCTGAGATTTCATTAAAATGGCTTCATTTGTGTAACGTTACTGATGATTTTTTAAGAAGACATTTTTCATTTTGGTGGCAAACTAAATACCATTAGTTTAGATACTTTTTAAAAAACATTTAAACTTCAAGTGAAAACAAGCGTTTCTTAAGTTTTTCCCCTTTTATTATTTTACAGCAGAGAGAATATAAAGCATTCAGAAAACATCTTTCATATTTTTAAGGGCAATTCAAAACATTTTGCATGGCTTCAGCAGCTGAATTCTCTTTTTTAACATATCCATCGATTCAGTGACTCTTTAACATGCAGTTACAAAAATAAATTGCTCAAACCAGTGGGAAGGAGGAAAAACAAAGACATTTAGAAAAAAGAAGAAACAAACCAACGAAAGCAAAAAAGTCAGGGTTCAGTAGGAAAGGAAAGGGCTACATAATTGGGAAAGACACAGAGAAAAGACAGCTAGAGAGGAGAGGAAAGTAGATCTAACACTAGTTTAACATGCAAAGTGTAGAGAGCCCCAAGTGTAGCTTGTAATAAAGGCAGGGCCGCTATTTTCTGGGTTTGAAAGGGATGAAAACGTGCAGCTCCATGAAGGATGTCGTATAAGCACTGTCCTTAAACTACTGCATTCTAATCTCACAATACTGGCATTTGCATAAGAGTAAGTCAGCTACGTGTGTCCAACAGATCGCTGTCCCCATTAGGTCTACACAGGTCTCCACTTCAGGAATTGCTTATTGCTCTGTGTCCATGAGTGGTAGTGGTGGTGGGTGTTTTCTAGGGCCCTGTTCTGCCCTTTTCTAAAGAGCGGATGCGCACGGAAAGGCAGTCTCTGTCTATTGGTGACGTGACAAACAAAAGTGGATGAGGTATCTTCTGTGGGCTGAGCTGCGATACCGTTAAAATGAACCCGTATGCAACCAGGTGAGGTTACCGTCTTGCGCTAATAAACTACGGCTGTCCTGTTGAACGTCTACATCTATGGCTATATGATGACGATGAAGATGAATCAATCTGAGCAGCACTTTTGATTCATTATTGTGATACAGTATGTCCACGGCAGTGACTATAGGAACCGGAGAAGCTGCGCTGAACTGAAACACATCCATGCGTATTTACACTAGCATTCGTGTAGACCTGCTCCATTCCAACGGGCTCTTATACAACAGCAGTCAGTGCCGCTCTTTCAACAAATGGGGAGCGAAGGTACGCCAACTCAGCTTACATAGTTGATTTAAAAAAAGGTGAACAGCATGACATGTTCAGAATCACAGTAATTTGATCAGTACAGTCTGGCTCATTTCCCAATAAGCAGCAACTAAATCTTAAGTGACCTGCTCTACTTCTTCCCCTTTTCTCCAGTTTGGCACCTGAGTTAAGATACAAAAGTGAACCCGACAGATTCACACCCGAGGTTTCAACTGCACTAGTGCCATGGACACTTTAACGTGGATATATATGGACACAGTTCTGTGGCGCGTCTTTTCATATGAGGTACGCAAGTTTGTTTTTACCTGTTTCTGTGGTGGATGAGTTGTGAAGGAATGGGAATGGAAAGTGGAGTGAAACTCAATTCGAAAACTTAAGAGAAAGCCAAATTCTATTTGGAAAAAATATATATATTCATGCTGCCCCTGTACCCCTACAGAAAAACCACATGAGCGTGAGAGGTGAATCACACGTGAAATGGAAATTTTGGAACATGTGACCTCGTTTTTTTCCCCACAATAAAATTTTACAAAATCACATTTCACATGTGGTCTCACTGCAGGGGTAAATGTTTTGATTTCTTGTACTGTAAAGTTACGTTTCAAAGCCCTCTTTCTGGTGAAATTTCTGCAACCCATGAAACCAGCTGCTTTACAGAACAATATTTCTTCAACAAGTCTACCTGACTACCAAATCTACAAAAATAAGCATGCTTTGGGTGCTGTTTCAGCCACCCGGTTATCTATGTTACCCATGCAAGCATAATAAGACTCGAGTTGCCACCGCAGTGCATCAGCTGACAACCTAAACTGCTACCGGAATGATGAATGCAAGGCAAGAACCAGCCGGACTGAAATCTGCAGTCCTCGCGGGTTCATCTGGCAGTTCCAATAGAGGACGTGAGTTATGACGAATCCATAAAATCCTGGTGTGGTAAAATGCAAGGACAAAGAAACAATTACCAAACGGAAAAGAAAAGAAAAAAAACAAACAAAACGCAGACTGTAATTCACTTCTCGCTAATGCCAGTCTCTTGCAAAGCTCACATGCAGACTGACACGGCTCGCTGGATTTAGAATACGATCAGGCACTTCCAACACAAGAAAACATTTAGGTGACATTCTCTTGAGCAGAGACGCAAATACAAAAGAAGCATTTCGACGTGAGGAGAAAAGGAAATATACACTTTTCTAGTGCATCGGAAATCACTTTCAGGAATACTTTCTCCTTTTTCTAGAGCCACGACACCTACTGTTGAAAGTACCGCAACATCATTCAAACGGATTGATCTTTGGAGGTCTGACGCCAATGTTTTAGCACCAAAAAGAATAGCATTTACATGCATAACAGGGAGCCTACTGTAATCTTTCTGTGCACGTTTTTTCTTAGCTTCTTCACTTTCAACTCACAAGTTGTTTTTGCACGTCTCGTTGAAGTAGACTTACTTAAAGCTGCTATAAGTTCTATTACTTCTGCATTCGTCACAGGAAAACATTTGTACATCGTTTCACTGGCAAAAAATACAAAAGTATTTGGGCTTATGAAGCACGAAACAAACAAATATACAAATAAACCAAACACGATATGTGAAATACACCATTCTTCTTGACCGGCTGTGTTCAACGGTTATGCAAGTGAGTCTGATCACGTTTTACCATGTGATTATCTGTTCAGCAATGAATAACTTCCTTTAAGCAGTAGCATTCACATTACTTGGCACCGTTGGCAAAAAGACTCTTGGTAGCCCCGAAAAACAAACAAACAAACAGATGTAAACATAACCTAATGATCATTTTGCCTTTTTCTCCTACCTCATAAATACAGTATTTTCATAATCGCAGGAAGGTCATGCTTTAGCAAAATGTTCTTCTCAAGAACATTCAAAGTAAAATAAAATACTCTTATAGTGAAATAGTTTTACAGAGCATAGCCACTAATGCTTTTGAACTCTTTTTTTTTTCTTTTGTATCTTTGTTCGTTTTTGTCATGCACATACAGTAGCTTGACTTTATCCCAGGTATTTACATTATGTACAAACGATACAACCATACTTCTTAGGCATTCAAACAAAACTATACAAATATTCAGGTTTCGCCGCTAATCTGTTTTGATCCCTTTCAATGAGTAAAATAATATATTTCTAAAATACAATCCCGCTTAGATAAATGTGTTACTTTGCGTACCGACAACCCTCTTTATATACAGGAACCGCTCAGTTGTCAAAAATATGGATTTGTCTAACCCCGAGTGTGGAGACCTTTCAAACGGTGTCAAAGATATCAAGGCAATGTATGCAACTTTCCCTTAGAAAACCTAATTTTCAGGCAAACAAAGGCTTTACCGATGACTATTTAACATTGGATTGACAACAAAAAGAATTACAAACTTGCCAATAGTAAAGGACGGGCAGAGGTGATGGCATTTGGTGTCTCCAGTACATTCATGGAGTTGAAAAACAAAAGACTGTGGCCTAGTTTGACGCGTGCGTAAGACAAGATCTGCCTAGAGCAATGTCTTGCTAACTTGGAATTGTTTCTAGCGGCTGAATATCATCAATTTGAAAATAGTTGTCGTATAGCTGTGTTATCCACACGTCTTGTTAGCAAAATAATTTCAGCATTTGACAGGTCACCCAAGCCTGCTTGTTTACCTTTTACATTCATTTGCAAGCCAGTCTCTCCTTGTGGCTAAGAGAAGACGGGCAATCCTTAATGGACAGATTGGAAGTTTCTGATCAATTGCTCTGGCTGTGGAGAAAAGCGTGTACAAAAACCACTTCATCAATTATTCATCATCTTTTTTTTGGTAACAATTTTAACCACTAAACACATCTTGTCATCTTTTGAAAACACTCGGAACAGGTCCGGCCATGTTTCTGTGTTGACTCCATATATTTTGTCACCATCTTTCTATCTTCATTTATCCTCTTTCTAAAAGCCACTGAAGAGCTGGACTTCCTTCCTTCCATTTTTTTCCCTTTTTCAAATGAAACATTTAAATGCTCATCCAAAAATGACAAAAACAATCCATTAAAAAGTGCAAAAAATGCCACGAAGCGAATGTTGTTTCTTCTAAAACAACGTCCTTTGAGTTTATTTTGATCCATAGCAATAGGCTCATTCCTTCGTAAAATAAAAATAGAAGGAATAAAGAGATATGAAAAAATGCAGTTGTTTAGTAGCCGAAGTATCAGTCATATAGTAGTAGTAAGAGTTGCAGTGTTCTTGCTATTTTTTTTTTTTTCCTCTTGTAAAACGTCTCTGGTTGAAACGGAAAAACTGAAAGGAAGAGTCTGGAGAGTAATGTCACATTGTGAGGGAGCTCTTCTGGACGCTCTCATGTTCCCTGGCCTTTCTCAATTCTCTCACTCTGAAAAACAAGACACACATTAAGAGACACGGGTCAAACATCTCGCATCTCAAGACATTTGAGCATTTATTTCACAGAGCAGAGAAGGTCAGATCAAGCCCTGGTTAACGGGACCGTTTCTTTTTTTGGGTGTGGAATGCAAAAGCAGACATTTAGCAGAATGAAAATGATGGCTGTGCCTTCTTATAATGCGTACTGTGGAATTAACACAGCTTGGACATTCTTCTAAACATCTCCTTTTGTCTTCTACAGAAAAAAAAGAATCTCAACAGTGTGAGTAAATGAAGGCAAATATCCCTTTAAACAGAAAATATGATTCTGTTGTTTTGCATGTATATAATGTGTACTTATTATAGTATTACATAAACTGGGTACTAACAAGGTACTATCCCTAAATCTAACCTTATGCCATGTAGTTACCTTGTGTGTGGTGTGATTTTAAAACGCTTTAGGTAAACAGTATGGCCATACACAACAAATGTGCTATATAAATACACATTACATTAACTTATATAACCTAGCACTTTTTCGTAAGTACTACAAGTACACAATCTAAAAAAAATAAAGCGCAACTGATTTTTATATGTCTTTGCAAGGTTTCTAAGCTCATCAAGACTCATTTTTAAAATCATTTTTTATCGTTGTATTATTACAATGTAAAATACCTTTTGTCATACTAAAATGTGTTTAGATGTATTTATTTCTGGTATGGTAAAGCCATTACTCCAATTTTCATCGTCAAATGGTCCTTCAGAGATCATACTTATATGCAGATTTGATAAACCTTAAAAACGGTTCTGCTACCTAATAATTTTGTGGAAGCCATTACACATTTTTTAGATTTGTTTATAACATGTTCAAAATATTTTAGAGTTTATGTGACTTTTTTTCAGTAGAACATTAAATAAGATTTTTTTAGCTGAAGCCGTGGTCCTTTGTGATTCATAACATGTTAATAAATTCTTTCATTTTCTAATAAAGAATAAAAAGTTACATTCATCTTGGATGGATTAAATTGGAGTAAATGAACAGCAATTAAAACAAAATATTTTGGTGTGCTATCCCTTTAATATATTATAAAATATAATAATAAAATATACAAGATTTTAAAAACAAATCCTGACCCAATCCCAGACTTTAAAATGTAGTGTAGTATTATAATTAAATGTAGTAAACGCGTAATAAAATGTTTAAAATGTAGTGTTATAATAAAATCAATTGTATAATAATATAATTTGTGTAAAGAACAGTGTTCTGGGCATCACTTTATGCACTTTCTCTCCGATCTTCACTGATGATTTGCCCCATTTTCCTCAACAGCCTCACCTTGTAAGTTTCTGAGCTAAGCAGATATATAGGACAAAAAGCTTAAAATAGTCTGCATTTCATTTAATAAAAAATCAGTCTGAAACCTTCTCATCTTTGACAAGAAACTAAAGCTGCCTGTAGATGATCCCGTCTACTTATTCTTGCTCAAACATCTGTATGAATTGTCTGAATGAATACAGGAGTCACATTTTCACACTCTTATTTTTTTTAGTACTATGCATTGCTTTTTGTACACACATAAATATGTTCTCAACAACCAAACATTTAAAAAAACAGATAGGCAGTCAGTTCCCACTGCAACATATGCAACAAAACAAACTTTAGTTGAATTAGTCAGAACCAAAACCAGAGAGGCAGCCAGTTTTCTCTGGGTCACGTATTTCCCAGCATGCCTCATTATCAAAGAGCAAGACTCATCATCATCACCATCATCATCATGCACGTCATTTACACCAAACAACCCTCAGTTCTTCCGTCTATCTTATCTTAAGGAAACCCCAATAATCTAGACAGGAGAAAAAGGTGCTTGTTTAATGTAGCGTCTCAGTGGTTAGTGTAGAGCAAGACACAACCCACATCCGCTGAGGGCCTTGATCTCAGTCATCTGTGCGTCCAGTTGCTAGCTCTCATGCAAGCAGGCATCAAGCAACGGTGATGGAGGAGGGCAAAAAGGGGGATGAAAGGGGTCTTTTTGTGTGTGTGAGACGAGCAAGAGGAGGAAAGACAGAAAAAAAGGGAGACATACTGAATCGCTGAGGCTGCACTCACCCGCTTGAATAGTCTATGGTCCATCAAGGGGCTTTGCATTAACAGCAAAACAACACCAGAAAGCTATTAGCACACAGCAGATATCAGGATGGAGAGAGGAGTGAGGAAAAAAGAGCCAAGGGAAGAGCAACCCTCACTAAACCACTCATCATGATTATGATTCACACTTATTCAGAGATTAACATAAACGCCCATATCACAAAACAAGTTTTTAAGGTTAACTAATAAATTAGCATACCCAATTTTAAAAAAAGTCACCATTTACCATGGCATTCAAACCAATTTGATTTTGAATCTTGCATAGATGGTCAAAAGAAATGTGCTAGGATATTCAAACCATTTTACAGCCATATTAGAAGGGATAGTTCACCCCAAAATGAAAATTACCTCATTTACTCACTTGGTTTTCATTTTTATGAGTTTCTTTGGTCTGTTGAACTGAAAAGAAGATTAGCTAATGCTAATTGCTGGCATCATTGACTTCCATGGTAGGAAAGAATTACTGTGGAAGTCAATGGGTGCCAGCATCCAGCAAATAAATAAATAAATATCTTATTTTGTGTTCAACAAAAGAAAGAAACTCTAATAGGTTTGTAACACGTGAAGTATGAGTAAATGATGGCTTGAATGAATTAAATTTTTTTGAGTGAACTATCTATTTAAGTAATACTCCAATACACTGCTAAAAATGATTTTCTTACTTAGATTTTTTGCCTTGTTTCTGGTCCAATTATCGAAAAATTCTAAGATCAAGAAGCATTTTCTAGTCAAGCAAAACATATTGTCTTGTTTTAAGAAATAATATGCCACAGTTAACTAAGTTTTACCTTAAAACAAGCTAAATAATCTGCCAATGGAATAAGCTAAATAATTATGTCTTTTGACATACGATTAATTTGCTTACCCCATTGGCAGATTATTTTGCTTGTTTTAAGGAAAAACACTTAATTTTGGCATATTATTTCTTAAAACAAGACAATATGTTTTGCTTGTCTAGAAAATGCTTCTTGATTTAAGACTTTTTAGATATTTAAACTAGAAACAAGACAAAAATTCTAAGGAAGAAAAGCATTTTTTGCAGTGTAGGAACTACTCCTTGCCAGCCTGTTTTCTGTTACAACTTTCACTTATCCACATCCTCCAGAAAATTGAAAATAGTGTCACATTTGCATTAGTATCAGCAGTGTTTGATGAATGACATGTCCAGTAAGGGGCGATGTGGCAGTGGGAGAATACCTGTGGCGGCAGCGGCGAAGGAACCTCATGATCTTGCGGGCGGCCTGATCCTGCCTCTTGGTGAGAAGACTGCTTCTGAAACACAAACATCACTTTAAAACGTTTCATTTTGCATATTACATCTTGTACATGAATAAAATATTCCAAAGGGCAAAGCTCAGAACAGTATGGCTCTTGGGGGAGATTTATGAGAGCTGTTGGCTGACTGTGGAGCTTCAAATGCTGGTTGCAGTGAGGTTTGGATTGAGGAAGTGATTTCTGGATGTTACCTGAGTTTGTGCTGGACCAGTGCGGCGGTGGCAGATCTGCGGTGAGGCCTGAGCCGGCCGAACTCTCTGTAGCTGCGGTAGCATTGCTGGATCAGTACAGCCGCCTGCCGGCTCTGCTGAAACTTCTTCTGCTCGTGGTAGCTGCGGAACTTACTCTGGATAAGGATGGCGGCCTGCGTCATCTTCTTATAAAGTGCATACTGATAAATAAACACATGGCAAAAACATTAATGACAGAAATGTAAATGCTCCCTATGTGACTAAGATTGGTTTAAAGAGTTAAATGGACAATTCAGGCAAAAATAAAAATTCTGTAATTTACTCATATGTTGTTTCAATAAGACAGGGGTGCCCAAACTCAGCCCTGGAGCTCCGATCTCCTTAAAAGTTTAGCTCCAACCAGCTAATCAAGCTCTTACTAGTCATACTAGAAGCTTCCATGTAGGTGTGTTGAGTCAAGTTAGAGCTAAACTCTGCAGGACACCGGCCCCCCAGGACCGTGTTTGGGCACCCCTGCAATAAGATATGTAAAAAAATACTGAACTAAATATTTTGCTTTTCACTGACCTGCGCTGTAGATTTATCTATATAATTACAAATACAATAAGTCAATGGGAATTGAAGGTTTGTTACCAGCATCCTTTCAAATATCTTTTTTTTGGTTTGTTGAATTCAGCAGAATAAATGTGTTTGGGATGACATGAGGGGGAGTAAACTAATTAAACTTTTCGGGTAAACTATCCTTTTAAGCCACTTCTAAATTATCACTCCATCTATGTTTATTACATTTTTTTGACTTTTTTTTTTTTAAATACAAAATTGCAATGACTGACAAAGTGATGATAATAAGCAATGTTTTGTTGTTTGCAGTTCACTTATTTTTGGTGTCTTTTCCACAGAGAATTCTGTTGTGGTTTTTGGCTTATTTGGGCACATACTGTAGCATATACAGTATTGAGCTTCTTTTATGCCTTCAATACCTTTATGTTCCCCTGAAAGAACCATTTTCCAAAATATAAAGGCAGATATATGTATAAGATGATATGCTGTTTCCAAAATTAAATAATCGACTTTTATAGTTACTCTTCTGAGGCCATTGCAAATGACTAAAATATGATCTAGAAAATATTGACTTTGCATCAAGTTCTACCCACTATGAAATGTTAGAAGCATAAAACCTGAGGAGAAACTTTCCATTCATTTATATAGTGCTTTTCTGAATGAATATTGTTCCAGATCATATTTAAAGTAAACCTCAACCACTCTAAAAACCTCAACAACTCGTTTTCCTCTCATTTTTTTGTACAGTCGTGGCCAAAAGTTTTGAGAATGAAACAAATATTAGTTTTCACAAAGTTTGCCGCTAAACTGCTTTTAGATCTTTGTTTCTGTGATGTACTGAAATATAATTACAAGCACTTCATACGTTTCAAAAGCTTTTATCGACAATTACATGACATTTATGCAAAGAGTCAGTATTTGCAGTGTTGGCCCTTCTTTTTCAGGACCTCTGCAATTCGACTGGGCATGCTCTCAATCAACTTCTGGGCCAAATACTGATTGATAGCAACCCATTCTTTCATAATCACTTCTTGGAGTTTGTCAGAAATAGTGGGTTTTTGTTTGTCCACCCGCCTCTTGAGGATTGACCACAAGTTCTCAATGGGATTAAGATCTGGGGAGTTTCCAGGCCATGGACCCAAAATTTCAAGGTTTTGGTCCCCGAGCCACTTAGATATCACTTTTGCCTTATGGCACGGTGCTCCATCGTGCTGGAAAATGCATTGTTCTTCACCAAACTGTTGTTGGATTGTTGGTAGAAGTTGCTGTTGGAGGGTGTTTTGGTACCATTCTTTATTCATGGCTGTGTTTTTGGGCAAAATTGTGAGTGAGCCCACTCCCTTGGATGAGAAGCAACCCCACACATGAATGGTCTCAGCATGCTTTACTGTTGGCATGACACAGGACTGATGGTAGCGCTCACCTTTTCTTCTCCGGACAAGCCTTTTTCCAGATGCCCCAAACAATCGGAAAGGGGCTTCATCGGAAAATATGACTTTACCCCAGTCCTCAGCATTCCATTCGCCATCACTTTTTGCAGAAGATCAATCTGTCCCTGATGTTTTTTTTTTGGAGAGAAGTGGCTTCTTGACACCAGGCCATCTTCCAAAAGTCTTCGCCTCACTGTGCTTGCAGATGCGCTCACACCTGCCTGCTGCTATTCCTGAGCAAGCTCTGCACTGGTGGCACTCCGATCCCGCAGCTGAATCCTCTTTAGGAGACGATCCTGGCGCTTGCTGGACTTTCTTGGACGCCCTGAAGCCTTCTTAACAAGAATTGAACCACTTTCCTTGAAGTTCTTGATGATCCTATAAATTGTTGATTTAGGTGCAATCTTAGTAGCCACAATATCCTTGCCTGTGAAGCCATTTTTATGCAACGCAATGATGGCTGCACGCGTTTCTTTGCAGGTCACCATGGTTAACAATGGAAGAACAATGATTTCAAGTATCACCCTCCTTTTAACATGTCAAGTCTGCCATTCTAACCCAATCAGCCTGACATAATGATCTCCAGCCTTGTGCTCGTCAACATTCTCACCTGAGTTAACAAGACGATTACTGAAATGATCTCCGCAGGTCCTTTAATGACTGCAATGAAATGCAGTGGAAAGTTTTTTCCAGGATTAAGTTCATTTTCATAGCAAAGAAGGACTATGCAATTCATCTGATCACTCTTCATAACATTCTGGAGTATATGCAAATTGCTATTATAAAAACTTTAGCAGCAACTTTTCCAATTTACAATATTTATGTAATTCTCAAAACTTTTGGCCACGACTGTAGAGCCCCTGCAGCCCAATGGGGTTGTCATGCTTATTTTGAAAGCCCCTGGTCATTATTGGATGTCCCTTGCTACTAATTTCACGAGTTCACACTCACAGATATTTGACTGAATAGAATATTCGTATTTGGCGTGCTGTGCATGGGGAGAGGGCTCTGAGCTCAGAATGACACCCTAACTCGTGTTATTCCCCTTATCAGGATAGAGAGCTGAGTGTCTAGCCCGGCTCCAGAATGCTCCCTCAGATTTAAGTAGGTATCGGGTTTAATAGTGTGGCGTTGGGGTGGTGGAGGAATGCTGAAGTCAAGAGAAAACAGAGGTATGATGTGTTTGACTATTTATAGGGGTTTGGTCTTAAGCTGATTGGATAATAGAATGATTGTCAATGATTGTCAATGATGAATTAGCCTCTTCTTCTTACAAAATTTGTTTATGAAACATCACTATGTCAAAATGTGTGAATCGCATTGTGTAAAAATGGCCATTTGTAATAAATACATTTTTATATTTATCCAGAAAGAAGAAAATTCTTTAATGCAATAAAACTCTTACCTTCAAGGCTATCCATGTTAGCTTGCAAAGGGAAAAGAATACATTTGTCATTAATGGGAAACAGTGACATTGCAGCTCTGAGAAATCTTATCCTTCAAAAACAATTGTCACCGCAGCGGCCCTTAAATCTGACTCAAGTCTGGCTGATGCTTAACATATTAACCTGGCATCCAGCAAAGGTTGGAAAAGTCAAGCCGGAGCATCTTAAAGGATTACCTGCTTGTACTTCCTGTAACAGCGCTGAATGACAGCGGTGGCTACTTCCTGTTGCTCACGCAGTGGCCGTCCCTGCAGGGAGAGAGGAAAGAGGGTTAGTCTGAGGAGAGGGCAACACTCGGGAGACGCCCATTAGGCTGTTCACTTACAGGAGAACAAAAGAGATGGAGAAAAGACACCCTTCTCTCTTAGCTACAGCTGGTGCTGAGAGAGCAGATGCCTGCAGAGCACAAGCCGCCAGTTTGGCCAGCTGGCGAATCTTTGTGGAAACTCATTACAGACAGCCACAGGAGGCAGCAATCGCTACTTATAAGCCAGGCCATGCGCTGGTTAAGCCACCTTACCCATGCTGAAGCTGTGGGGACTGACTACACTGTGTCTGTGTGTTTATGGAATCAGACAAAGCAGGAAAGAGACCCATGTTTGTTCCTACCGATACCCGTGAATAGCCGTTTACATCCTGTCTCTATTCACACATCAACATTAGTGCGTGGCACCCGATCCCCTGACCTGTACCTTGTACTTGCGGAAAGCAGTCTGCACCAGCCGTGCAGCTTCGTAGAGCTCCCTCTGCTCGGGGTCGGACAGTGTGAGCTGGGCAAGCTCTCGCTCCACTTTTCTGTTGGAGGCTCTAAGAAACTCACTCCACTCGGCCGGAGCAGGCAAGGTTGGCTTCTCAAACTGGCCTTCACGCATGGGCGAGTTACCCGGGCTCAGGCTAGGGTTGGAGGGAGGGGTCAGGGGTTCACTGTATATAGGGCTGTTCAGCAAAACACACACATATGCATATATGAAGTTAAT
Organism: Danio jaintianensis; assembly: GCA_903798115.1. NCBI lineage: Eukaryota > Metazoa > Chordata > Actinopteri > Cypriniformes > Danionidae > Danio > Danio jaintianensis. Next base: position 16,932,925 of record CAIGQV010019951.1, read on the forward strand.
TAAGGCATGCACTTTGCTTTCCCCTTAGACGGGTCATGAACTGCCTTGTTTTGAAAAATCTAACTATTTGAATAGGCTTAGCAGAATGTAGACTTTGAAATAACTGCCCACTGGCATGATTGGCTAACTGTTTTGCACATTTAAAAAAATTAAAAAGTCTCCCAGAGTTAAACAGTTGAGGTTTACCATTTTTTAATCCATTTAGCCAATCTCCAGGTCTGACTAGAAGCACTTTTAGCTTAGCTTAACATAAACTGCAGAATTGGATTAGACCATTTTAGATTTTAATTTTTAATTTGTTCGATCAGAGTACCTTTTAGAGCAGGTTCCTATGGACATGTTCTAAAGGACAACTGTTCACATCATAACAGTCTACTTCATTTATTCAGACTGACACTGCTGTGCTTTAGGTTAAAAACGCTTAAATAATAAACAATCTGAAACAAAGAAATAGTAAAAAGCTTTTGGCCCATTAACTTTAATATAAGCTGTTGTTAAACTACTGAGAAAGTTTGAGTTCTAAAACTTAAAGGATGTTTTTATAAAACAATGAGCTCTTATATGTCAAAAGATTAAGGGAATTAAAATATTTCAGTTCATGACCCTTTTAAATGATTTTTCAGTACATAAATCAGAGTCTGGTGGGAAATTAACATTTGGCACCACTATGGCTGGTAGTCAAATAAGTTAATTTCTCACCCTGGTCACACTGTATACTAATGCATATTAAACTATGCATTATAAGAGATGTCCACTAACCTCAAGTGGATGATGCTGGGTAGGTGTTCCACGTCTCCCAGGTAACTGGCCAGCCAGCTCATGGTGTTGGTGAGGCCACTGTTGTCCAGAGGAACAGACTCTACAGCTGGAAAATGTTCCCGCTTGATCCGCTCCGGAGTGGCTTCAATAATGTGCTCTGCCAGGCTCATCATATTTGCCTGCAAGATGTAAGGTAAAACACATGCATTCAAAGTTACACAACAAAAGACTTTTTAGACTGACAAATGCACATACACTTGCTAGCCTGGTAGATCAATTGAGCGGTGTGGTGTTTACTTTGGAGGAACACTATGCTACAGCTCCTCTATCCCCATATAGTGACAGAGATGAATAGGGCTAGACTAACTCCTGGCGACGGGAGCAAATCAATGGCAGAAGTGTATTATGTGGTGGCGAAGGTCTGGGCAGAGAATGAGGCCAGGACTGTGGCTCTCTAGTGCTGATTTCATATGTCAGCAGGACAGATGGTGCCCTATATCTCCCTCGGACTCTCTGTACCTGTAGCCATGTTTGTTTGCCAGGTCTATTTACTGAAAAAATGCATCAGTACAGGTGTGAATGATGGTGGTTGACCGTTAAGGCCCTGGTATACTTGCAGCAATGTTCATTTTCATTCTTCGTTTAGGGTAAAAAAAAAGAAAAGTTTGAAATATCTCTGGAGTTGTATACTGTAATCAAACATCCCAATGACACCCATGCCACTAGAAGTGGCAATAAGTCAATATGTGAATGTGAACTCTCCTCACGTACAAGAGAAAGCACAGTAACCAAACAGTCACTGTTTGCAGAGACTACAGAAATTAACAAGTGTTCTTGCATTGTACCTGTTGTAAAACTGTCAGTGACCTCTCTAATAAAACAGCATTTTTTCCTGGTGTAAACTAAAAAACGAATGATTAAAGAGATTCACCCAATAATGAAAATTTTGTTATCAATTACTAACCCTTCACTTGTTCCAAACAAGTTTCTTTCTTCTGTTTTGTGTTTAACAGAAGAAAGTCATAAAGGTTTGGAACCACTTGAACATGAGTAAATAGTGAGTAAATTTTCACTTTTAAGTGCAAACATGTTGAACAATGGTCAATAGACTATTGATTCCTAAAACGATAATCTATTTTTCCACTGATGTAATTTTTTCAGCATATCCTCTATTGACATTAATTAAAAAAACAACCTCTTTTCTATTTAGCTTTAGCAGTTATGCTTTTTAGCTAAAGATTTTGATTTGATGTGCAGTTCTCTCACCTGCAGGTCTTCCATGTGCGAGAGGCAGTCCTGGTTCTCTAGATCCTCCTTGTAAGAAAGCATCTCAGTGTCTACCATCTCCCTCTCCACCATTCCCAGCATGCTGAGGGGCTCACCACGCTGTCTCAATCGGTTGGCCAACTTCTCTTTCCCTACACTGCTAATGCCGCCCTTCCTGAGCCCCTCTCTGGTGCTCCATTTATGTCCACCACGGAAAGAGGACATCTTAATTTGTGGGATGCTCCCTGTGCCCATTCCCTCCTCAGAGACACTCTTATCCGGGCTGGATGGGGTGGTCTTAGGGCTGGTTGACAGCTTATGTGTCTGCTGCTCCACGTTCAAGGGAACTGACATGGGCTTATCCAGCTGTGCTTGCACCAGCTCAGGGTTGGGCTTGTGTTTCTTGGCGAGGGGGAGATCCCTCTGGCATTCGTTGCTGTAGTAGCTGGAGGGCTCTGATCTGGGCCTTCTCAAATCTAGACACAAAACAGAAGCAAAGAGTGAGCTGCACTCAGAGGAGAGGATGGAGGTGATGTTTCATTGCATTTGCTCAGTCTCTGAGGTGCTTTTAGTGATAATCGAAAACAAAATAAGACAGCTGGAATTAGATTGTGCAGCAGAAGACTGAAGCAAATGCAATGAGGTATTACGTTCGGTAAGCATATCTGCTGTAATCCTTTCAGTAAGGCAACACTAGCTCATCTGCTTTCAAAATAGTGCTGCCTTTTTAGTAATGAGCTCAAAGTTGCAGTTTTTTTAATAAGCAGTCAAATAAACTCTCTTAAAACACCCCTTATTTGTCCCATTGTAAACTCCGATTTGTTATAATCAATTTTGTTTGTTCAGATAGTAAATAAAACAATTACAAAATTTGTTATGTACTAGCTGTGTTAACCCTTCAAATTGTGCAAGTTGAATTTCATTCATTCATTCATTTTCCTTTGGCTTAGTCTCTATTTCAGAGGTCGCCACAGTGGAATGAACCGCCAACTTATCCAGCATATGTTTTACACAGCGGATGCCCTTCCAGCCGCAACCCAGTATTGGAAAACACCCATACACACTCATTCACACACACTACGGACAATTTAGTTTATTCAATTCACTTATAGCGCATGTCATTGGACTGTGGGGGAAACCGGAGCACCCGAAGGAAACCCACACGAACATGAGGAGAACATGCAAACTCCACACAGAAATGCCAACTGGCCCAGCTGGGACTTGAACCAGAGACCTTCTTGCTGTGAGGTGACAGTGCTAACCACTGAGCCACCGAGTTGAATTTATAAATTGTAAATACACCTAATGAAAACATCAATTTATCAGAAGGGACCTTATATTGCAAAATTGTCTTTATGCTTTTGTCAAAATTGTCTTTACACACTGTAAAAAAAAAGTCAAGACAACAAATATTTTTATGTTACTTTAACTCATGTTAAAAAGTAAATCAGGTTTTAACTAATTTATTTAAGTTATACAATGTTTAACTTAATCTTTTTAGTCAGTTTGATTGATGTAAGTTGACATGACTAGAATAGTTAAGTTGATTCAACTAAAATATTTAAGTCAGCATGTGCACTTTACGCAATTGCCTTTGTCTCTACTTGTTTAAAAGCGATTTATAGACATCACAAATATGACAAAAGTTTTGTGCAAATCTGTCAAAAAAAATGCAGAGAACACATTTTAAAATGCAACAATATTTCACAATATTACTGTTTTTATGGTTTATAAATGCCACCTTCATGAGATTGTTGTTAGTAGTATAGACTATAGCAATTAACCGATTTAGAGCTTCTCACCAGGGTTCTGGTTGCTGCAAGAGTTTGTAGTAGTGGTGGCAGTGCTAGTGTTCTGCCCGCTGGGCGCCATCATATTGTCGCTGGCCCAGCTGACCATCCAGCTGTTGGAGGTGGGGATGTCAGGGTTGGGAGAGAAGGACATGCTGGAGGCAGGGGGTAAAGAGGACGGGGTGTGCTGCTGCTGTTCCTCCCTCTGGAGCTGCTCCAGACACTCTGCCAGCTTGGTGTGGCCACGGGAGCGAGCAATGGAGAGAGGCAGACGTCCAAGGGAGTCTGGGATGGCCAGTGCTCTCCGGTCCCACTTGTATAAGACCACTGCTGCTTCCAGGTGACCCAATGCACATGCCCACATCTGCAACAAAGAGACAGAGAAAAGGGGTGTGAGAGAAAGTACTCAGGGCTTTAAACACAATCTGCTGGAGAAACATACCAATGGAGTGCAAGAGAAGTGATCCACGTTGAGAGGGTCCACCTCTAGTTCCAGATCAATGCTGTCTGCATGTTTTGTGCTAGATAAGACAACAAATACCAGTTCTCATAATTAGCAATGCAAGAGGAAATACTGTATTTACACATAGATGCAGATATTCTAAACTCACCGCCATTTAATGAGAGTCTGGATGAGGGTGGCGTAGCCTTGGCCTGCGGCAAGGTGTAGCAAAGTCATGCCCCGGAAGGTCTTGGAGTGAATCAGGTGTTTGGATTTGGCCCAGCAGGCCCGGTTCATCATCTTCTCACAAACGACCACCACACGACTCTCAAAAGAGCTTCCTGCCTGTGCCGAAATACACTGCAGAAGCAAACGGACGGTTTGATGTCTTCAAACGCTCTTTTCAAAAAAATTATGAGCAGAAAAGCTGAGGAAGTGTGCAATTTTTGCACAAATTGGTTCAATGAATTGGTTTAACGCGCTCACAAAACAAAGTCAAAAATGAGTACTCAAAAATGTTACTTTTCTCCACAGTCCAAATGAACACTTTCAGGATAATCTGTGCCAGTGTCTTGTCTTATGTTACAATTGAATTATGTTGCTTTAAAAAAACTGATGTGAATTGACTTTGCCAAATTTATTAAAAATGTTTTGACAGCAACACACATAAATGGTAAAAAAAACCCAAAAAAAACAACAGCAATAAATAAATAAATAGAAATATTTATTATAAACGGCAAGAGTATTCATTTTACTACATTTTTGATCAAATGAATGCAGTCTCTTTGAGCATACAAGACTTTCATTAAAATCTGCGTGAACAGGAAGTTGTTACAGACTTTTATTGCAGTGTGATGTATTTTATTTTTGTGCTCACTCATCTATCAGTCATAGGTGAATGTCATCGTTGATCTCATAGGTGAATGACTGCTATTCCAGAACAGAAGCATATAGTTGATTTTGATTAAAGATTATCAAAAAGAACAGTTTTTCTCAGCAGATTGACTTGCACAGATTAATTGTTCATTTTAAGACTTACAATATGCTCTAGTGAAATAAACATTGTACATTTTGATTTCATGTTGACTTTAATATTCAAAAAACTGATGGACCCCTACAGTATCTTTTGAACATAAGTTTATTTAGCATTTGTGTTAACTATTTAAGGTTATACAAATTTGACGGCAGTCGATGCAACATGACTGAACATACTGGTTGCTGTGATTAAAAAATCTCAGTCTAATCTTAAACACAACAATAGCCAATGTGCTGCTGTACCTGAGACTGGCTATTAGTGCCTCCGATTCCGCCTCCTCCACCTCCTGTTCCTGCTGTTCCTCCACTGCCCTGCTGCTGCTGACCGGCCATCTCAGCCATCCTGCGCTCCATCTGCTCCAGACGCTCCAGGATGGACATTCTGAACTGGTTATCTACAGAGTAACATCAATTTCAGTTTAGTTTTAGTTTCGTTTAACACTAGAATTGTAAATTAGCTACTGGTTTTACACTTTGCAAAGAAAACGGTTGCTGTGAATTGCACTGTATCTCGGTGAACTCTGAAATAAATTCTTCTCTGGTTTAGCTCACATCCCCAAGCAAGATTCTATATTGGATGTTTAATTAAACTCAGTCATTACCCTTATGGTATCCAATCAAGACTCAGGGTCTGATGTTATCAATCACCATTTCCGTAATTGCAGTCATTATTATAAATTAATGGAATCAGTAATGAGACACATCAACACATTCAGTTTCAAAAAACACAGCAATGGGTATACATGATTTATTTGGTGTTTGTACATTGTAACTAGGCATCTGCATTTTCCGCTAATGCAAAACTCACCACTGATGCAAGGATGCCTATTGCATCGGCGTTACTTTTGCTAAGGTGTTTTTAAAGGTCTCCTGAAATGCCTTGAAATGTGCAGCATTTTCAAGTATTTAAACGGAAACATTAAAACAGGGCAGGGCATAAAAACTAGCTCCTCTCTTTTTGAAAAAAATATATCCAAAAGCATTTAATTTGTATTGCATATCACAGCTCTGGAAGCCAGAGTCTTTCAGCTGAAGCATATCTGACAGCTTTATAACTTAATAACCCACATCCAGACAAAGGAGTTTGCAATGGTGGAAATTTAAAACCAGCTCCCTGCCTGAACATGTGCATGTAATCTGTCAATCAGACACGCTGAGTATGCAGATGTGGAAGATAAGCACAGGTGGACTACAGCACCAGCACTGAGAACTGTGTGTGCCTCTCACTTATATGCCTGTTTCTGTGGCAACCTGCTGCTACATGGTAACCAAGCGACAAGGGCATGCTGGGCTGCGGTTTGCTCCAGTGTCAATTTACTGAGGAACTATGAGGCACATTGAGAGATGGCATTAGTGCAAGAACATGAAACAAATATCTGTAAGCAATACTTATGTCTTTTGAGCTAAAGACAAACATTTGCTTACTCCAGAGGACCATGAACACCAAAAACACCACTGTTGAAAATGCCAGAAGAGGCATTAAGAGGTCATGTACATAAAATTCCAGTGATTGTCAACTCAGTGAGAGTCTGGCTGCCAAAAGGACACCAAATTATTTACAGAAATAGATCATGGAGTATTATACTGAATGCTACACTAAAGCAACATGTGTCATGGACACTTACTAGGCCACTGTTGTTGCTATTTTTATTTAAAACTATTAAAATCAATCATACACTGACACACTGAGTTCCAATTATTAGACCTATTTCACCACATTTTTAAACATGATAGTTTTAATAACAAATTTTAGTTTTGACTTTTGTCTTTACCATGATGAAAGTACATAATATTTTTCTAGTTATTTTGCAAGAAACTAGTATTTAGCTTGAAGTGCAATTGTAAGGCTTAAATGGGTTTATTAGGTTAACTATGAAAGTTGGTTTAATGCAAATCATTGGACAACAGTGGTTTGTTTTGTAGCCAATGGAAAAAACAATATTTAAGGGGGTAATAATATTGACCTTAAAAACTGTTTAAATTTTTTTTATTCCAGCCAAACTAAAACAAATAAGACTTTCTCCATAAGAAAAAATATTAAAAATACTGTGAAAATTTCCTTGCTCCATTAAACATCACTTCATATATATAAACATCTAGAATTCATGTGAATAGCTTGTAATGAAAATAAGACCTCACCAAACTTCCTCAGCTGTCTAAGAACTAAATTCTACATGATTTTCTACTTTTTGGAAAATCAAAAGAGCCTGAGAGCCTCTATTCTGTTCTATGGCACGTGTAAGGTGTCAAATATACTCTATAATCAAAATATTATATCTAATTACCTCATCTGATGATATGATACCAGTTATGCAATTAGCTGATGGCTGCAGTTCACTTAATGATGTAGCTAATAGCAAGAGCTTCTAAATTCTTAAAATTAAACCTGTTGACTTTGCTGAAATAACTAAAACTGCTAAAACTAAAATGGAAATACAAATAAATAAATATCGAATATGCTATATCGAAATATAAAAAATTACAAACAAAAATAAAGACTAAAACCTAAAATTTTATTTCAACTTTGATTAACAAGATCAACTTATTTTATAAGTTAAAGTAACGTAATAAAATACAATATGTTGTCATGACTTGTTGATCATATCATTCCTCACTGTGTACTTTCAAGGGTGCTTTGTGAAGCTGCTAGATGTTGCTTACTAGTCAAAGTCAAAAGATCCGGTTTAAAACTTGCCAAAGTCGCCATCACAATTCTAGGGTTTAGTTGGCAGAGTGTTGCTAAGCTGTTGCTAGCCATTTAGAGAAGTTGTAGCATGTAGCTATGAAATTACTAAGCTTTGCTAATGTTTGCTACAGCACTGCCAGGTGAAAATCCTCCTCTATTCATTCATTCTATTCATTTAATACTTCAGGGAATGATTCAAATCTCTTAACCCAGCCGCAAAGCCTTAACAACCACCATTAATAAACCCTATTGTGTGAGGACTTGCCTTTTTATGTTTGTTTAAACTGTGACTTACTGAATCAATCTGCCTGCACTCAGTGTTAAACCTTCATTCAGAACAAGTCAAAGAGAGAGAGAGATACAGATGTCGAGTAAGCTACCTAGAGACTAAAGATGCGGAGAGAGACAGAGCGAGAGGCCGTGTGGCAGCAGCAGTTAGCAGCAGCGTTGACATGTCTTTGTTCAGACACAGTGCTGCAGTCTTGCTGCAGTGCAGATGATGTCATCTCCACCTGCTGCCGCGACTGTGCTCAAAATGCCACACACGTTCACTGCAGAGGGAGAGAGCCTGGGGGAGGAGCCACACGCAGGGGGCGGAGAAATGGAGACCACCAGTCAGAGCTGAAGCAACACGCTGGCATGTGCAACACCTGCCTATTAGTCAAATACTATGAATGTGATAGCTTAAATGTGACAAGCATGAGAGATGTTTAATTGAAGAAATGTGAACTAAACGTACAGACCTGTATTATTAATTTCCCTTCTGCTCCTTAGATATTAAAGAATTTGTTCACGCAAAAATGAAAATTCTTGGTTGATTTTTGGAACACAAATCAAGATATTTCAGACGAAATCAGAGAGCTTCCTCATCCTCCATTCTCAAAAAATTGTGTTTGCTGTTTGTTCAAACTACATACATTAAATGAAATTCTTGAGGTTGTTTTTAGGACAACTTAATTGTTTTATGTTCAATCCACTTACATTTGTAAAAACTAATAAGCTAACTTAATTTCTTCACGTTGTCCCAACAAAAATGCTGGGTTCCACACAATCGATTTTTTTCAGTGTACAGCAATTGTCATGAAATGTTCAAAGTCTAGAAAAGGAACTAAAACATGGCCAAAACATTCCATGTGACTTGGTGGCTCAACTGTAACCATACCACGCTCCATGAACACTTTTGTGCACCAAATAAAACTGTAAATATACTTTGTTTGCCAATATATTCTCTTACTTGTCAGGTTATCAAGGTGTGTGTTTACTATGGGGAGTACACTGTATTGTCTTTAGAGTAAGCAGTGCAACATGCAAGCATTTTATTATCCATAGTAAACATGTACCCTGACCTAATGCAGAAGATTTAGGTAAACAAAGTCCATTAATTTGGCTCACAAAATTGTTCATGGAGCTTTGTATGATTACAATTCAACCACTGAAGTCACACGGACTGTTTGGACAAAATTTTTGGTTCCTTTTCTGGACTTTCTCGTAAACATTTTTGTCTATGGAGGATGAGGGAGCTCTCTGCTTTCATCTAAAATATACAAATTTGTGTTCTGATGATAAATGAATGTGTTTTAGGAGATTGAAACAATATGAGGGTGACAAATTAATCAAATATTTTTCATTTTTGGGTCAACTAATCCTTTAACCTGCATTTATGGTGAATATTTATGGCACACATCTGCTCCGAAAGTCTGTAAGACTCTTTCTGGCCTGGTTTATCAAATTGTTATTTAAAGAGTTGACTGCTTTGCCATTTTTATTTTGTTTTTCTAAAATAATTGTCTTCCATGAGATTGTACTATGGGGCTGTTGAATGCTTGATTATGATTGGCCGATGAAAATTCTAAGGTGTGCAAATTATGTTCAGTGATCTGCACAGCTAAAGTAGCTTTAGGCTTATTGACTGCACATTTCCATATTACAATGGTGAATGATTTCAGTTATTTCACAGCCTACAACTGTTAAAAATAAAAAATAACAATATAAAATAAATAATTTTTAAAAGTCCTACACATATGAGCAGTTTGAGGACAAAAACCTGACAAATGTCTTCAAATACAACATCTTACCAGTGTTTTTAGGCATGGTAACCATAGTATACCACACCTAAAATAATAATAAAATTAATAAAAAATGTATAAGCAATAATTGCAAATTATGTCAACAATTTCAACTAAAGCAACAACTAAAAAGATTTTGTATTGTGGCACAGCTGTTGTAAAACTCAATTTGTCCTGAAACCACAATTATACAATACAGTCCTGTTTTATTTATTACAGTTTGTCAGTGAGATTTGCTCAGAAATGTAATTAAGCAAACAGTATAAGTGGTCTAGTGAAGGAACACAAACTGGCATCCAACATACTGGTATGTGCTTTCAATACAGTTATTGCCAAATTAGCAGATGATTGTGATTAATTAATTGATAGAAGCAGAAATCATGACCACGATTATTCACGCAGCCCTAGTAGAAAGTGTTAAACCTATAAATACATTTAAAAATGTCGATGAGAAAAACAACACTATATAGAAAAGCAGTCAAACTAAATTGTGTGACTATAAATGGGGTTTAAAATTGGGATTAAATTTACTTAAAGAAAATAAGACTTTTTTTCAAATCTAAATATGTTTTAAAAAGCCATTTTTTTCAGCCAATGTTTATTGTGCATTTTCAAGGTGTTTTCTGCTGGATTCACAAGCCTAAAATATCTCAAACTCCACTTTCAGCATCACATCTGCAAAACTTCTAAGTGTGAATGCTGTAATCTTATTAATATGGGTGCCAAAATAGGTGCGACAAACCTCTCCAGAGACCGCTTTAAAAGTCAACTTACCTAAACGGCCCCCAACACTGCCTCCAGCTTCTGTTTAAGCCTTTTTAACATCTCAATGCACCTTTCAACCACAACTTTCTCTGCTCCACTTTTTATCCCTGCTCTTAGAATGACTCACGGGCACTGAGTCACGTTCACAAACGTCAGATATATATTGTGTATGAGTTGAGAGATCCTGGGGTGTAATGGCTGAGAAAGAAAGAGGGAGCTGACAGACAGCTCAATGAGCGGAGAACTTCATTAAGGTCTATTCACTATTTATTCCTGTGGGAGACTTGATGAGTCAGGAGCTGAAGACTCTCCAGTGTGTGTTCATTTGCAGCTTAGGAACGGCTTCTATATCTTCAAGGACTCCATATACTGTACACAAACAAACATGCTACACATAGAGACAGAGATGTTAATGATCCGTCTATCTGTCCTTTAAGCGCTGAGTGTGTAGTTATGAGAGCAAACACCTGGACTGCACTCATTTGTTTCTATTGTTTCAATAAACTGCAGTGATAATGCACTGCATTAATATATAATTACATGCAAGAGGACGTAAGTGCTACAGTATGTGGGTGTATTGTGTCATTAAAGTTTACAGTGTACACTTACATGAGATTATACGTAATGTTCGACTTTGTATACATATATATACTGCACAGTATTAAGATTATGAGTTTATAAATAAATAACAAATAGTTAATTTTGCTGGAAAATAATGATATATGGTAGAGGCATTAAATTAATTTAGTATGTTATTAAAAGTGTGGCACAGTAAAACACAGAACCTTGATTGGATGAAGCGGCCATACTGTAGCTGTGCTGTATCATAAATAAAATGCAGTTGTTGACCAATCAGGATCAAGGAATAGAACAATTAACATATTTCTTTTCTGCAAGACCCTTCCGTCTTATTTGGTCACATTCGTGGTAGTGCTCATTGCATCACAGAAGTGCCATTGAATGAACACACTGTTTGTATGCTGCTTACAAGCAAGCAAGAAAACAAACAAATAAAAAAACATGGACAGCAACTATGATTTTGACTATAATGGCACATTCTTGCGAAATATGAATACGCTTTCCCACAGCTCATAACAATCACATTAAGAAAAGTATTTTTTTTGTGGCTGTTCAAATGCATTCGACTACATGAGCCTTTACTTTACTGAAGCAATCAGATCTGATGCATTTTTACATCCTCTGAATATATGGCAAAAATAAAAACAGACAAGCTCATAACATTTAAAATCATGTTTACACCTGTTTACAGCATTGATTGAATGGACATCTTGGTACCGTGTATTATTTTTCAAAGTAGTAACGGAAACAAAGATTTAATTAGCTTTTCGCCTTCAAAGTTTCACACTGAATTCTGTGTATTATTTGCCTTGTCTTTAGTTTTATTTGCAGAATTGATTAGATACGTCTGAGTGAAATCTATTTGAAACTGTATTCTGCCAGCTCACGAACAAGAAGAATAGACCGCTGCTATTCTTAACTACTCATCCATCACAAAATCCCATGCATGGCCATCAGGTGGTGGATAATACCCCGGCTCTCGAAATAATGGTATTCTGGAGAAGCCCCTTCCTGAGTTAAGCTCCGCCGGTTGACGTAGGCTGGTATTTAGTGGAGGAGAGGGGGAGTTTTGCTGGCAGAGGTTCTACCAGATGAGACTACCATCTGCATTCATCCTCTCATACAGCGGAGTGAGAACATGAACCAGCAGAAGACCAGAGGACATGCATGTACTGTAGTATCTCGCACTGTACAAATATGAACAACACACTACAGTAATGCATTGATAACTCTTAATACTGCTCCATTACAATCAAAACATGTTTATAGTAAATAATGCAAGTTTTCATAATGTACAATGCTAATATAAAAATGAAAGACTGAAATATTATTAGAAAGATAACAAATCAAAATACAAAATAGCTACTCAGAATTAAAGGCAAACTTCACACAAACATAAAAATGATCCAAACCAGTTTGCATTTCTTTTTTCTGTTTAATGCAAAATAATATATTTTAAAGAATGTTCAAACCAAAGCAGTTGCCCTTGACTTCCATATTATTATTGTTTTCCTTACAATGGATGCCAATTGTTACCAGTTCTACTAAATTCAAAATATATTCTTTATTGTTCAACAACAACAACAAAAGGAAATTCATAAAGGTTTGGGACTACTTGAGGGTGAGTGCATTTTCATTTTTGGATAAAATATCACATTGACAACCAATGGATGCAACAGGTGACTGAAAGTGAGAGGTCTACCAAGAATAATTGAATAAACAAACATTCATTCATTCACCTTCGGCTTAGTTCCTTTGTTCATCAGGGGTCGTGGCAAAATGAATCGTCACGGAATGAATCGCCAACTTATCCAGCATATGTTTTACAGAGCGGATGCCCTTCCAGCTGCACCTCAGTACTGGGAAACACCCATACACACTCACATTCACACACACACTCATACACTACGGCCAATTTAATTTATTCAATTCACCTATGGCGCATGTTTTTGGACTGTGGGGGAAACCGGAGCACCCGGAGGAAACCCACGTGAACATGGGGAGAACATGCAAACTCCACACAGAATTGCCAACTGACCCAGCTGGGACTCAAACCAGTGACCTTCTTGCTGTGAGGTGACAGTTCTAACACTGAGCCACCATGCCGCCATATAGTCAAAATTAGGAGTTCAAATTATAATTATGGCAAGAAAACCTGAAATTACATCATTCTAAATAATAATAGTGAAATTTATTTCTGATGTGAACAAAAGAAACTAGAAATGGATTTAGGTGATTACAGAATTGTTAACTCTGTATATGTGCTGTATGAGAAAATGTATTCATCACAACTGTTGCAGTAGTCGTGACTGGAGAGTGTGTATTTATGTGTGTAACACACACAGCAGTCCTGTGCTCCTGTTTCAGCAATGAGGACAACAACACACCAGCCAAGCTCTTAAGTGAGCTTGAAATATTCAAAAACGCTGAACAAATATTACAGCACGATTAGCACTGCTAATCTTTATATGTTAGTTTCTAACTTAATTTTTACAATGAAAAGACCAATATTTAAAATAGGTATAACTACAAGACTGAAAAGAGTCTAATCAAAGAAATGTGCCAGATTGACCACATAAACCCTGCTGGACATTGTAGGTTGAGGTTTCTTTTTATGGCTAAGTTAATGGAAAACCATGGCAAATGCACAGCATGCCTAGATAAGTGTTTTTGAACCATGTTCCTGGAGGCACACCAACAGTACATATTTTGGACGTCTCCCTTATCTGACCCATTCGTTTCAGGTTTTGGAGTCTCTTCTAATGTTCTGATCAGGTGTGTTTGATTAGGAAGAGGTTAAAAATGTGTACTGTTGGTGTGCCTTCAGGAACAAGGTTGGGAAACACTGGCCTAGATGTTACGCATTCAAATTGCTATGCCAAAAGTACACATCCTTAACACAAGGAAAGATAACATATTCATATAACATACTCATATCTATTATAAAACTTTTACTGTTGATAAACAATACCAGGGGCAGCACGGTGGCACAGTGGTTAGCACTGTTGCCTCACAGAAAGAAGGTCACTAGTTCGAGTCCCGGCTGGGCCAGTTGGCATTTCTGTGTGGAGTTTGCATGTTCTCCCAATGTTCGCGTGGGTTTCCTTCGGGTGCTCCCATTTTCCCCACGGTCCAATACATGCGCTATAGGTGAATTGAATAAATTAAATTGGCCATAGTTTATGAGTGTGTGTGAATGTGAGAGGGCATCCGTTGTGTAAAAAAACATATGCTGGAATAGTTGGCGGTTCATTCCACCGTGGCGACCCCTGATAAATAAGGGACTAAGCCGAAGGAAAATGAATGAATGAATGAATGAATGAATGAATAAACAATACCAAAAAAGACACATCTAAAACTCTGTACACAATTGGAGACTGTCAGTTAGTGGAAATATAACACACCGGTGGCCCTATTTCCCACCGCTGAGGCTTCTGTCCCAGAACACGAATGCTTAGACAGAACAAGTCTCTTTCTTTCAGTCTAGACTTCGAAAGCGCTGCGAACGAGGACAAACTGCCAGTGCTGCAGAGAGTGCTATAAGATCACAGTTCACACACAAACAAACAGACAAAACACCTCTTTTTCTCAGGTGATATAATAACAATTGTCTGTTTAAAAAAAATGGGTTAAGCTCTTCTGCCCTGATATTGAGATCTGAACCTCCAGCTCCAGCTGACCTTGCTGTGTAAGTGTTTAACAAAGCTCAAGCTCTAGCAGGATATGTCGGTTTATACCTGCTAAATGCTGCTGTGCCAACAAGGTTACAAGCAATTAAATGGGTTAACATGTGCGTGACCCTTTTGGAAACTCTGACAGATAAAAGGATGAAGTGTTTCCATGACTTGGCATTTTGCTAGTCATACGCTGTACACTACTGTCTATCACTGGCATTGAGGAAGTTTGTGAACTTTTACTTTGTGATGTTTATTTAGGTCAATTGTTAATACTAAAGAACATTAAGCATGGTACTGTCCATTGCTTTGTCTGTTTTTTGTTCTGTTAAAGGGATAGTTCACCCCAAAATTAAAATTATGTCCTCATTTAGTCTTTTTGACATTTAGTTCCTTTCTTTTGTTGAAAATAAAGAAAGATATATTGTAAAATGAAAAAAGAAACAGCATTTTTGCTCCTACTATGGATGTTAATGGCTGGTTTCTAACATTCTTCAGAATATTTCCCTTTGTGTTTAACATTTAATTTGTTATTTAACATTTGTTATTTAACATTGTGTCTAAACGTTTATAATCACTTGTGTGTGAGTGAACGGTGAGGAAATTTTCTTTTTTTGGGTGAACTACGGTATGTCTTTTATTTGAACAAATAAAACAGGTACGTTTTCCCAAAGCAGAACATGATTTGAAATGAATCTGTTGAATGATTGATTCTCAGTGAAACTCACTCGTGAAGTTATTGGTACATTCAGTACAATTTCCTAATGGCAGAATAAATGTGGCCTCACTTAACCACATACTGGGACGAAAGATCGACATTCTGTACTGTACAGACTGAGAAAGGTATGTGTTGAGACATAAGTTATTTGGAATAATGTATACATCTAAATTAACAAAAGTTAATTTAACACATCATTCATGTCAAGAACACACACTCACTGTGGGTACACATCACAAGTCCAATCACATGCAGCAACTCTAGGGTCTACCAATCTGCTGAAGTTCAAAATGAGTCTTAGAAATTGGAGGACAGTTGATTGAAGTTATTTTCGGAGCCAGATGGGCTGATCTGAGAATTTGCAGAAACTGCTGATCTACCTTAATTTTCATGCACAACCATCCTTAGGGTTTACAGAGAATGTACCAAAAAAAGAGAGAAAATATCCATGATCAGCAGTTCTGTTAGTGAAAATGCCTTGTTGATGCCAGAGGTAAGAAGATAATGCCCAGATTGGTTTGAGCTGATGGAAAAAGGCAACAGTAAAATACAGTAAATAACCACAGGTCACAACCAAGGTCTCCAGAAGAGCATTTCTAAAGCAGATAGGACCTTCTAGCAGATGAGCTACAGAAGCAGAAGAGCACTCTAGTGTCAAATAGCAACAAACTGAGGCTACAATTCACACAGGCTACAATTGAAACAGGATATTGATTATTTAAACGCCACAGGCTACCTAAATATTATTGCTAGCCATGCCCATCCCTTTATGGCCACACATTGTCCCCATCTTGTGCTGGCAGCTTCCATCAGAATAACACAAATATCAGCTTTAATCACTCTCAAAGGTGACAATGAGTTCACTATATTCTAATACTCTCTAGAGTCACCACATCTCAACAAAACACTGGGATGTGGGATTTAGTGAGTCTGGATGTTCACCCGACAAACCTGCAGCAGCTGTGTGATATAATCATGTCAACATGGACCAAAATCTTTGTTGAACATTCCCAGCATCTTGCTGGATCTATGCCATAATTCTGTTAAATTCACGTTTATTTATATAGTGCTTTTCATAATAATTATTATTTCAAAGCAGATTTACAAAATGCACACATTATTACACTACAGTCAAATAATTTAAAAGCAAATGGGTCCATGCTGGTACTAATAAGGCATACCTATCCTGTGAGTTTATATAGAAATAATATATAATAATAATAAAATATAAAACATAAAGATGAGCTATGACGGCATTGGTAGTCTAGTGGTTTACACCCCACATTTTTCTGTCCACACTATAATGTCTGTCAAATGACAGGTATAAAAACCCCTCAAAATTAAATTTATGAAATTATACATATAGTCAAGCACACTGGCCTAGTCCAATTCCTGAACTGAATCCAATTAAGATGATGTGTGACCTTAAAAAGGCAGCTCACACTTGAAAACGCTCCAATGTGGCTGAATTACAACAATTCTGCAAGTTATCGAAAATGCTTGATCGCAGTTGTTGTTGCTAAGGGTGGCCCAACCAGTTATTGGGTTTAGGGGGCAAACAGTTTTTCACACAGAGCTATGTAATTTTGTGTTTTGTTTTCCCTTAATAATAAAAACCTTCATTTAAAAACTACATGATGTGTTTACTTGTGTTATCTTTGATTAATATTTAAATCTGTTTGATGATCTGAAACATGAGATCAAGTGTGACAAACATGCAAATAAATTAATAGAAATCAGTTAGGGGGCAATCACTTGTTGTATATATATACATATATATACATATATACACTCCCCTCCTTTCACCATCTTTCCAAATCATCCAGCCTAGATTCATCCAAACTTTATTGCTGTCTCCTTCTGGTTGAATGGAGCCCTCCAATTTAATATCCATACAAACTAGCAGCAAATCAAATTAAATCAGAAGCAGAGCAAACTGCTTTACCCATCCTCCAAGACATGCCCTGGTTATATCTCCTGCTTCATGAGCCATTGTGTGACACGGTTTATCCATGCACTAACAAAGTCTTCCATCATGCTTGGCAATAGTGCAAGGCTAACACAACATTTTACAGACTTGCTGTATTGTCAAAAGTCTTAACAGACTTTTACACAAACCAGTCCACAAAAATCTCACAAAAGACTCATTCTTACCATTATTAATGACTGCACTGTTCATGTGAGTCAGCTACATTTTGCTCGGCTCTCCCCATCTATAATCATTCAGACAAAGCACACAAAACAACCAAGCAACAATGCTGACTACAGAGTACAATGTCAAACATTTTTGAGTGATAAAACTAACAGTGGAAATGCTTTCATCAGCAGTATGATTTAGTATGAGCATTTACTCTGTCATTTCCTCATATACATTTATTTTGTGGCTTAACTGACTTTTTAAAAAGACGAAAGCCTTAATTCAAGCTCAAGTCTTAACAAATCTAATTTTCAATCAGTTTCAGTGTTCCTCTAACTGTCTAAGGGCCGCTGCGCCAATCTCTCTAACTGCTGTCTGATTTAACACTAATTAACGATTGTGCCCTTGAGGCACATTGTGTGAGATAAAAGCCACTAAAGCAGAATGTATTTAGCACTGGTCTGGGGTGTATAAAAATATGATGTGGTTTTGACCAATTATTGCTAGAAACAGCCTGAATCAACCATCTGCAGAAATGTATTTGCTTCTTTTTGTCTTAAAAGCAACTGACCACAGAAAAATACTGTGCACGGCATGCTAAGCAAACCATCCAGTTTCTAAAGTAATGTCTAATACTATAAGGATCGACATGTTTCTCAGATCTAATGAAGTAAACTGAGCAGGATGTGGCAGAGTGCAATCAGTAAATAAAGTCTGGAATTGTACAAGAAGCTTTCTAATTTATCACATGACAATAGCTGCAGAAACACTGATAACTGCACACAAATGACCCCTTTCATTAAAAAAAGGACTGTGATGAACTTTTAAAAATATAAGCTGTTATGTTTTTCTGAAGCTCACATTAACTGTTCTGACATATTCAGCAATCTTTTAAATGAGGTCAAATTTAATAAAATGTAACTGTCAGACAAACTGAACTATGAAATAAAGATATTAACATTAAAAAAGCATATCTCTTGTGATGAACTGCCAGTGTTGTAGTCCTCCAAAATTTAGCATTCACAATATTCTGAAACAAAACACAACACGACATTACAGGTGCCTAATTTTTGAGCTCCTAAGTGAAACATGGTAGAGAATATTAATTTTGAAGTAAAATAAAACAGAAGTTGCAGGGTTATAGAGTTCATTAACCCTCTACCGCACCATGTTGCCTCAGGATAATAAAGCAATTTTCCACACTGTGCAAGAACAAACAGTAAAAGAGTGATTGATTTTTCACCCATCAAAAATATATGAAAATTATTCCACTTCATTTTCCAACATTTACGGCTTAAATTTGTTCACCGGGAGCAACATTGCATGACAACGGAGTGGATACAGCTCACCTGCTGCACTGATGGCACATGCAACTATGATAGAAAATATGGCAACAATATGTTAATTTTTTATATGATCCATTATTAAGGTAGCTATATTTTTAAATACCTAAGTTAACACATTTAGTATAATTATACAATTACATAAGACTCATGTAACATTGAATGTAAAGTCTATTAAGCTAATATTAAAATGCAGCACTGATCTTTAAAAACGTTAAAACATTCATTAAAGTGTATTCAAATGAAAACCTTACTTAAAATGAAACCCTTGTATTTTAATCAGTTGCCTCAAAGCAAAGGTTTTGATTTTAGTTACAAGGCACATTTTATGCAAGAAAAGTGTGAGAAACTTTTTTTACACTATTTTGATGATGCGTCCAATATACATAATAGCCTATATATCGCATGCCTATTTCCATTAAGAGCATCACTATCAACAGGTTGTTGAGCATTACATTGTTGGAAAACTATAGGCACTAGTATAGCGATTGCTTATCTCTATTTTCCAGCCACAAAATTCACCCATCAACTCTATAATATAAAGCTCGTTTGTGTAACTTGTGTGATGTTTTTGAATGTTTCAGGCTCTCTTTAAAGAGCGTGGATGTTGAGTCGCTGTCCTCGGTGCTGAAACAAGAGCGCAGATCACAGCACTGCTGTGTGAGTTACACACATAAATACACACACTCCGGTCACGACTACAGATATCAAACCCACTAAATGACAACACCGCTGCACAAATGAGCTGTTTTCCTTACTTTTACCGTGTGACGTTTTGGTGCAATAAAGTGTGATACAATCGAATCTTTGTCATTTCAGCAAACGAGAACCGGTATTTGTTCTATGAACTATGAAAACATCAAATACTGCTAACATTTTAAAAACAGACGAAGTTATGCATCTATCCGGCTCACATTTAAGTGGTCTACTTAAGTTCAGGTACTCCAGCATTTACTCAAACGCATCGTGTCTTCTTGTGACTATTTTGGAAGTTTGACACATTTACTTCAGAAAACTACGAAAAAGCAGCACCCCAGAGGCTAAATTCGGTCAAAATGAGTCTTTAAAAAGAGCAAAGCTATGAGCGTAAATGCAGAACGTGCAGAACGCCGCATTTCACACTCGAAACCGCTGTGTTCACTTGGTCTTTCACAGACGGAAATGACAAGGGTTTAAAGTGAACAGGCTAAGTACATGTTGTAACTTTAGAGACAAAACTACATACACACAGACAGTAGGTTCATTTAAACATGTCCAACCTTCTATTTCACTGTCCATGGAGATGGTCCCTTGTCTTTAGGAAAAGCAGATGTCATTCATCGGCATCCTGGCCACAATGTCCCAAATGGCCGTGTTTTAGCCTACACACGCAGTTTGCCCGTATATTTACTAATATCGGGCAAAATAAATAATCTTTTTTTTACACTAGGGGAATGTCCTAAAAGGTCTCATTAACAATAGAAGAAAGTGTAGAAGCGACGTGCAAGAGCAGAGCGGAATGTAAAGCCCGCTCACTAACTCTCATACTCTCCACCCGCCCCTCTTTACTCCAGCACTACTGCCGGTGTTGCCAAGTCCGCTGAATATAAACCACTTTGTGCTGTTCTTTTCCCATAAAGTCCTTGTGGCTTACGTTTTTAGGACTTATTTCTAGAATACAATCACCAGTGTGGTGTATGTGAATTAAAAAAAATAATAATTTAAATTATATATTCAATGAGAATACCACAACTGTAAATGATTTTCGATTAATCTATTATATCTAATGTTTGTGCTTATTTTCTGCTTAAGAATGACACCACCACCAGCAAGAACAAAACCCAAAGAAATCCCCTTATCTCCCAGCATTTGCTTAATTTTCTTGCGAGCTTTGGCAACATCTACTGCTGCTCCCCCTGCGCGCGCGTGCATGAATCTCAGCGCGATGAGACGCTGCGCACGTGCCGCAGGTAAACAGACGCCCTAGTTTTTCCACGAGCCATAAAGACAAAGCAAAAAAATAAATAAATAAAAATAAAGCAAATGCTAAAATTATTAACAGCGAAAGACAGAGTGTGGCACTGTCACTCTCACTAATAATTACAATGATACCTTTCCCTCAGATTTTCAAACCAAATTAGCTTTTATTTTGGAGGCAACCTACAAATTAACCAGGATATGTGTAGTTGTACGTGACCAGACAAATGAGTTTATGTCTGTTTTCCCACAACGTTCAAATGACTTGAACTAAACCGCTATTACAATCCTGTTTGATCTAACTAACAGATAAATAAAAGCATCGACTGACCACTGAATAACTAGACAGTGATTTAGACCCACGGCGGACAATATGAACTGGCATGAAGACAATAAATTGGTCATGGTTACAGTGCACGACTCCTGCCTGTGGCTTCGTACCTGCAATGCTGCAGAGAGCAGCGAAGCCCCGCCCCCATTCTGCATTATGACAAATCAAGGCAGGCAGCTGTGTGCCATTAGAGCATCAGAGCGCACAGCTGAAAGGAAACGATAAATGTCGTGTCAAATAGCAGACGCTGAGCCTTGTCTTCAAATCGTTCTATTTGACAGTAGTGCTCGATATAGAAAACAGGCTGTGGTTAAATGGCCAGGAGTGAGAGACTCCACAAACCTCCAAAATCCAGTGAATGAATGGAGAGTGATTTTACAGATATGGCCTAAAGAGAAAAAACACCGTCACGTCAGACACGTCCTCGGCGTACAGTATGTTTACATTTAATAAGCAGATACTTCCAAAGGTAGCCACAATACAACTGTTTTATATTATGCACACCATCTTTCCTATACATAGTACTTGTACAAATATTCATTAATTTTTTAACAAAAACATCACTAACAAAGAACATACTTTTAATCTAAAACTTAATGTTTTGTAAGCTTATACACTTGTCCTTTGATATTCTGGCCACCTCACACATTAAAGTTATAGCCCACCCAGAAATAAAGATGAGATTTTTTTCAACCTTGGGCCATTCAAGATGACCAAAAATTCCAAAAACTACTGACACTATGGGAGTATACAAAATAATAATAATAAATAAATAAATAAAAAACAGAACATATACAGCGTAAAACAAAACCTGGCTCCTGATAATACATTGATTTAACTCTTATGAAGTTTTTTTTATTCATTCATTTTGAAATATAGATTGCAGCTTCCAGGACAAGTACCATTTTGATTGTATGTAATTAACAGGAAGCCCAGGATCCAGACTGTCATAAAAAAATTCAGGATAAATAATGATAAATAATGATTTTAATAATAATAACAATAATTAATAATAATGAGTTTCTTGCGCATACTGATAACACACATACTTCGCTTCATAAGACCTCAAGGTATCCGATGAGCCATAGGTAAATAAATTTGTTTTGCCTGTATATGTTTTTTTAATACTCTCAAAGTGCCAGTATTTGTTGCTTCGCCACTTATTACCAAAATCAGCCGTTTCAGCTAAAAATCTTTAATATTCTACTTATGAAAAGAGAGCCATGTATCTTGAATGGCCTGAGGGTAAGTAAATTTTATAGGCAAATTTGCATGAACTCTTGCAAATTCACTTCTGAATACCACACTTGGTTGAGCCACCCATTATTTCATGAGTCAGATCAGTAGTCGGGAATAACTAACAAAATGGCTTTGTGATTTCCTTGCACACACACCCTCATTTCCAGGCAGCACTGTGTTTCATGACGTGCTTAAAGTCAAACCAACTGATGACTCACTCTAATTCAGTTAAGCTTATTCTTAACCACTAATCCACTAAACCTGCCTTTCGCTACTTACGTTTATAAAACACTGAGTTACACTGTAAGCCAAACACTGTACGCCAAACCCCCATTAATGTGGAATGACCATACTGTAGTATAGTATAGATCATTTGATTAGTAATTTGAATAGCTTTAAATACAACGTAGTATGCATTACTTGTTTTTCATACACCAAATGCAGAGAGTCAAGTGCATGCATGGTTGGCTGTGCTCTCTGTGAGATGTGAATGACCTGGTGCTGTGCTGTTTGAATGGGCCTCGTTTGGTCCTCTGTTGATCCCTTTCTCTGCCTTAAGGGCTGTCTGCATTGCAGCTGTCCCTTTCCACAGGCTCCTCCACCATGCCCTACTTTACCCTGTCAATGCACACTGCAGTAACAACCCTCACCCTCCCGCCCCCACCTCCACAGACAAACAGCACCACACACAGGCACTGGCACTCGCTTCTGTACTTAGACTCATAGGAGACAGAGCACTTAGCTTGTCCTTAAAACACACACCCGCACACACACCTTCCATATTAAATATCCACAAAAACTGTACGTTCAATAGATACATGCATGATATCTAGTAAGTGTGAGAGCACATTGCCCGGGGTCCCTTTTTACTGTCAGGGGTGGTTCAGTGCCCCATGTTATACAGCTTCTAGCCCCCCTAATTGAAATAGTGGAATAATGGATTAGTTATATATGAATTTACAAAATAATAACTAGACTGGACAGCTAGTTATGTATGTACTGACTAGTACTGTATGCCATTAACTAGGAAAGATCCAGAGACAAAATCCATAGTGCACAAATAAATTAAAATACAGTTTAAAAAATATATACATAAATGAACACCTTTCTGTATCTTGTGATTTATGTTTGTGCTTTTGAATTGCATTATGGGACCTTGATCTTTTCTCCAACAATTTTTTCTGTTGAAATGTTTGGAAAAAATATTTTTATTGACATTTTTATAGTTGAAGTGATATATTGTTTGGTGTTGTAAAGTACAGTACAAAAACCTGCTTTATAAACTGGCAGTGCTTTTTCTATTATTTTCTTATACAAATTATTGTTTCAAACTACTAAAATGTCAATGGAAGTCACTTTGTTAAACTGCAGAGTGGAATTTTTAACATCAAAAGTCGACAAAGCAGAGATTAAGGACCATAATGCCGTAATTTAGAGAATTTACTCACCTATTTAAATGCATTTGATCTTCTTAAAATGTCCATAGTGTGTATAGTATATTGCTTAAACCATTCAGTTGTAATCTTATATTAGATGTTTGTAATTCGATAGTGATTTTAGGACTACATATACAGTAAAGCAATTTTGACTGCAAATTCTGCAATGTCAGCAGCTATTACAGAACAGATGTAATATGATTAAAAACAAATACATTTCAGTCACGCTCATGTAACAACGTGTTAATGTTATGTTAATATTTTTTATTTTAATGTTAACTGTTTTTAAATAAATTAAAGTTACTTAGCTTAATTCTAGAGCAGTACATGAAATGGTGAATAACGTAGAAAATTACTTAAATTATAAAAATTAATCCCGAATAAAGAGTTTCATACTTCATAGGGAGTATGATAAAAATCACTCAAGTAAATTTACCATTACTTGCCAAAAAATCTAATGCAAGTAAATACTACTCATAAGTAAAAAAGAAGCCCTTCTAATAGTAATAAGTATACTAATACTACTACTAATAATTCTACTAATATTTAAATACTAATAAGCCTACAGAAAGCAGGCTGATGCGTGTTCATGAAGAGCGAAATCTGTGTAACCTAAAAATCCCCAAAAAGGGACGACATGTTAACACTTACTATGCGCACTGGGAACCCTGATTAACAAGCAGCTGGAGCCGCAAACCAAGCTTGTACACCATTGATATAAAACCTGAAAAAATGTGTGCATGTGTTTGAAAACGTTACATTCTGTAGCATGTTTAGTTATTGTTAAAGGACATTTTGTGAATTCAGTCATCATACGATAGGCATCCTTCGTGTTCTCATCATTGACATGCAGTCTGAACAGTCTCTTGGTCATTGCATGTAACAATTTAGCATCTTCTTGAACACATTAAATGCTATAAAGTGTCCATGTCTTTTTGATGGAATTTTTTATACATGATTTGATTGGACAGGAATCACGCGACTGATTATTCAACTTAGCCAATCGTCTTAGATAAGACAAAAATAAACATATAAAGAAGTTACAAGGAAAAAAGAGCAGTAAAAGTACTGATACAACACTAAAAATGTACTCAAGTAGAAGTACACATTTTTTTAAACTACTCAGTAAAGTACAATTCCTGAGAAAAACTACGCAATTAGATTAATTTGAGTATTTGTAATTCATTACTTTACATCACTGGATAAAATAAGTTAAAGTCCATCCGTTTTCTTCTGCTAATCCAGGAGAAGAAAATGGATGGACTTTAATTTATAATCTTAAATTACTGTAATTGAGTAGTTTTTCTTCCTCAGGAATTGCACTTTACTGAGTAGTTAAAAAAATAAAAAATTAAAAGGTAATGTGTGGCCTCTAAAATCACAAATGGCATTTTATTTTCCCCCCAGTCACTGCGATCTAGTCTAGAACCACGACTGTTTACTGTAATACTGGTTTGGCTCAGTCTTCTGCTCTTCAAACATCAGGCTTGTTAAACACATACTGTTTCTGAACGCTGGCTGCAACTCCTCGCTGACCAAACCATTCATCGCAATAGTTTGTCTTGGCTAAACCTCCAACCACCTAATCGGAGCAAGGAGATTAGAGCTTTGGACGTCAAATTGGCAGTCGTGTTGCTTTGTCCATATGCTCTAATATTTTCATAAACTTTGACGCCACAGTCTCGGTTTGAGGTAGCCTGGGTATCGCTGAAGCATGTGTGTGGGATTGTATTTAGTTTGCCAGGCTTTAAAGAGGGCAAATCCCCCACAGTGATGGCATGATTAGACTTAAACCCTTGCGTTTAAGTTAACACTATCAGACTGGGACAGCTAAAGGACACTTGAGGAAAGTTCACCAATGTGTGTGCCAAGACCAGAAGCAAGAAATGTTTAATGGTGGATCTGAGGCAAATGTCTTTCCTTAAAACTAACTTACACTCTTATTATGTACTTAACATAATCTTAAAATCAATAAGTAATAACACTTTAAACACACAATTATTAAGAAAGAACATAGATCAGTATGAACTTTTAAAGTATTTATTATTAATATTTAAAAAAAAGTTAAGTTTAAAGTTGCTTTTTGTTGTTTTTATTTTTATGTAAAAAGATTGTTGTTACCTATATTTTTATTTATTGTTAATAATTTCAGAGCTTTAATCTATTTCAGTTAGTTTCCCAAATGTTACATTTAATAATTATATTTTCTTTCAGATATATTTAAATTGATTAAAATATTTTTAATAGTATGACACGATTTAACAACGAACAAAAGTACTTATAAATTATAATAATAAATTAACTACTTATAAATGTATTATTTATAAATTAAAGCATTTTAGTTCATGATTCCTATGGTGCATTATTTAATTTAACAACCACACTGCATATTGAAGTAATGTTATTAAAATATTGCATAATACAATTGTGCATTTTGTGCAAAACAAAACACAAAAGTTCCATACAAATACAGAGATACAAAGTCATGCCAGATGTGAAGAAGCAATCAACCTTCATCTTGTCTTATGTCACAAAAAGCTCATCAAAGTTGCAGTGTACTATTTCCAGACTGGCCTTCCCCTTGACCTTAAAGTATTAACCACTTATATAAATTACTGCCTCCATCTCCCCTTTGTGCTTGCCATGCTTCAGTTAGATTAAAGCACAAAGAGCAAAACAAGCATCAAAAGCTCCTCCTGTTATTCCTTGAAGCCCTTAAACAGAGAATTAACCTGACCGCAGGGTGGTCTGCACTCCCTCTGACTCTGAATAACACACCTTTGCATCCTTGGTAAATAGGAACAAAGAAAGTTGTAATGTCTTAGTAACATTTTGCTCCAAAGAAAAGAAAAAAAAAAGACCTGCATACACAGTAACATTTATTTTAAACCGGAGCACCGGAGGAAACCCACGCCAACACGGGGAGAACATGCAAACTCCACACAGAAACGCCAACTGACCCAGCTGAGGCTCGAACCAGCAACCTTCTTGCTGTGAGGCAAACGTGCTACCCACTGCGCCACCGTGCACCCCGACTGATTTATTAATAATAATAATAGCAATAATAATAATAATTATAATAATAATACTTTTTTTAGGGCTGCACGGTGGCTAAATTGTCCGTAGTGTATATGTGTGAATGAGTGTGTATGGATGTTTCCCAGTGATGGGTTGCAGCTGGAAGGGCATCTGCTGTGTAAAACATATGCTGGATAAGTTGGCGGTTCATTCCGCTGTGGCGACCCCAGATTAATAAAGGGACTAAGCCGAAAAGAAAATGAATGAATGAATGAATGAATGAATAAATCAGTCCAATAGCTGCTTATTCTGCAAAGTGTACTTAATCATGATTGCTTCATATTTAATCTTAAAATAATCAATAATTAATTAGCAAACATCCAAAATAAGTGGACAACCAGATAGTTTAAGCAAGGTATACACTAAACGCTTTAGGAATAATAGACACATCTCCCTTTATGATGAAATTCACGTGATTGCATACACATGCAGTATTGCCATAGCTTCTTATTATCAGCGATTTAGGGTTTTGTCTTTAGGCTTCACTCATAAATCTATCAAGTTTATTAAAGTCATTAAAGTGGTCAGATGTGGATACTAGCAATATAATGTTATGATGTTCTATTTAAAGTATTTGGAGTTTCCTCTGTTCATAATGGACTTGTTCTTGTTTGCTATTTTTTCCCACCAAGATCTGGCAACATGATCGAATCCTGATTAGAGCTTCACAAAATGAAAAGAAAATAACAAATCACTGAAAATACCCATTTCCATTATTGGGAAATTTCAGTCATCTGTAAATGTTACAAATCAGCCTGGAAGAGGATGTTTGTCTATCAGGTCCTAATGCAGGAAGAGTGTTTGAGTAGCCAAACTATCTCAGAGAATCCCAGCTGGAGAACTGCAGGAGTTAACTGGGTTTTGGGGTCAGAACGTCTCCAAAATTACAATCTGACATCTCTTACATCAGCACAAATTGTTTGTAACAACAGTTTAAACAATAAAGACATTTGTTTCATAGCCTTGTTTGCTCATATTTACCAAGGGTTCCAATTTTAGTGGAGGCCAGTGTACATATCCACCGCCCACCTGTTGTTCCAACTTCAACTGAACACTG
The DNA here is from genome assembly GCA_903798115.1 of Danio jaintianensis. Lineage (NCBI taxonomy): Eukaryota > Metazoa > Chordata > Actinopteri > Cypriniformes > Danionidae > Danio > Danio jaintianensis. The sequence goes on from CAIGQV010019951.1 coordinate 16,961,282, forward strand.
CTTTCTTTCCTAAACATGCCCTATATCCCCATCTAGAGGTCAGCTGTGAGCTAAACATTGCATAGGGACATTAAAAACCACATCTTTGGCAAAGCGTTGCAGATTACATAAACAATGAATAAAACTACAAAGTCATTGTATAATACATATATACATACAGATAACAATAGTATGTCTGACTAGTTTTGTCCACTGGCTGACTCTCTGTGTTTCTGACAGGCAAATACATACTTTGCTGCTGTTGCTCTCTCTCTCTTTCTCTCTCTCTCTCGCTCTTTGTCTTCATTACATACTCTTAATCTCGATCAGATATCATTTTAATTTGTTAATATTGAATGTGGGATAATTAGAAAAGCCTTGGGCCAAGAAGACACCATTATATAATCACCTACTTCAAGCAGCTCAATAATCAGGGGGTCACATGATGGGTTCCGGATTTAGCAAAGGTGATACTTTTTTCTTCTTCTTCGCTCACAAATTCAGAAAAAAGACAGAGGAAGACCTACCGTCAAGTGACAGCCAGTCGTGCTGGGATGAAGGCAGGGAGGGCAGCGCACGGGCTTTATACTCAAACACTACTGAGTTACAGATGATTTGATTACTGACAGCCACCTGCAGAGTCACCAAGCCTGTGTCATGGGCTGCAGACACACACACACACACACACACACACACACACACACACACACACACT
>CAIGQV010019951.1:16962375-16989087 GCA_903798115.1 Danio jaintianensis
ACACACACACACACACACACACACACACACACACACACACACACAATCCCATAATTAGAGAGATCAGAGGAAATCACACTAACACCTTGGAGTTTATTTATCTCTCCCACTTCAACAAATTTGTTAACTTCATATGTAGTTTTAAAAAAGTATAATAATTAGTCTTTATGTGTCGATGTGAAATTACCGGGACAGTAGCAACGCAAAACCCCTGGCTGGATGAGGGAGGCAGGGACAGAAATCTGGTCAAACAGACAAGTGTAGCTGCTGCTGTCTTCCTGCCACGGGCCTGTGATTAAAACCTTCACACCACCCTGAAATATGGAAAAAAATACATCAGAAAGATAATACTATCACTCTTTAAGCATTTCAATTTACAATACAAAACAGTAGGAGAATAAAATATAAGGAGATTAAAATACACATGTTATAGTGCCATCTTGTGGAGGAGAAAAACACTAGACCTGGAATATTTTTTAAATGTGTTTTTAAGGGAATTCTGCCATCTCGTGGTGAAATACTGCAACAGTGCAGGAGATGTTTGGATTTCAAACACAGGGTTCATAAATCATTGCAGAAATTACTAATAAAAATGTATGAATAAATATTACATAAAAAAGTAATAATATCATTCCTAGGCTACTAAACATGTTTTAAAAACGTGATTGATCTAAAAGTAAAGCTGCACTATAATAATAATAATAATAAAATAATAATAATAATATTATTATTAGAACCTTAACTTTAAATAATGTACATTAAGCCACAGAATGTCACCTATGGTTTACTAAACACATTTAATAAAATAATATAAAATATACAAATATAACACTAATAATACACATAGGCTACTAAATGTTAATCTATATTATAATCTATAATAATGTAAAATCTAAATTAAAGCTGTATATTAATACCATTACTACTAGTCAAGTCACTTTTATTTCTGTACAACTTTATACTATATAGATTGTGTCAGAAGTGGATCAAGCTGCGGTGGCAACGCCTGATAAAAAGCAGGGAATAAGCCATAAAAAGTAAGTGAGTGAGTGAGATTGTTTAGACGAAAAAAGAAATCCACACAATAATATTATACTTTGTGGGACATATTCAGCATGTCAGGCAGGTGGAAGGCTAGAGTAGTTCTAGTTATATTAAAACCGATTCAGGTGAGTTTAACATGAATGTCAGTGTTGAAGGATGATCTATACTACTATATACAACTATACAAGTAATATGTATATTTACAATATGAAAATGTATAAACAACAAGTGATATGTACATGTACAACAACTACCTGAATAATGTTTTAAGACATGTTTTGTTTGTGAAGCATTAATACGTGTCATGAGACTGAATGTGAAGTGTTTCATTCAAACAGACATACCTCTGGGTAGGACCACTCTGGAGAGTAATCTGTGACCATAAAAAGTCGCCCGGTGGCCTGCAACATTCCTAGAGTGCCCTGGGCCACTGCTGCTGACACTACTTCAGCGACATGCATGTAGGCCAGTGAGGCTGTCTCTCCTGACCCTCCACCGGCACCAGCGCCTCCACCTAAAGACTGGGGGCTGCAGCACGACTGGAGGCAGAGCTCCGAGGAGCTGTATCCTGCCGCCCTGTTGTTTGCATCCTCTTGACCTTGCTGTTGGTTCCCCCCAGAGTTGGCTGTTCCATCAGACCCAGGCGGGGCCACCAACTGGTGGGTATATAATGTCCCTGTGGCCCCTACAGCTGTGGCTCCACTGTCCACCGAGATGAAGTCATTGATTAGATCTGAAAACTGGTTTCCAAAAGAGATGTCAAAATGATCCAAGCTGATTTCCATTCCCGTGCCTCCCCCACCATTGGCTCCGGCTCCACTAAGCCCGTGGTGGGTGTTGTAGAGCCCCTGAACCAAATTAGCCCCCTGAAGCAGTGGCTGGAGTTGTTGTTGTGAGCTGTTGTTAGGCCCGTTTGTGCTGTTTCCATTCCTCAAAGCTACAGCCTCAGCTCCTGCTCCATTCTCAGAGCTCTGCTGCATGAAGTGATCTGCTCCTGCAGTCTCTCCTCCTCCACCGCAGGCTTGCAGATGATCCCCGGACTTTAGCAAACCATCTGTTCCATTCTCAGTGACCCCAGCTTGACCGGTCCCAACATTGCAGCTCTGATCCATCCCGACCACTTCCTCATGCTCTGGACCAAGACCTGGGAAACCTCCCTGATACTGGAGGAGCTGCAGTGAGCCAGCCTGTCCCTGTCCCTCAGTGGGTGAGCCTCCATTGCAGTTGGGTCTGTGCTGGCCTTGGTGGGCGTGATGGTGGTGGAGGTGGCCATTACTCCCAGGCGATTCTGTCTTGACAACCTGCAGACCCATGTAGGTCCCATCAGGGGCATTATGTTCCATCATGTGGCCCTTCTGGCTGGAGCTCTGACGACCTTGCTGGTTTTGGGATGGCTGTGGTGGTTCTTGAAGGAAAAAGCTTGGAGATCGGTTCTGGTGGGCTAAGCTGTTCATTGCCTGTGTATAACTTACTGCGGTGGGACCGGTGGAGTAGTCTTGTTTTGCATCAATGGCACTGAAATCCATCTGCTCCAAGGTGGTGCTTGGACTTAGACCACCTCCAGAGGGCAGCAGAGAGGAAGCAGGAGTCAAGCTGAGTGAGTTCTGTCCACCGGAGCCATTGGATACGCTACAGCTTACGACTGGCCCTACCTGGTAGTTCCCCTCTTTGGCAAGCTGTTGTTCGAAAGAAGTGTCCTCGGTCTTGATGTTTTTTACCAGTGCAGAACTAAAGCTGTATGTTGGATCTGATATAGTTGGCGAACGTTGCAAACCATTGGTGTTAGCTGTTGAGGAGGATGAGGCACTGGGTGCGACATTCTCCTGCTTCAGTCCATTTCCCCCATATGTCTGGCCCTGCTTCGGGTTATTCAGGAAGCAGTCGGGATCGAAGTTCATAGTGGTTTCTGGGATCTTGATGCTGCTGGAGTCTAGGCTGCTGGAGAGGACAAGCTCCTCAGAGACACCGGAGGCAGACAGCATTGACAAACCATCTGCTCCGGGACCACCTGCATCTGCGCTCCCGCTTCCTGGAAAGGCAAATTTGTGGCTGTCAGAGGTGACTGCTAGGACTAGGCTGTGAGGAGTGGCATCAGGGCCCATAATATGGGTATTGGGGCCTCCGGTGGGGGACATGCTGTAGACGGGATCCCCAGTCACCTCAGACATAAAAACACTCTGGGATAGGCTGCTCATGACGGAGGCAACGTGGCCCATGCCTGTTACTGCTGGGCTGTCAGCCATGTCAGGGTCTGAGTTGAGCCCACTGCTGATGGATACAGGGGAGTTTTGGGTCGTGTCTGGCACTTCCACCTGATTGGTGGAGGAGACCTCAGTGCTATTCTGGTGCAGCAGAACAGGTTTGTGGACCTTGCCATTGCGTTTCTCACGTATGCTCCCTCCTCCTGTCCCGCCGCTGTTCTTGCTGCTGTGGCTGTGTTCTGTCTTACCCTCTGACACGTCATTATTCTGGAGCTCAGAGTGGGTGCTGCTGTAGCCTCCTGAACGAGGGTCCACTTTGGGAGAGATAATGCGGTGTTTGGCGCTGTTACATTTATGATGCACACTGCTCCCAGCACCTGCAGAGACATATCAAAATGTTAGTCATTCCTGAATCTTTTTATCCATGACTAACTACAACAACAAACAACAACAATTATAATAAACTCTTCTTGTTCCATTCTTATTTGTAATAATGTCATATATTCTATTTTATTGAGAGTAAATAATATCACTGACTGCTAATGGCATTTAATACTTTTTTATTCGCACTGTCAATCAAAACATATTTGCAATGGTTAAAATAATTATTTATTAAAAACAACAACAACAACAACAATTATAATAAACCCTTCTTGTTCCATTCTTATTATTAATAATGTAATTTATACTATTTTCATTCATTCATTCATTTTCTTTTCGGCTTAGTCCCTTTATTAATCTGGGGTCGCCACAGCGGGATGAACCGCCAACTTATCCAGCATATGTTTTACGCAGCGGATGCCCTTTCAGCTGCAACCCATCACTGGGAAACATTCATACACACTCATTCACACACATACACTTTGGACAATTTTAGCTTACCCAATTCACCTATACCGCATGTCTTTGGACTTGTGGGGGAAACCGGAGCACCCGGAGGAAACCCACGCGAACACGGGGAGAACATGCAAACTCCACACAGAAATGCCAAATGACCCAGCCGAGGCTCGAACCAGCGACCTTCTTGCTGTGAGGCGAACGTGCTACCCACTGCGCCACCGCGTCGCCCCTAATTTATACTATTTTACTGAGAATAAATAATATCACTGACTGCTATTACTATTATTAAGTGTTATCAGTATTAACATTATAAACATAAATTTTGTGCATATATATACTTCTATTTCATTACCTTAAAAGTGTAATTTTGCCCATTATTATTAGCAGTATTATTAATATTTACATTTTTATTAATTATATGATATTTTTATTATTACATTTTATTATTACATATTATTAATAGTGTACCTAAATGAGCATATTCAGCAAAATTCCTATCATTTATTCATGAAACTACAAGTCAATATCACAAACTACCCTACTATTTTATATATGACACCACTACAAGAGGCTCTGTTTGCTTTGCACATTGAAAATAACAAACATTTCAGAGAACGACCCGCATAATGTCTTTGAAATGGAATAAAATGCTTTCATGCTGATACTTTGAATGAACACTGAGATTAATTCAAGCCTTTATAGAGAGCATCAATCATCAATATTAATCGTTTCACGAGAAGCCAACACATAGCTTTACCATTTAGTTAATAAATGGCTGATATGTCTCATTAGTCATTTTACTGCACACTTGGCAATTGAATTTTTATGAACATACAACAAATGGCTATCCATCTACCCCACAATCATTTGTTTTAAGCACACAATTCAATTTGCTTCAGAGTTACGACACCCTATAGGTGCAACACCATGGGATTGTAAAGTGTTGTGTTGGATATTTGTGATGAAGCACAAGGTGAAAATTCATTTGTTGTATACTTGAGTAAAGAAAAAAAAAAAGTGTGCTCTGACTGGATTGCCCAGATACACAGGAACATTACGCCCCCCAGTGGTGTCATTGCAACAGACAGCTCAATAAATCAGCATATCTAGTGTGGCATTAAGCCTGCTGCTCTACACTCACCACATCTATTAAAGTTCTTGCAGACATATTTAAAGGTCCCATGAAGAGCTTTGAAATGAGCATTTTTGCTCAATGTTTGACGGAATTTCAACTGACACATGAAGACAGAACTGGACAGAGTAGCTCCTCCCCTTAAAAAAGCTGCCTATGTGTTTAGTTTTATCACAGCTCTGTCAAAGCGATTGATTGAGCTCAAGAACATCAAATGAAAAAAAAAAAAGAGAAGCATCTTGAAGGGGACAGGACATGTCAGATACTACAGATCATTTAATTGGTCAGAAGATTTAATGAGAAACTGAAGTATGAGGTGATGTAAAAAAAAAAATCATTGATTCGTTTAGGGGGAAGTAACAAACTGCAAGGTTTAGATGATTATATCTTCTTAATGCAAATTTTGTCACTGTTTTTGGAGCACACCAGATTATAGATATCCTTAAGACTAACATACTGATGCTAGCATCTAAAAAAACTTTTAATTTCACAGGCACTTTAAAGCGCTACCTTCTTCCTCAATCTCCACCCCAGCCTGTCTGTCCTGTCTTACCCAGAGTGCCAGTGCAGAGGCAGTTGTGAGTCCGGGGAGGAGGCTTGGTCTGGTGGCTGTCCAGTATCTGCTGCACCAGCTGCTCCACAGAGAAGCCAGAGCTGCTGTTCCCATTGCTGCAAGTCCACTTGATGCCATGAACTGCCAAGGGAAAGAGACACAGTCGTCAGCCCACCAGCTGAGCCTTCCAACCCCCCCACAACCCCACCAGTGCACTACATCCCTGACCTTACCTCAAATCGCACTCCATATAAAACCTCTTTCTACAGAAAAAGAGTCAGTTATTGCAGGACTACTTTCTGACCTCACACAGGAAAACGGTAAGTGCAAGAACACATTTTGGGGCCTGTTACGGGTACATTTTCAGCTGATGTGGGAGGAAATAAAGGGAAAAAGTCTTCCTCCTCTCAATTCAGCTGAAGTAAAAGCCCCAGCCCTTTGACAAGGCACTACCGCCATCACCATTTCCACAAGCTCAGCCTCTCTCCTCTGAGATAAAAGGATAATAACAACAACTACAATGGAAAAAAAGGCAAAAGGAAAAAGAAACGCAAGAAAAGAAGCGTGTCCAGAAAGAGAATCATTTATTGCAGTTGTTTATTGTATACTTTCTGACCCCAGAGAGGAACATGGAAAGTTCAAGGACAAATTTCGGCCCATTACAAGTGCATTTTTCAGCTGATGTGTGGAAAAAGTAAAAAGAAAAGATCTTCCTGGTGTCACATCTCTTTTCTGTTTATGCCCTGTACTACCATCATGATTTCCAACCTCATTCTCTCTCCTCAGAGAAAAAAAAAAGTAACTGGAAAGATAAAATGGCAAAGTGGAAAAGAAACGCAACAAGGTGATCTCTGGAGAGGAATGGTATTTAGAATATCAAACAGCATCAAGATACCTTAATACGCTTGTGCACGCTTTGTTACATGAGCGAGTGTAACAAGCTTGCATGTGAAAGCGAGGGGAGGAAAAGGGAGGCAAAGAGACAAAAATAGATAAAAGAGACAAAAGCGTTTGGCTTGAACTCACAAACAGTGCTGCGTCACCAAGCAGAGCCGGCACAACAGTTGTCACATACACAGCAGGTTTTCTCCGCTCTGCTGAGCTCTGCCATTCTGCGCTTGGCCAGAGAATCGCAGCGGCGCTCCGTAAGCCATTACACCAGAATGACCATGCTCCAACAGACAAATCAATCTCACAGCGTGAGCCTGAACCAGAGTCGCAGCACAAGGCAGGTCATGTAATGAAAGGGCAAGCTGGTTTGGTGGATACGCCGTGACATCGGCTGCATGCAAGGATCTGAAGAAGAATCCTCTGATTTAAGCTTGCTGGGATTCTTCTACACTTCAGTCCGTAGCAGCCTGCCGTTACTAATGCAGTTTTCCAAACTATCAGGCCTTTGCTCAAACAGCCCGTCTGTCCGTGTTCCTTGTGTTTGCTCCAACACACACTGCTTCAGAGTCTGAGATGCTCTGAATGTTGTTGGGGAATGAAATTCTTGTACAGTATTCCCTTAGCACAACAGTGACTAAACTGGGGTGCAAAGATCTATGGAGGAGTGTAGAGAAAATATAATAGCTGACATCCAATTGAAAGTAATTTAAGTTGTGTTCTTTTGTACTATAATTAGACTAAAAGTGTTTTTAACACATAAATAAAATGTATGATGTTAATATAATATCTATGACAAATATGAAAATAAAAACTTTATTGAAAAACCGAATGTAAGAATCAAATGGTATCATTTTATTTTGATGGTCCATTCTGCAAATTTAGTTACATTACAACTACATGCCAGTTAATTCTCATTAGAGTATCAACAGACTGTCTGCTTAATTTCTACATACCCTGCTCAACCAACATTATTCTGACTATAAGAAAGTAAATTTAGACTATCCCTAACCCTAACTTTACAGTCTACTATACTTTAATCAGAATTAGTTGACATGTACTGTAGTTGGAATGCAACTTATAATCAACAAAATATTTTAAAGGGACCATCAAAATAAAGTGATACCAATAATATATATATATACAATATAATAATAATAAGGCGGCACGGTGGCGCACTGGGTAGCGCTGTCGCCTCACAGCAAGAAGGTCGCTGGTTCGAGCCTCGGCTGGGTCAGTTGGCATTTCTGTGTGGAGTTTGCATGTTCTCCCTGTGTTCGCGTGGGTTTCCTCCGGGTGCTCTGATTTCCCCCACAAGTCCAAAGACATATAGGTGAATTGGGTAAGCTAAATTGTCCATAGTGTGTATGTGTGTGAATGGGAGTGTATGGGTGTTTCCCAGTGATGGGTTGCAGGTGGAAGGGCATTCCGCTGTGGCGACCCCAGATTAATAAAGAGACTAAGCTAAAAAGAAAATGAATGAATAAATAATAATAATATAAATGGAAAAAGCGATAAAACACAACAAAAAGAACATTTAGAAGTTCTCAGTTCTTCTGGATTTTTATTTATTTTATTTTTTTTACCACCCTGTCAGACATTTATATAAAAACAAACATACTTCATTGCATATCTCATAAATCCAGTACATATAAGAGGTCTCTTAAAATTTTATATATTTAAAAAAATATATATAAATAATAATAGAATAAAATATATATAATAAAAAAAATATAATATAATAAGCATTGTAATGATAAACAGTGAATTTGACAACAAAGGTTAGTAAAATAATATACTTATCAATAAACATATTGAAATGAATGAAATAATTAATAAATCTATCATAACAAATATTATAGTCTATTTAATTTTTTTTATCATTTAATAACATATATTTTATATGACATCTACTCTTCATTATGTATATTAAAGTTTTGACCAAAATGTATAGTGGCACTTAATAATTGTTTATTTATTATATATCTATATATATATCTATATCTAGATATATATATAAATATATATATATATATAACGCTTCTGTCAATGTTGAAACTTCTTAATAGAACACTCAGATCCAAAGACTACAGCCACATCCATATCCACATAACCACACCAGCCAACTTGTATACTTAATCGCAGGATATCTTCAGGAAACATCAATCACATCAGATATCTTACACCCTGCTGTGTGTGTGTATATAACAACTGTCTGATCATCTGCTCATGAACAGTAAGAGGGCTTCAAGCGTGGCTGGTCCCTGGACTCTTAAATTCCATCAGCAGAGTGAAATGAATCATGTTCTCTTCGCGAGCACTTCTGTGACTAAGCAACTGATGCCTTCTGTGACCTGCCATCTGACCTCTGTTGCACACGCCAATTTCAACAAGAAACCACATTTGCAATCAGATTTACTAGTGCAACATGATGTATTTCTGGGTGATAATGGACATTCAACAACAACAAAAACAAAATCTAGAGACTTAAAGGGACAGTTCACCCAAAACTGAACATTCTGTCATCATTCTTCAATTGCCACAATCCTGTTTGAGTTTAGTTTTTTTGTTGAACACAAAGAAAGTTATTTTGATAATGGCAACCATTGACTTCAGTAGTATTTTATTTTTACTACTATGGAAGCCAATGGTTACTGGTCTCTAACATTCTTCAAAATATCTAATTTTTGTGTTCAACAGAAAAAATATATTCAAAAAGGTTTGGAACTACTTAAGGATGGATAAACAGTGAGTAGAATTCAATTATACACCAACAATTGTCAATTATTAGCTTGAACATCATCAAATGATACTCTATTTTATTTATGAGTTCATTAGAGTTTTGTTATCTGGAATTTTAAATGCTTGTGCAATTTTTTCTCTACAACATTTAAAATGATTAATATGTTACAGTTATAGTCTTTGGTGTGATCTCTTACTTGCATCTATAAGAAATGCATTTGATGGTGGAAAGTGTTCTCTATATGGCTATGGCCTATACAATTTTATAATTCAATTATTGTGTAAAACAACAGTTATATGCCACAACTTTCCAAAAAGATGTGCAATACATTACAGCTTTGTTACTATATACATCATTATGCAATAACTGGCTACATTTTCACCACCGTCTTGACTACCAGTTTTGTGTGTATTGTTTTTAGGTAGCTATTATTACTTAGATTACATGTATTTATAGATTTTTTAAAGATTGGATGCATAACTTACGCAAGTTACAGTATATGTGACTGACTGTAAGGACTGCTAGAATTTTGCTGTACTTTGCATAACGACAATAAATAATCCATAATGTTAATAATCCTATTAGGGATTGTTAGAATGCATTAATTAGAGAACACTTCTCAAAATAGCTAATCTACATGTTTCTTCACTAGAAGAATAGCATCTTTGCTTTTGTTAGTCTATCAATCTCTCCCTTATCCAAATTGTTCATATGTATATCTGGACCGTAACCAGACCAGACAGTAGATCGGTACTCAGAATGACCACAACACAGTCCTTCACTCAGGTACCTACAGCTAGCATACTGTACAGCTGGACTGACTGGGACCTGCAGCTCTATCAGGACGGACGCCCATCATGCTTAAAGCCACTGATAAGACAGTTTCACTGGTGAAACTGCAGCTCTGCTTTCTTCACTGGCTTGGCCAGAGCAGAACTGGTCCCCTGCTTGAGCTTGGCTTTACCAAAGGTTTTTCATTTCTCTATTTCTGTCATCTGAAGGAGCTTGGGCTTCATGCCACTGTGGCTTTCGGCTTGCAAGTTGTTGATTATAGAGCTGCCTTACAGCTCAATCCTTCAACACTGACATCCTTATTGAACTGGACAGAATCAACATTGAACAGAACGGCTGCCTTCTGTGAATCTGCTTATTTCACACTATTACTGAAACTTTAGTATAATTCTTCACTAGTTTTTATCTCTTTAAAACTGCTTTGGCAAAATTTGTATTGTATACAGCGCTATAGAAATGAAAGTAACAACTTCACCTGACTGTGATGACTGGACTAGAGTTCATGTTGGAAAAATCCAATTATTTGCTATTGATGGGACTATGTCTAAAACTTTCATGGATTAATCGCAGTGTTAATTTTGTCAACAAAAATGGCTTGACACACAAAGAGAAACTTGACAGGTCTGCTGTGCCAGTAATGTGACTGAATGTGTTTGCTCCGATTCACTTATCTAATGAATGCGGATTATAACAAAAATTAAAGTTGGTTAGTTTTCATCTTTTTGACTACATTCTTTTTTTGACAACAATAATGCCGTGTTTATTCATTAGATGAACAGATCAGAGCGTGCATTCGTAGTTTTCAGTCACAGTTTCCAGTTTCTGTTTGTGTCAAGCTATAGGCAACAACTTATTTTTAATGAGGAAATTAACACTGATTAATCACAAAAGCTGAAAAAACCACTTAAAACAGTTTTTTTTTATGTGAAGAATTCTGCCTGAATAGTTATACATTGTTTTGGGAAGGGGGATCAGATGGGACTGTCCCGTATTTCACCTCTATTTTTAGTGTCCTGACTTATTATGAAGAAATTACATTATGTCTTTTTTTTTTTTTTTTTACTTTTCTGTATTTGCTGAACACTCGCGGTAGTCTTCTGTCATGCGAAATTAGCCTAATCAATGGTAGCCAATCTTGTCACATATTTTGAAGAATGAAATGACAATTCAATTTGCATATTGATCAAGCTGCAGTTAATGAAGGCGGGACCTGCGTCATCTGGTATCAGGCTAGTTCTAGAGTCAGAGATTGAGAACGTTAAAGAGATAAAGTCACAAAAGCAATAATTGTACTGTAGTAAGATAAAAAAAAAAAAAAAAGAAACAATATAGCTTGCTGAAATGCATCACATTTCAATGAATTGCTGAATCACTGTTTAAACTGCGGAATGACATCAATAAAACATCTTCTAGATTTTATTTCATGTAATATTACATTAAAATGAAGATAAAACTGGTCGGTTAGCAGGAAAGAAAATAATAGAGGAGAGTTTTGCTGAGTATATGCACTCTATTACATATACATCAACACACTGTATGCATTCATCCAAACTATACCACAAATACTTTTTTGATCCAAGTATTATAACATTTTAACACTTCATCTGTCGACATGAGGCTGATAATTTGTGAAGCTTGTGCAAACATATCCTCATCGCTATAACAGATGCTTTCTTTACTGCAGTTTTCTCATTGCCATCATTTTAGTTGTATAACTGAGAGTAAATTGTGCAGCTCATAGTCAGATATACATGTAAAGTGGTCAGCATCTTGATGTTAGTTATCAGTTATTAAACCAATAAAAAACAGCTTTGCCATGGGGCATTCTACATATAGCACCTTAAATACAACACGTAGTCAAAACTATTCAAGATTTCATCAAATGTCCCTTAAAAAGCTATAAGGTAGAATTTCAGATAACAAGAAATGTCAAAGCTTTGATGATGAATTAAACTACAACTCAAAGGCTTCGTACAAAACTTCAAAATCATCCTGCATAATACAACTTCAGTGCAAAAATAACTAATCCATATTTCACACCACAGTGATGAAACATTGCTCATATCGTGCAAAGCAGGTGATGACGCAACCTCAAACCTGATGCATTTCTATGGCACCTGACGCAAAAGCATTCGAAATGTTTAAAACAGAGACACACAGAAACTTCTCATCAGATGTTTTTTTTTCTCGGAGGATCTGCCAGTTGAGGAACGCACGTATTCAATCCCGACCGCGCAAAACACACCTCGTTCCATTAATGAATGCAAGCTGTTTGTGTATGATATGGGTCACTCAAGGGAATGCACTGGGTTTGTAGAGCTGATGTATAATGCATCCATGAATAATGCATGGCTAATATAGTTCACAATGAATCTCTCCTGACTGTCAACAGGCTTCACGTCCGCATCTCCGCCACTAGGTGGTACTGTCGCTCTTCAGATCAGCTCAAACAAGGGGACGGTTGTTTGAAGATTATGAGGGTGAATCTCGTGGCCTATTAGTCTAGTCTCAACGCAACCAGGCCCTCGGACATCTCGCACCTTTGCCATCCTCCACACCATTTGCAGCGTTAATGACTCGCATGCATTGCGGCAAATGCTTTGGTTGCGGATCAGCTATGGAGTGTAATGAACGCATTAGTTTACAGCACGTGTCTTAAAGTCAATGTGAAAGGGAGCTCTTAAGTGATTGCCACCAGAGCTCTTAAGGGGATCGTAACACACGGCAGCGATTACAATGTCAGCCGAGCTCGTCTGTATTCCCCTCGCTGACATCCAGTGTCTAAAAGTGCTGATGCGAGGGATCCGACTTCATATATTCATTACCTTGACAGCCCTGTCCTAGTTCCAATGATCAATGCCAGGCATCACATACAGAGACGTGTCCTCACAAGACTCTCCGTAAACATGATTATATATGCGCCCCGTTGTTGGCTTTTCTTTATTTTCCACATCCTCATTAGGCTTATGGCGGTATCAAATGTTACGATTAGTTGCTGAAGCTTTAATCACGGTATTATCACTTTAACAGGTTATAAATAGTTTACAAGTATAATAACACAAAAATACATAATGTATTGCTTTATGTATTGTATACATATGTTCATAGTAAACAAATGTGTTGACTAAAATTGCAAAAGGTTTTAATAGGTAACACTTTACAATAAAGTTTAAATAGTAAACGTTAGTTAATGGATTGAAATCAACAGTGACAAAAAGTCTGATTTATTAAAGTTATCAAAATAACAACTTTTATTAACTACATTTAATAAAAGAAATACGACTACACTGAAAAAAATGGTGGTTGCAAACAATTTATATGGGCTGAATTTAAACAAATTAAAGTGAACATTACAAAATTTTAATTTGTTTGTTTAAATTCAGCGCGTATAAATTGTTTGCAACCACTTACCTAAAAAAAAAAATTGTAAATCCAATGAATCATATTTTCAGTGTATGGTTTTAATGTGCTATTAGTCATTACTTAAGAAATTAACCTAATAATAATGTATACTTACATAATCACCTATGATTAATAAAAGCTTTTTACTGTGAGTCTAGTTTAGGGAGCCTTATAGCACAGTGCTAACTTATAGTAGCCCTATAAATAGTCACAGTGTGAATATTCTTAAAAAGCACTCTAAATGCTCTAATAATAAATAATTATTCGTGGTATTTTGAAGTGTCCAGGATTTCAATATTGTGCATGTTCATTATCATGACATATTATTGAATATCGCCATAATCCTAGACAAGTTTTCTCTGGTCAATTTTGTGACCTGCCGTCGATGAAAACATAAACACAGTGTAAGCATATAACACAATGTTGGACGTGTGAAGGGATTCTCTTTCACCCACTCAACTGGCATCAATCAATACATCACTGCTCTCCTCTACTGACTGACTGGAAACCAATGTGCTTCATCACTCTGGACAGCGAGACGCAGACGAGAGGCTCCACTGACCCTGGGACAGCCAGGCGCCTGGAGTGGACACGCACAGACGAGAGGAGGTAATAATCATGTCAAGGCTTCCACATGGAGGTTTGGCCTGCTATGAGCAAAGGGCACAAGGTGCAGTGGGCTGGATGGAAGGCAGTTAAAATAGAAAACCAAAGCAGGCTGAAGTGGAAGAAATGGACTTTTTGTGAAATTTCACTAAAACTGCAACGGTATTGCATCAATCATACTGAAGTTAAACTGATAAGTCTAATAAAGGAGATTACATTAATTCAATTTTGATTTATAATTTTTTTGTGCAGAAAATGACTGAGCAAAATAAATGTTTTAATTTGTTATGATTTAAAATCAGGGCTATTTCAGCAATACTGCTTTCTTAATTATTTTTAAGTAAAAAACAAACAAAAACAAAACATTTATTGATGCCTTGTTAAACTCAAAATAAATAAATATAATAGAAATGTCATGAGCAGTTTACAAACTAAATTTTATATTCAAACACAACTAAATCATAAATTCAGTTAAATTGATAATTTTACGACACACCTGTGTATCAGTATGTATCAGTTTTCATCACTGATAATAATTCAATCGAAACAGAACAAAAATTCAGCTTTAATTGTTGAACAAATTACTATATACATTTATACAAAAAATAAATATTATAAATAAAATAATAAAAGTAAATAGATAAATAAAACTTTTTTTCAAAACAATCCCATTCGAGCCAAAAGAAATAAGTATTTTTCCAATAAATACTGTGAAAGTTCCCTTGTTAAATATATATATATATATATATATATATATATATATATACATATATAAAACAATTGATTAAAAAAATATAATAATATATAATAATTATTATTAATAATATTCAATAAACTTTCTAAACGCCATTTTTAAATCAAACCATGTCGAAAAAATAAGCTTTGTGTACTTTTTTTGTTCACATACTGTACAATGTGCATGAAAAGAGACAAGATAATGGCATGTGATTGGACACTCACACATAGGTTTCAGCTGGCCAATTAGCTCCTCCTTCGTCCATTTGGCCCATTCTTTCTTGTCCGTATTGATGGAGCACAGGATGGGCCCACATGGCTTCCCACAATCCTCAATAGCTGGCACATTCAGGTAGTGGACCAACACAATGTCTGGGTTCTGCAGGGGACACAGGACCAAAAGAGAGAAAGCAGAAAAGTGTGGTGAGTGGAAACTGACTGAAGATGTTCAATAATAGTTGTAACCTGGAAACAATTTTGAACTGAGCTTTTAGATGATGATACAAACTAGGACTGCACTGTATACATGACTTATTGATTGTCACTAAACTAAAAAACAAGCCAGCATAAAATATTCAAACAACTGTACTTCATTTTACGAAATTACATTTAAAGCTAGGTCAAAGATGAGACGTCATATTTTGGTGTCAAATTAAATTTACAAACGTTATTTTAAATGATTTAAAAAGAATATTAAATGCAAGTTGTCGGCTTTGATGTTTCAAATGATATCGTGAAAATAAAAATGTCACAGTATGGGGTGAAATAATGTTCCATCTTCATTCAGTGTAACAGATACATTTATGTAAAAAGGAAATTACTTATTCTGAATTTGACATGTTAAATTATATTATATAAAAGATTAAATTATAATATGAAATTTTTTTTTATTGTAAATTATTCAAACTTTTTGCTGTCAAATGGATAAAACCCAGTGGTTGGAAGAAGAATTGCAAACAATAAAGTGTTCAAATGACAGATAAAAGTAGGTATTTCAGGCTGATGCTTAGTTTTGGAATATTTTCATCAAATAATTTTTGTTCTACGGTACATATGTTTGACAGGATTTTAAGTAAACTACTATTACACTGAACTTATTTTTGTGTCTGTAAACCATGGTAAAAATGCCATCATTTCTATCAAACAAACAAACAAAAATGGATTAGATGGATTAGAAATGGTTTAGAATGCACAAAATTTACAAAAATTAAACAAATTAAATTGTTAAATGTTTAAAGCCATACTTTTATTGGTTTGATGTATGAAAACCCATTTTTTGTCTTTAACTAAGCTGTAATTTCTAATTTCTAGCTTGTTATAGTTATATTAAAAGTTCAAGGAAAATCTTGTAAACTTTACATTTGCATTGAACAACAACAACAACAAAAAGTAAACAAACATATAATTTAAGAAATTAAGAAATACATTGCAAACAACATAAAGCCCAAAATATGCACTGTAAAAAGCGATTAGTTACTTTACTTTAAAAAAGTCAGTAAACCGGTTGCCCTAAAAGCAACAAGTTGATTTTACCTTAAAAAATCAGTAAACCCATTGACTTAACGTTTATACTACTTTTATAATTATGCACATAGTTTGTTTACTTAATAATGATAAGGCAACGAGTTTACCCTCTTTTTTAAGTAAATCGTTTTTTTTACAGTGTGGAAAGTGATAATGTTGGTACAGAACCCCCCCCCCCCCACCCCCCCAGATAAATACAATTTAGTTTTAAAAATTCACATTGTTGTGGATGTAATAACTGGCCTATTAGTTATTGTTAGCCTGCATATTTGGCAGCTAGCCAAAACACTTGACCACATTTATGGAGAATAATTTGAACAATGTCCTCCACTGGCCATTCTCCTCCATCATTTGAAGAATGACTGCTGTCACGATCACTAGAAAACACACACAAACACACCTCTTCGGAATAAAGCAGCTCAGCGTCTGCTTTCCACAGGCACCACCAACATAACATTAATTGCACAGGAAAATAGCGCTGAGTCTTGTGAATAAGGTGTAATCTATAATAAGCCAAATTTACATAGAAAGAAGGTGTGTTTGTGCTGAAAAGAATGACAATGATTTCATTTCAATACACACGGTGCCATTAGTTAAGCCAAGAGCAGTTAGTGAATAAAACTTATAAAATTATTTGCTAACAGTATATAATGGTAAAGTTCATCAAGGTTAAAACCAGGAACAGAACATCCCAAACAGAAAAGTATGCATCAGTTGAAGCACCTGTTTGTTTTTTTGTAACATAATGATTTTCAACTCATACTGTGTATATAAACAAATTCTGCCAATTTAAAGTCAACAAGTTTTGGCCGGATACATTTTAACTGCTTTTGAATAAAAGGCTCGTTTAAAGTGTAGCTAAACAGAGTGAATAACATCAATTCTGTTTTGTAATCCTAAATAGTGTTGATTACAAAGCGCACAGAACAGGTCACACACACACACACACACAATGCCATGTGCAGTGTAGATACATAATGCATACGCAAGCTGAATCCGTACTCTGAAACAGTGGTGAAAACTGTCCCTTTCATTAGCATTTTTATTAGTTTTATGAGCGTTACGTGCTGCGGCTCTGTGCATTTCTCCTGGCCTGCAGCTTTACACGTCCACGTATATGTGTGGAAAATGTGTGTCCTGCATGCTCAATGGAGTAATACATACAAACACAGACATTCATACAGCCGCCGGCACTTTCACTGAGAGAACCATGGTAAAAAACACTGGCTCATGTCCATGTCCAAAAGCAGCTGAAAAAGAATTTTAAATTTGATTGTATTATGTTATTTTTATTGTATTTAATGTAATTTTTTTGTTGTTTTTACATTGATTATTTGATATGACAATCATTATTATCCTATTTCAAAGTAATGATATAATAATATACGTATGATATAATATATTAATTAATGTATATATTATATTAATATGAATTATATATAATATAATATAATATAATATAATATAATATAATATAATGTAATATATTTTTTTCTAGTTGCCAAATCTAAAACTGTAAAGCTGAAAAAACTATAAAAGAAAAACAAAAATAATAATATATTAATAATTTTGTTTATATATTATATATAATAAATTATATATAATAATTTAATATAATATAACATAATATAATATAACACAAAATAACATAACATAATATAACATAACATAACATAACATAACATAATATAATATAATATAATATAATATAATATAATATAATATAATATAATATAATATATCTCAGCAATAAAAAAATAAAAGGTTTCAAAAGTCACAAAATAAAATAATAAAACTTTAATATATTTTCTTGTTTTATCTTTTCATTTTGGTGAAAATGATGACCCGGTTATTTCTTGTGAAATTCACCCAGCTGAGAAACCAACGAACTAACAAACCCTGAATAGTGACCACAACCTGCAGGATGAAACTTTTCAGAGCGCTGAAAATCAAACAGGTTTTTAATTCACAGTGAGGACTTTTGACTGAACTCTTCAACCAGAACACTTGATATTCAAAGTGAACGTGTCAAGGTGTTTGAACAGCACCTTTGATGGATTAAAAGCAAAAGATTTGATTTAAATTTTAAAGCCATAGGAAATCAGTCTTCATGAGGGGGTTTTAAGAGTGGGTTCTGCTGCTCTTCTCTTTCATGTGGATGGAGGATGTCAGACGTGGCTCATGCTGCTGGAGTCGACTGGCACTGCATCCACAGATGAGAAAAACACCAGGACAGACACACAGTCCTCCAACACCAGGACAGACCCTCAGTCCTTAAACATACTGAGAGCTATAGATAAGTAAAACCTAGACCTATGACATTTGGTCACCACATCCTTTGCATTGAGGAAACTTCTTAACATCTCAAATAGGCTGGGTTATATTTTCCAAAAAATCCAAAGAAAAGTATAATACTGAAAAAGTATATATATATAAAAGTATATATAAGCATATACAAGTATGAATAAGTAAATTGTGCATGACAATGAAGCATGTTTAAAATGTGCTATGCATTTCTCTTAGATGAATTGTGAATTTCACAAGAATTATTTAATATTTGGGTCATAATTCCCCAAAATAAATAAATTAATCAATTAATTAAATACATAATACATGAATAAAACACATAAACAAATAAAATTAAATACATAAATAAAATAAAGCTTAAATCTTTACTGTCTTTAGAGACAATAGTTTTCATATTTAAAATGACTTTCTGTATTATATCAATATAGTGTATAAAAATACATGTTACTTTGTAAAGTAATATATGCATACTTCACAGTATTATAATAATAATAATAACAACAATAATAGAAAAAATACTTTTACTATATATATAATGTAATATACTACATATGAGCAATAACACGAGTGTAGGGCTGTAATATGTCAGTATATTTGCACAGGGAAAGAGTCGTAGTTACTCACAGCAGTGGTGATATACAACTAATAATTAAGATATTATATTTCACATTTAACCACTAAAGTAACATACATCAGAATTCAGAAAAAGTGTCCATCAGAAGGATGCTCTTTGCAGGAATGAGAGACTAAACGGCCACTGACTCGCTGCAATTCCCATCTCCAAAATCATCAAAACACATTTTGAAACGGGAACTATCCTTATAAACTACTACATTCTGGCCTAAAAAAGTCTTAAAATACATTATGTGGTCCAACAGCTGCAGTATTTGTCATATTATATTTAGTTTAGTCCTCTGCTTGGCACTTGCTGTGGGCAGAGTGATACACACGAGTGAAGAGACTGAAAGAGTGCTGATACTGGCAGAATATCGAATAGCTTTCAGCCAATCAGATTAGAGAATCAGAAAGAACTGTTGTATTTATAAATAAATAAATAAATAAAGGGATAAAAAATTATGATAAATTCTAATATTATCATACATATGAGCATATTTTGAAATATATATCTCACACCTTTTTTTTACCCTATTTTTCATCTTACAACATTCTTCACCACCATATTTTGCAATAAACAGTTTGAGAAAGGACTGAGAAATGTGAAAAATGTAAAAAAAAAAATATATATATATATATATAATAATAGGTGTAATGCCATACGTTTCAGCCCTAAAAATAAGCTTGGTTTTTCTTAATTGCTTTTGATTAAGGGGGGGAATTATGACCCTCAATTTTCATATAAAGCATAAAGAGTAAAAAGTAATATTTAACAATAAAAACACATAAATAAAAGGTGCTCATATGCTGAACCTCTCAAAAAACAACAACAAAACACACACACACACACATTATAAGCCAACACACATGCGTGCACACACACACGCACACACATATTCCTCTTTTTCGTTCCCACCTCCACCAACACATTTGTTCCTGTTTTACAATGCACGTTTGGCAGACTTACAACCCATCCAAATACAAGTAATCTGTGAAGCCGAGCTTCAGTCGTAAATTCAAGAGTGAGCCAGAAGCGCATGACATCCGGCTCACTCCTTGTCTCTTCAGAGAGCTTTTACGCACCCACACAATCACGCTGGCACAACAACACAATGAAAACACGTAGTGCCGTATAAATCTATCAGGATGCAAACTTCATTTAATTTAATTTCCTGCTCGCTTGCTGCTGCCGTTTAATAACACAAAGTTTTTAACCAACAAACTAAAGGAGGAAACTTTGGGCCCTGGATGCTATTTGCTGGAGAAAATGGGATCTCATTAAGCTATTGATCAATTGTGGGATGTAATCTTTAAGCCATGTTTGTGGTGAAGCAGGTCTGTAGCTGTGTGCTGAAGTTGAGATAGAGTTGCAGCGTGTGCAAGGCTTGTTGTATTGCGCAAGCGGCATTTTTCATTATTAAAGGCGTTCATTAGAGCTCAGCACCTTTCCGCCAGGCTCATCCCTGGAGTGCAGAGACGTGTGGATGTTGTACCGGCCCGCAGAACCTGTATTTATCCCTTGACTTCACTGTTTAAAAGCATTAAATGCTAAATGAAGGCAAAAAGAAACTTCATTAGGAAGTGTTCTGTGCTTCAATTCACAGAAATTGTTTTCTTACTCAAGTCTAATTGACTGGTAAGCAAGAAAAACAATTAAGGCTACCTCCAAGCCTGCAGAAAGGGAGCAGATCTAAATTCCAAATATGTGCTAGTAAATAAATTAAATATTTATAATTATCAGATTTTAATTACTATTAACCATGTAAAAAATAATTATATTTATAATTTTTTAATTAAATAATACAAAAATAATTATGCAATAATTATGCATAACAATAAATATTTAATTTCTTAAGAGCATTAAAAACTAAATAAAGATAAAAATAAATTTTATTAAGAAGTGTTCTGTCCTGTTTTCTTTTTTCTGGTATACAAGAAACGGCAGATCTCAGTTCCAAAGATGTGATAGTAGCAATAAATAAATTAATAAATATTGCAAATAAATAAATAAATAAATAATAATATATATTATTTTTTATTAATTTATGTATTTATTGATTTATTTACCTTCATTTAGGGTTTAATGCTCTTAGTAATAATAAATAAATAAATAAAAAATTATATATATATTATATTTATTTATTTATTTATTATTCATTCATTCATTTTCTTTTCGGCTTAGTCCCTTTATTAATAAGAGGTCGCCACAGAAGAATGAACCCCCAACTTATCCAGCATATGTTTTACGCAGCGGATGCCCTTCCAGCTGCAACCCATCACTGGGAAACATACCCATACACTAAGGACAATTTAGCTTACCCAATTCACCTATAGCGCATGTTTTTGGACTTGTGGGGGAAACCGGAGAACCCGGAGGAAACCCACGCCAACACGGGGAGAACATGCAAACTCCACACAGAAATGCCAACTGACCCAGCCGAGGCGTGAACCAGCGACCTTCTTATTGTGAGGCGATTGTGCTACCCACTGCGCCACCATGCTGCCTTTTATTTATTTATTTATTTATTTATTTATTATTATTACTAAGAGAATTAAACCCTAAATGATGGTAAATAAATAGATAAATAAAAAATTAGGAAGTGTTCTGTGTTGTATCTCTATTCTAATGGTGTGCTAATGAATAATGAATAAATAGTAATAATAATAAATAAAAATAATAATAAAAAGTGCTTGAATTGACAGAAATTTTTATCTTACCTAAATCAATTTCACTGCTAATCACAGCCTGTTCATTTCTCCTTGAATTCTGCAGAGAGCGTTCAGATCTTTTCTACTCTAAAGGTGTGTTTGTGTGTATTGTCGTTTGTGTGTGTGTGTGTGCAATGCATCTGGGGAAACACACACACACAGGTACCTGGAAGCACCACAGTAACCTGGCAACGGGTATCTGGACGCCCACATGCATGAAGTCAGTGTGTTCCTGAGCCCAGAGCGCTATAAATATCCACTAGTAAAGGCTTTAGGGTCATTACTGCTGCTCAGGTCTGCCTCCAGCCAGCAGAAACTCACACCTGAAGAGCTGAGAGCCCATATCTGCATATTGCGGATGATTTATTGAGGCGTGTTCTGCAAGATAAGTGCCCGTGCATGTGAGATTGTCTTTGAGTTTGGCTGTGTTTAAAGCAGGTCATCTGTGCTTCATATGTAAGATGGCGCTGGTTCTGATCTGAACATTATGTGATTTGTTTTGTTGTTGGATTGCTGCTTCCAGTCATGCGTGTATATGACCCATTAAAAGTGTGTACATTTGGTGGATGAAATGTTACAGTCATGATTTGCGATGTTGAATTACATAATTCCGGATTAAGAGAGATGTTTTTTTTGGTGAGTAAACAACACAGGAAAAATGTGAGCAAGATATATGCCATGAATTCTGTGATTTATTTTAAATATTACAGTTCGATAAATGTACAAAAGTCTTCATTTTAATGTTGTTCAAGAAACTAAATGATGTTTTTATATGTTTTCATCTTTACATTTTCTTTTTTCATTTTAAAGTAATTTGTATTTGAATAGATTCATATTTTTAAGGTAAGTTTATATACACAGTAGTTTTTATTCATTTTATTCTATTTTCAGTTTCAGTACACAAGCTAAAATAAATAAAAATTTCACATATTTATTTGGTACTGTAACTAGTTGCAATAAAACAAGATTTAGGTTTATACATTTTACATTTTGTTTCAATTAATATTTATTTTAAGTTAAAAAAGTGGTTTTATTTTTAGTTGACTACATTAATACTCAAATCACACTATATATATAATCACATTTCAAAATATTGAAAATAATATCCTGTTATTTCACGCCAATTTAAATTTGATTATAGCATAATCTCAAAAGCCTGTTAAATAAATGTTTATACACTGTAAAAAAAAGCCATAAAGTAAAGATTACTGGATGTTTAACAAGAAAGAAAGTTTACTATTTAATTATATTATTTGACTTTTCATTCATTTTCACTCTTTTATTGTTAGTGAAATTCACATGACTAGCAATTACTGGTTACAGTCCTGGCTTTGTGGAGTTTGCATGTTCTCCCCATGTTCGTGTGGGTTTCCTCCTGTCCAAAGACATGCAAATATAATATATAATAATGTGAATTGGATAAACTAAATTAGCTGAAATGTGTGAATGGGAGAAATGGTGTTTTTTGTCACTGTGGCAACTTCTGATAAATCATAAGCCAAAGGAGAGTGAGAGAGTGAGTGTTCAACACAATAAAAAAATTAGTAAATGCGGCAACATGATGGCTCAGTGGTTAGCACTGTCGCCTCACAGCAAGAAGGTCGCTGGTTCGAGACCCAAAAAATTGGTCATAGTGTATGTGTGTGTGTGCGTGAATGTGGGAGTTTATGGGTGTTTTCCAGTACTGGGTTGCGGCTGGAAGGGCATCTGCTGCGTAAAACATATGCTGGAATAGTTGGCGGTTCATTCAGCTGTGGCGACCCTAATAAGCCGAAGGAAAATGAATTAATAAATGAGTAAATAATGGCAGAATGTTCCTTTTGGGGTAAAGTGTCCCTTTAAACACTGTTTGTTCAAACTACTTATCTAAAATGAGCTGAAACAACACAATTCTTGAGGTTTTCTTGTTGCAACAACTTAATTGTTTTATGTCCAATTCAACCTGTGAAATTGAATAAGTTAACTTACTTCCTTCATGTTGTCCCAACACAGATTGATTGTGTGGAACTCAGTGAATTTAGAAAAGAAAATACGTACTATAGCATGAATAGACTATAGTTATAGCATTTATTTAGTTGCTTGAGACATACATCATGACATTTGGTGTATATTTAAACACTAGTGAACCAATAGTTCTTGATTTTACTGACGTCCAACATAAACAACTTCTAATTTCTAATCTCAATGGTTGGCATGATTTTGGAGCCAGCACTAACTGTTTTGAACAACAGAGCGTTTGTGAAAGTATGCCACAACACAGCCAATCCAAAATATGAAAAAAAAACTTCCAAAAAGCCAAAAAGAGAAAGTCTTGGCATGAGAACAATAAGCGGCTCATCAAGGTTAAACATCTTAATTAAGCTAAAAAAGCCCAGAAACGAGTCCAAGAGAGAAAGAACGGGTGCTTATGAAGCTCAGAGAGGAAAAAGCCTCAGCGAGGAGTTCAAAGACGCGGCACAAAAAGACACGGCCAAACGCTGCTCTCGGCTGACAGGAAAACCCCAGAGGATTGTGGGGGGAAAAAAGCATGAGAGAGACTGATCCTCTGACTCATTTCTTGCGAGGAACAAACCCACTGGGTGTACAAGCAGACCCGTTTCACTAACCCCCGTTACATAAATCACAGCACTTCTGATGTGCCGCAACAAATATTGAACTTTTTTCTTTGTCTCCATCTGTCTCACTATTTTTAAGCTGATAGAAGGGTTGCACCGCTGGGTTCACTTCTGGAGGAAGACGATGTACTCCAGACGTGATGTAGAGCTGCGGCATCCAGAATTTTCTTTTGGAAATACACACACACACACACACACACACACACACACACACACACACACAGCGACCTTCTGGAGAACAGAGCGTTAAATAGGTTGTTGCTGATTTCAGTGGGGTGAAAAGGAAGCGGTTGGGAGTGTGAGGATGTGGGTGAAGTTCAGCATATAGAGAGTTTGAAAGCAGGAGACAGTGTGTACTGTATGCTAATGTGAGTGGTGAAACATCACAGGCATATATAACCTATCCAGTTGTCTGAACACATATTAGGTAGAAAAAAAAGTGTTATTTTTAGTGGTGTATTTTAGTTTTTTAGTAGTGTATTTTAGTCTGTTTTAATTTTTGTTCATATCATGAATTTTATTTTATATTATGTATTTATTATGTAATGTAATAATGTATTGGCGACGCGGTGGCGCAGTGGGTAGCACGTTTGCCTCACAGCAAGAAGGTCGCTGGTTCGAGCCTCGGCTGGGTCAGTTGGCATTTCTGTGTGGAGTTTGCATGTTCTCCCCGTGTTCGCGTGGGTTTCATCCGGGTGCTCCGGTTTCCCCCACAAGTCCAAAGACATGCGGTACAGGTGAATTGGGTAAGCTAAAATTGTCCGTATTGTATGTGTGTGAATGAGTGTGTATGAATGTTTCCCAGTGATGGGTTGCAGCTGGAAGGGCATCCGCTGCGTAAAACATATGCTGGATAAGTTGGCGGTTCATCCCGCTGTGGCGACCCCAGATTAATAAAGGGACTAAGCCGAAAAGAAAATGAATGAATGAATAATGTATTTATTTTTTGTTCTTTTTATTATTGTATATTTTAGAACATTTATATAATCAAGTACTGTACTTTTTTCTATTTATTTCAATTTTTTTAATGTGTATTATTGATGAAAAACTGCTCATGTGATGTCATGAACATCATTCATATGTATTAAAACAGAAAAATATTGTTATAAAATTAGTGAATATAAACGTTTTTAAGACATTTTTTTAAATACTGAAGAAAAGTAAGTTTTAATTTCATCTTCATTTAACAAATAAAAAGGTTGAAAATCAAATAAATTTTTTTTATTATGTTTTTGTTTTCAATTTTTTTTTTAATTACAAGGTTGCATAGCCCAAATACAATAAAAACAATAACTGAGACATTTCTTTGAATGGGTTTGCAAGAAAATAATTTTAGTCTCACTTAAATTAAAGTTGTTTAAATTTTAATCTTAATTTAATTTTACATTTTATTTTGTTAAAAATGATGGCTTTTAATTATAGTGATCCTAATGAGGCACATTTCCCATTCCCCAGAAATTGAGCAAACAAAAACTAATTCATTCAATAAAAGTATTAATCAATGTAAAATCTATAAATAAATCAATGTAAAACAATACAGATAATTGTGATTTTTTTCCAATTACAAACCTCACTATGTTTTTTTTTTAAAATTCCAGTTATTGTTTATCTTTTTTAAAGTAAATATTATTTTTACAGTTTGAATTTTAGTTAACAGCAATAACACAAATCACTCAGGTCTGGAAGCTAATGAGGTCACACTTTATTTTGATGGTCCGTTTGTTGAATTTAAGTTACATTGCATCTACATGCCAACTAATTCTCATTAAATTATAAGTAGACTGTTAGGTTGGGGTTAGGGTTAGTGTAAGTTGACATGTACTTGCAAAGTTTCTTATAGTCAGTTAAATGTCTGTTGAAGGAGCAGTATCAACAGATATTAAGCAGACAGTCTACTAATACTCAAATGGACCATCAAAATAATGTGTTACCGCTAATGATAAAGTAGCAATTCAAAAATGTTTAAGTTTAACAAAAATGTCCCGGTCACACTTTACAATAAGGTT
>CAIGQV010019951.1:16989487-17019679 GCA_903798115.1 Danio jaintianensis
AAACAAATTAAATGTAGTAATGTTCAACTTAATTTGTTTGTTTAAATTCAGCCCATATAAATTGTTTGCAACCACTTACCTTAAAAAAATGTAGTAAATCCATTGAATTTTGTTTCAGTGTACTGTACAATATTATGCAAGATTTAAGATATAACAATAAGAGATTATTCTTTCAGAGTAAAAACAATGATGACCCTGTAGGGCACAACCAACCCAGGCTCACTCTGAAAACGTACCACTATATACATTTCTGGAGAGCACCAAATACGTCCCAGGAGGTTTTTAGCAGTTTTTGTTTTCGCTAATCCAACAGAGGCCGCTGTGTACACTTTTTCAGATCTCAAATATCTCTCTCGAGTGCCATTCACACCTGCTCTTCTCACGTAAATCCACTAGAGGGCGATGTCGACTGACTGACTGACCGATTGACTGACCCACCCTCCTCCTTCCCTAAACCCAACCAATAGTGTTTTCAAAAGCACCAACTGACCCACTTCCCTAAACCCAACCGACAGTTTTAAAAACCAATCCAGAAAAAGAAAAGCCCTCAGATTTGACCACATTCTCACCCTGTTATTTACTTGTTTATTTTATTTTTTGGCTTCTGTTTTTGTCTTACCCGCTGGCCATATTTCATGCCTGCAAATTAAGTTAATTACAGTAATAATACACTTACATTTACATTTAGTCATTTAGTCATTTTGTTTTTAAAATAATAATAATAATAATAATAATAATTACATTTGATTTGAGTTTGTGAAAACGTGTTCTGACTTTTCATCCATGCAATCACTTCACAACTTACGGCACACTGCTTTCTCATAAAACAAAAGTACATGTAGACAGAAGTACATGCTTTTAAAAGTAGAAAGAATTGATATATGTATCAATATCAATGCCAGATATTGCAGTATTGCCCACCCCTACTCTCCACAGAAATGAGAGAGAAAAGCGCGTGGAGTGTTGTTAGCGAATATAACTTTTGGAGGAAAAGCATGGAGCTGGTGCAAAAAAAAAAACACGGCGGAGCTCTTCTGCAGGAGCCAGAGGCTGAAGCCTGTGATGTTTAATTCAGCAGCCCGTAATGATGAAGTCAAGAGCCAGCTTTAAATAACTTAGCTTCTAGGGGCAGAACTACTCAGCGCACAAGAGCAAGAGTGTCCGTCGAGCGTGCCGTTATGTGTTTGCCCAGGTGTCAACATGTAGTTCTGCAACAAAAAATAAAATATAAAACTGAAAGATATTCTGTATTCTCTTCTCTCTTTGGAGATTAAACTGGAGTTTACACCGAGCGCAGAGGACAAAATGTAGGTGTTACTGTAAAAAGTGTGGATTCCACCTTGGGTTGCTGCTGCTGTTGCTGTTTGAGTTATTTCGAAGTGGTGTAGGTCTGTCTGTCCATTAGCAGTGTGAGTGTGTGCCCTGAGCAGACCGGGAGCAGGCCGTCTGGGAGCCATCAGGCTGATGTGATGGAGCTCGCTAGAGTTTGGTGACTCTGCACCTAATGCCCAAAGTCTCTCAGTGGAAGTGCATGTGTCAGTGACGAACACAGCAAAGTCAGCCAGCTCTTGCACTGAGCTGACACACACACACACACACACACACACACACGCACGCATGCATGCACGCACGCACGCACGCACGCACGCAAACACACACACGCACGCACGCACGCACACACACACACACACACTGGTCTAAGCCTGCCGGTTAACCAGAATACAGTATGTTGAGTATGTTTTCGGTGATGGTGTCAGATCAGGTTCTCATCTGCAGTAGCTTCAGATGATCTGTGAAGATATGTGACTATTTTCATAATTTTAAATTTGACAATACCAACATAAACTAGTTTAAAGTACTATATTTACCATTTTGAAACTACTAAAAAAATTAGATGAGGTTTGAAGGAACTCCCTGTGACACCTCACAAAATTTTGTTAGCACTATTATACAGTATTATTATTATCAGTGTTATAATAATAATAATAATAATAATAATAATAATGGTAAGCAAATGTAGAGACATGTGTAATAATATTAATAATAATATTTATTACTATGCATTTATTATTATTATTATTATTATTATTATACATCTCACAAAATTTGTTAAATCTACTATGTATAATAATAATAATAATAATAACAATAATAGGCATCACGGTGGCGCAGTGGGTAGCACGATCGCCTCACAGCAAGAAGGTCACTGGTTCGAGCCTCGGCTGGGTCAGTTGGCATTTCTGTGTGGAGTTTGCATGTTCTCCCCGTGTTCGCGTGGGTTTCCTCCGGGTGCTCCTGTTTCCCCCACAAGTTCTAAGACATGTGGTATAGGTTAATTGGGTAAGCAAAATTGTCCGTAGTGTGTGAATGAGTGTGTATGGATGTTTCCCAGTGATGGGTTGCAGCTGGAAGGGCATCCGCTGCGTAAAACATATGCTGGATAAGTTGGCGGTTCATTCCGCTGTGGCGACCCTAGATTAATAAAGGGACTAAGCCGAAAAGAAAATGAATGAATGAAAAATAAAAATAATAATAGTAACAATAATAATAATAATAATAGTAATAATAATAATAATAATGTTGCTAAGAAAATGTAGTGAGATGTCTAATAATAATAATTATATTTATTACTATGCATTTATTATATTCTTCTTCTTCTTTTTCTTCTACTTCTTCTTATTATTACTATTATTATACTCCGTTATCTCACAAAATTTTGTTAAATCTATAATAATAATAATAATAATAATTAAGAATTTCCAGTGCTGGGTTACGGCTGGAAAGGAATCCACTGCATAAAAAAAACATATCCCAGAGTAATTGGTGGTTAATTCCACTGTGGCGACCCCTGATAAATCATGGACTAAGCTGAAGGATAGTGAGTGAGTGAATGAATAATAAAGAAGAAGAAGAATGCATTATTTTCTAAAAACAAGACTATATACTAAGGGATATTTCAGTCAAAAATTTCTGTCATCACATACAATGACTATGTTCTTTTAAGACACAATAATAAAGGAATTTTCACCTTTTAGAGCTAAAGTGGAAGGACAGAAACCCCATAATTTGTTAAGGAGATAAACTAAAATTTTATGGCTTTGAAAGAAACATAATGCTTAGTACAGTAAATTAATGACAAAATTGTCATTTTTTTGGTTGAACTATCACTTCCACATTTATAAAATACCCTTCACACATATTTTTATAGGTCCAAAGGTGTTTAAAGGATTTTATTGAGAAAAAAGAAAGAAAACAAACTACATATTTTTAATCTTTATCTTCTTTTAAGTGCAAGCTGGACCACATGTTGAAATTCATGCTGTTGTAAGCTGTTTTTGTTAAAGCTGGGAAGCCTGAGCTTGGCTTTTAATGTTAAATGCAAGTCTAAGCCAGAGTTTAAACCTTGTATACAAGAATCACAGTATGCATAATATGCCGAGGCCATCAATGATTTATATTTTAGGGAGCAGGCTCTGTACGGCAAAGCATTCTTTGAGTACCAGGACTTCAGGGTCCCGATTAAATCACAGATAAGCCGATAGGATCAGGGACAACGGATAAAAGAAGACAGCATCTCTAGCCTTAAGATGCTTCGGCACAAACCTCTGTGGAATCTGGAAATGGCGTAGCGGTTAAAATTTTGGACCAAAAGCAGTTAAGTAAAACTTTTTCCCATGAAATTCACCATTGCATCAGCAATATGAGCTACAAAATCAGTATGCTGCAATATTCAGTAGAGCACTGAGAGGTCTGAGAGCACACTGACCGCTCCAGCTGGAGGACCTCAGAGTGCAGGCACTCAGGAGACCCCCAATGCCTACACACATAAACCCTGGTCTCCCGGGACCCCGAAACAGTCAGTAGTTGCTTAGCGACCAGCAGAGCGAGTTAAGTCACTTTAAGAGGAAGGGAGAGAGACAGAGGGTGCTGAAAATGGCATTCAGAGGGGAATAAGTAAATTGACAAAAGTGCTTAAACAATGCAAGAAGAACTGAAATCAACTAAATCACCTAAGAGTGTTTTGTTTTGTGTATGTGACTGCCAGATTAATGTGTAAATATGATTTTTTTTAGAGATGGCTGGCAATGATCTTCTAAAATGCATTATCTTTTAAAATGCTAAATAATTCAAGAAATGTATATATACCTGCTTCTTGAAAATGTGCAATGACAGACAGACACTAAACAATCATGGTTCACGCAGACACACACACACATACACACATCACACAAATTTAATCATATTACAATGATTTCTAAAGGATCACGTAACACCGGAGACATGAAAACATTTAACATTTTAACATTTAACATTTAGTTTTAAATCACAAGAACAAATTATATTCTAAAAATAGATTAAAATAGAAATGTTTCATTAATATTTGTTAACAATATGACCATATTTAAATTTCTTTAAAGGGGTGGTCCACTACGATATCATATTTTAAACTTTAGTTGATGTGTAATGTTGCTGTGTGGACATAAACAATATCTCTGAATGTAAGATGCTCAAAGTTTAATGCAAAGGGAGACATTGGCTTTTACAGAGTTAGCTTTGCAAAGCCTACAGCGAACGAATTTGGGGACTACAAAAAAATACATCCGGGCTAATGAGATCACAAACGTTCCAGGTTACACGCATTCACTGCACATACACCTCGCGCATCAAAGGGGCGTGGCCACAGACGCATTAGTAGAGAAAGGAAAATGCCATCCAAACGCTGCTATTTCCATGGATAGCATAGCATGGAAGCATTTTACAAAGGACAGCTTCCACAATTGGTTGCAGTTAAGTGCTGGATTCAGCCAAAAACTTCTCCTCAAAAAAGAAGCAGTACCTATGATAAAAGAAGAAGCTGTGGATTGTGAGCCACAACCTGTAAGTACTTCTTTTTGTTAAAATTGATATCTTACATGCATAGTTTGTAGCGTTCATTGTAGGCTTTGTTGTAGTTAGGATGTAAACAAGGATATAAACAATGAGAAACGCGGTTTGTCACTAGCAATTATTATTAGCAATTTAGCTCATGCCTGCCAACATTTGTGTCCGAATTTCCCAAGAACGGGGTGTGTGGAGAGTTTGGTTTGGTGTGGTGGTCTCTGAGTAACAAAGTTGAGAACCGGGGGGTGGATGGGCTGCGGGTGTATGTGCTGTTAATAACTGTACCAAGTTTTCAGCCGGCGGCGATTAGATGCTATACCAAAATTGATGACCTGGCGTGGGGATGAAATTACGGAAGTTTTCCGGGAGAAATAACAAGACGAGAGGGTGGCAGGAGATGCGTGTGAAATACGAGAGACTCTCGAGAAAAACGGGAGTTTGGCGGGTATGATTTAGCTACAAACATATGTATCTGTTTTACACCTGTAAACATCCACAATCGTCACCAGCGACTGCAATGTGTCTGTATGCATCAGCATTCCGTGAGTTTTACATTTGAAATAATGGAGTATATTATGTCCAGACATCCCAAGTCTCCCTGAGGCGCCGCTACCGCCCCCTCCCCCTACTTATTTTACTAGATGTAAAACAAGAAAAAAGGATGTACAACACTGCTGTCAAGCCAGCAGCATTTCAGAAAAACAGTCAAGACGGCAGCGATGCATTGTTGAGCACGCGTACTATTATGGTCATTTCGTGAACCGATTTACTCAGAATAAAGAAAATACCACATCATATCATTTATTCCTTTTTCTGCAACGTATGTTTCATTATTTATTTATTTACAAAAGTGCGTTGTTTTCAGAATAGGTTTGTCCGTGCTTTCATTATATTTTCATTTATTTGTTCAGCATAAACATACTCTTTATAAATACCTGAAGTGCGTTTTAATTTGTCCTAGCCTTACTACAGTACAATGTCATTACGATTGCATTTTTATGACGTGGTTAAACCTCAGAAAGTGAACGAAAAACCAAAGTAGACCGTTCTACCTGCTATCTATTAGAAACGGAGACTTTACAGCCATCTTATAATGTATCATTTCCTATATACACTAATATGAGATGCTGAAATGAAATGCTCATGGCTTGACCACATTCCTCCTCTTACCAACGAACAAAAAAAAAACATACCACTTAGAAACATCTTGCAAGAGTCACGTTTGCATGGGTTCAGTTGTGTCCTCTTCATTTTCTGTGTCTGACTTAGGCTCAAACTGATACTGCTTCACTGACATTATTTACAGTCTGACAGACAGCATGCAAGAGAGGCATGACATTTCCTGGTGACGTGAAGCCTATCCTCCAATCACAACACATTAGGTTAGCTGACTAATCAGAGCCCTTTGAGGGCGGGCCTTATAGGAGGAACCAGGAAATATGATGGTCGTTTCCATGTTAGCTCAGTACCTGTATAAAATGAAGGTAAGATATGTGAACAAATAACGTAATTTTTTACAAATGAATCACGAACACACATTGTTTTGCACCCCATAAACACAATCAAACCTTAAAAAAAACACTGTGGACCACCTCTTTAATATCAAATAATGATGAAGATTTTTTATTCTTTAAAAGTGTATAGTAAACATGTCAACCTATATAACCATCTAAAGATGAATAGACATGTATTTTGAGAAAAAAGGGCAACAACTGGTGGTGTATTTTGAGAAGAAAGGTGACAACTAGTGGTGTGTGTAGGATTGGTGTCATGCTGAGGACTGTGTGACGTCACTATTGTTTGGAGCTGCTGGTGAATGAGTTTATATGTAAAACATTGATTGCATATGTAAAACACACATATGAAGTTATATCTGGGAGAGGTTTTCAGGAGACTGAGTGACATATTATAAAATTAATGTACTATCAAGTCAATGTATAGAAACACTCAGAAGAGATTAATTCTATGGAGAGATAACTCTGGTGTGAATCAGGTGTTTGCATGCAGGGGACAGGGCCCAGAATAACATGAGCACATAAAGATATACTGAACCTCTCAATAAAGAAAAAACATCCTAAAATGGTCTGAGTTAAAACAAGGAGGTGGGGAGGAGAAAAAACTGTATAAAGATTTTGAAGAACATAGACACTTTGGATTGTCCTGGGGAGAGACTAGAGATGGGTCTGCTTATGGACGTCTCTGCTTTTTTGGAAAATATTCCAATAAAGTATATTCTTCTGATATTCATAACCTCCAGACTAAGTTTGATTCATAAAGAGAAAAGCTGGAAACCACGATAATAAATGCAGCTTTGGAAAAACATAGGAAACGTCTTCTGAACTGCTGAATGACAGTGTAGATACATAATCCTATTTAATCAGTAACGTAACTTTCCACCCTTTTGTAATTTCTGCTGACATAAACAAAATTATATAATATTATATAACCAATAATATCACAGTTTACTTTCCAAAATCCAAAAACATTCATTCATTCATTTTTCTTCGGCTTAGTCCCTTTATTCATCAGGGGTCGCCACAGCGGAATGAACCGCCAACTTATCCAGCATATGTTTTACACAGCGGATGCCCTTCCATCTGCAACCCAGTATTGGGAAACACCCATACACACTTATTCACACACATACACTACAGCTAATTTAGTCTATTCAATTCACCTATAGCGCATGTCTTTGGACTGTGGGGGAATCCGGAGAACGTGAAGGAAACCCACGTGAACACGGGGAGAACATGCAAACTCCACACAGAAATGCCAACTCACCCAGCCGGGACTCGAACCAGGGACCTTCTTGCTGTGAGGCGACAGTACTAACCACTGAGCCGCCGTATCGCCCCAATCCAAAATCATAGATGGATAAATTCTGCTCTACATGTCAATGTGACCCAACTCGGTTGTCAGGCTAGTTTGTTTGGTGTGTTCCAGATGTTGCCTCTCGTCTCACGTCAGAAGGAGTTTGCCCAATTCACCATGCAGTGCCTTTGGCCATCAGTGAAAAAGAATTGGCTGTTTGGGTATATTACACCTATTTGCAAAAGCAAATCTGTCTGTGGTGAATAGGAAATACTGTGAAAATGGTACAAAAATGCTGCTTTGTTAATGGTTTGTATGTTTGCAGCACTATTTCTGGTTTCCCTTTGTGGAATGGCAATACATACAGTACTGCTGCCCCCTGCATGTTCAGCAAGATACATCCTCTCATGCAGGGGTAGAATGTACGTTCCTGTTTCAGTCAGCTGTCATCCGTTTGGTGTATTCACATGCAGCTTTCAGACGCAGACAACATGAGGTGACAGCAAAAACAATTTTCACCGCTGCTAGTTCTTTGATGTCAGATTGGTGTGTCCCGGGCTTAAGACATGCTCTTACTCCTTACTAACTGACAATTGCACACTAAAGGTCAGTCACCATTAAACAGAGAGAAAAAAAACTCTTCTCAGTGTGAAAGTGTGGTGCACAGCGACCCAAAAATCTCCCACTATCAACAGCAGCCAGATGCCCTCTGAGATCTCCCCCAGTCCAAACTCATGGCCGTGACAGAAAGCGAGCAGACCTGCTGCCGGTAATAGGAAATTAATTGAGATCATCAATATTGTATTAATCATTAAGGCACAGGTGCTGAGATGGCACTTCTGCCTGAGTGAGCCTGTTAGCGATGCATGCGTTTAAAAAGTTTGACCTGCTGTTCGGCAAATGTGTGTGCGGGAGCAAGGGCGAGAGAGAGAGAGAGAGAGAGAGAGAGAGAAGGAAGGAATGATAAAGATAGAGAAAAGCGAGTCTGTTCTGTGCTTATTAAGTCTGTTGACCAACACGCAGGCAAGGTGTCACAGCAAAACACATCACCGTGAATATCGATGTCATTCTGGTGAGCAAACACAAAATCCATCGGCAGCATCCGTCCCTTGGCGAGGTATGCTGTGGACAGACGTCACTCAGCGTTAATCAGGCAAACACAGCACAAATTGCAGCGACTACATTAAGCGGTTGAGCACGGCATGTCTCCAAACAGTGGAGGTTGTCTAACCAAGCGGACATTCCACTACATAAATTAAACATGCCGCAGCTAGATAGCGCTCACACTTAGATGATGTACTGAGGCTGGGATCGATGCGCAGAAAGGAGCGGCTCACTGAGCAGTAGAGAAAAAGACACGTGGTGCGACTGAATGCCGCCTGGCGTGGGGTCCGACACCACACTTAACTACGCCGAATATCAAACAAGCAGCAGGGCAGGAGGAGGAGTCTAAACGAGCTCACTCGCATGGGTGTAAGGGTTGAGCTTATGAAAAGTTTATGAGTTCTGCTCAAAACAGATTGATTCGGGGTTAAAGCAAATACCAAGCCAGAAAAGCCCAGAAGCTGAGAGAGGGGATTGGGAAAAGACAAAAGCAAAGAGAGAGAGAGAGAAAGAGAGAGGAGAATGTGACATGGGTCAGCCCTGAAGAAATATCTCTCTGAAATCAGTGCTATATATATTTATCGGTCTGATCCAGCCATACTTTGAAGGGAACTGAGGCATGGCCAGGCCATATTCAAAAATTTATTTTAGGAATCCTTACATAGACCTTTTTAACATTTTGGACAGTGTTCCAAGAGAAAAAACCACAAACATTTATTCACTGTTCACTCTTTAAGAGTTTATTTATCTTCTTCAGTGTTGAACACTGAAGAAGATATTTTGAGCTGAAAAGCTGTAACCATTAACATCTATTGAAAAAAACCAAATACTATGAAAGTTGAGGGTTACAGGTTTTGAACAAGTGAGTGGTGTGTAAATGATGACAGAATCTTCATTTTTGGATGAACTATCCCTTTCACTATAACATGAATGATAAATGTTATAAATGTTAAAATTTTACTAATTACCTGTGTAGACCCACACATCTCTGAATACACTTATTCACTCTCAGCACATATTACTTCACAGAGCTTGAAATAATGTCATAATATGTCATTGTAGTATGAAAATAAATGTCATATAAAATGGTATTCAAACTCACAATGGTAATGTTAGTATTTAACACTAAATAAAGC
This sequence comes from Danio jaintianensis, assembly GCA_903798115.1. Classification (NCBI taxonomy): domain Eukaryota; kingdom Metazoa; phylum Chordata; class Actinopteri; order Cypriniformes; family Danionidae; genus Danio; species Danio jaintianensis. Next base: position 16,999,420 of record CAIGQV010019951.1, read on the forward strand.
ACATAATCTGTAAAAAAAAATGTTATTAGTCATTATTGAAACATGGGTTGTATTGGGGAAAAAAAAATCAATGTAACGCCTTGAAATATCACTTTAGATTTTCCTAGTCATATACTGGGGTTTGACATGCCACTAAATAATGATATAATTTTCTTTTCTATGTGACATCTCTTTATGTCTATTCCGGAAGGAGACGTTTGAATGTGACTCTAGCTGGGAGAATGTGGCCAGTGTGTCAGCAGTCAGCGTGAGGGTGTTTAACAGGCTTGCCCATATGTTTGACCTCTCTGCGATCAGTATCTTCAAACCTCGGGGCCTGCATGTGGTCACCACAGGTGTGGAACAGATGTGGAGAAAAACACTGGTTCAGGTGTCCAAAAAGTCAACAGACACTGACTTGTCAGTAATCATTAACCTGCGCGCTGTTTGTTGATGGCTTACTACAGGTACAGTATACAGGATCCATCTTTAAGACAATGGGTGTTGTATTTCAATGCTACTGTATACTTTCCTTATGTTTTACTGTATGTCAGTTTTATAAAAAAAAGTGCACTCTGTTAATCTAAAATCTTAACTTAACCTGTGCAAATATACATTAGGATTCAGAGACATATTCAAAAAGCCAGACAAGCATGAAATCCAATTTTGCTTGTGGTGTTAGGTAACAGACATTGAAAGATTCAATCGATTCTTTCTGTCGTTGAGGTATTGTGCTCCACATGAGCCACATGTCCCACTGTGAAATAATAGGGGAAGTGATGTCATCAAACGCTGCTGTCTTCAAAAGACAAGGGTGGCGAGGGAGCAGGGGTCTTTGATGTGGCCCCTGGAGGGGTCTCTAGCCAGCCTGTGATAGAGAACAGAACTGGAGTCTTCAGAGAAACGGGCCCTGGGCTCTCCCCATCCCCATACACACACCCACACCCACACACTCCGTGATCAATAGTGAGTCTTAATCAATCTCAACAATGCCTAAATCATTTCTCTCCTCCTTACCCTCTGCCCTGTCAGAGACACACAGACTTGTGTGGCAAGGCAAATACATGTGTGTGATAGTGCATTTGTTTACACAAGACAAAACAAAACAAAACACACTGCATTTTACTGCTCCTAGCCAGTGAAAAACATCCCACCACGGTGTTAAGTGGTTTAGGCAGGTGATATGGGTGATCATTAGATAATTTCTCAAAATTTTCATTACTATTTAATTGGCTGGAGAGGTGTGAATGTGTACAGGGCAGACATTTTATCTGAGCAATCAGAGTGCTTTACACACCAGCAGTGTGCAGCATCCACCTGGACACCAGAACACCCACCACAAACTAGTACAGTATGGGGATAGTTGGTGAACAGAGGTCAGTCTGCAAATTTGACCAGGATGCTGAGATCACACCATATTCTTTTCAAAGGACATGCTGGGATTATTTTTTTATGCCCACAGAGATCCAGGACCTCGATTTAACATCTGACCGAAAGTACAATACTTTTTTGACAGTATAGAGTTCCCATCACTATACTGGGGCATTAGGAGTCACACAGACCACAGGGTGAGCACCTCTTCCAGAAGAAACCTAGTTTTTTTCCCATCCAGTTAATGACTATTCTCACCCCTGCTTATAGCTTCAGTGGGCAACCAAGATAGCGCTGCAGAGTGACCGGATGTTTTCAATGGATGTTAGGCCATTTCTATGATGTTTTCATAGTTGCTAGAGTGTTCTGGTGGTCACTATTTAATTACTAGGTTACACGTTGATATATAGGCATTGTTGTGGTGTTGTGGCTGTTAGTCCATTGGTTGGGTGTTCTGAGTGGTCTTTAGGTTATTGGTCTTCCTGGCCATGCTAGAGCTTTTAGATAACAGAGCAGTTTTTAGGTCACTAGAGCATCACTAGACATCACTACACTCTTTTGGGTTGTTTTTGGAGTGTTCTGTGTAGTTACTAGGGTGTTGCAATGTGGTTGCTTGCAAGAATTTTGTAAGATTACAAGAGCATTTCTATGGTGTTTTGTGTAGTTGTTTGAATGTTACTAAATCTTTCTGGTGGTTGTTTATTAAAGTGTTGCTAAGGTGTTCTGGCAGTCACTAGATATTACTAGAATGTTATGAGTGCTTGGGTGGCACGGTGGCTCAGTGGTTAGCACTGTCGCCTCACAGCAAGAAGGTCGCCAGTTGGCATTTCTGTGTGGAGTTTGGATGTTCTCCCTGTGTTTGCGTGGGTTTCCTCCGGGTGTCCCCCACAGTCCAATGACATGCACTATAAGTGAATTGGGTAAGCAAAATTGGACGTAGTGTATGAGTGTGTGTGAATGCAAGAGTGTATGGGTGGTACTGGCTTGCGCCATCTGCTGCGTAAAACATATGCTGGAATAGTTGGCGGTTTATTCCGCTGTGGTGACCCCTAATAAATAAGGGACTAAGGCTAAGGAAAATTAATGAATGAATGTTATGAGTGCTTGTATAGTATTTGTCACATTATTTTAGGGTTACTGAAAAGCCTATGAGTTTTTATTCTTTGAATGGTTAGTTTAAATGGGTAATACCTTTCTTTCTTTCTGAAAAATGACCTTCAGGTTCAAAACCAAGTAAATGACTTTTGAACTACCACTTTAAACATGAGAGAGAAAAAAACACAATTAATTAAGCCTTTTAGCAGTTTGTAGCTGCCTTAACAAGCACCACTAATCATCATGAGAAACGTAGATTAGCTAATAAAGGAACACGTTGCTGAAAGAAATGAAACAAAACAACAGCTTCGATTTGCCCTATGAATGGCGCTGACCACAAACATCACCGTGGATAGACAGGTTCAGCATGACTTGGCTCCTCTCAGCCCTCTCTGGTCCGATTTAATTGGCTGAGTGCTCTTGTTATGAATTGATGAGGAGAGGAAGGACTCGGCAGGGAGCGTTACAGAGGTAGCATTAAAGAGCATTACTTTAACAACGCACCTGCCTCATACGGAGAGAATCAGTTCATACTGAAATAATTAAGGCAGAATAAAAAAGCATCAATCAAGCCACTGAGCATGTGCAGGAAACCACCGCAGGAAGAGACCTCCGCTCCATTTGGTATCGTCTGGGGCTTACGGCCTAATTTGTTTACATCCATAATACATTCAAAGGATTTATCTAACTTGCATATTAGCTTTCATTTACTGGTCCGAGAGGTACTGTGGAGTGCAGGGAGCATAGGATAAAGAGAGGAAAGGTGTGGAGGAGTAGGAACAGCTGGCAGGGCAGGGGAAGATGAAGGGCGGAGGTGGATTTAACCCTTCAATTGCACCGAGGAAAGCTTTCTGGGTCACCGGCACTTTGTGCAAGCATGTGAGTGTTTTAACAAACACATATCGCATCTGGCTGGTTTAGATCAGATCAGGCTTGGATGCTGGCCATGCACGAGTACTGTCTACTAAAGTCAAAGGTCACACAGACAATCCCTGGACCGGTTTCAAGGACAGCATCTAAAAGTGACAACTCTATAGCAGACTGTCTCTTGTCCAGACACACTCTGATCATATGCCAAATGCCAGGATGACAAAAGGTGCGTGTGTGTATGAGGATGGTATGCTCTTTGAAGAGAAGAGAGTTAATGGCTGGTATAAAAGGTCTCCTCAACACTGCTGTAGGGGTTGTTGAGTCTGTGCCCTCTCCCCACTGATATGCTCAGACAGTGTTTTCTGTAGCTGCAGACACAACTTTAACCAGCAACGTCAAAGCACATTGCCACATTTATTGATGTAAACACAATTGCATCAGATATGATATAAAGTTTTAAAGTATGCACACGTTTTAAACTTTTAAATATAATGTAAATATGCGTAAATGACTATAGGTGCTATACAATAGAGTTTAAGACATTTAAGGAGTGCATGAGAGAAGTTGATTTGGGAAATAAATAAAATGTTGGTGAAAGATACAGACTGGATTGTCAAGTGTAAATCGGTAGTTTGTTTATTGAGACAAGAATAATAATTAGTGGCACTTCCTGGCTGGAGAGGTGTGAAAGTGTGTAGGACAGACAGAACATTAAAGGGGATGTTTTCGCCACAAATCAAGCGACAATAGACTGAATGGATGCCTAGAATATGTGAAAAAACATCAGTTGTCATTTTAGAGTCTTCTCTACATAAAAATCCTCATGCCTTGGTCTTAAAAATATTTCTTACAAATCAGACTTAGAGTTATCAAGACATATGATCAGACCTATGGCTTTAGCTGCATTGTGATTCAACAATGCAGAAAGGCCAATTTACTGACTTTTGTTTTCTATAAAGACATTTTATATATGTCTAATAACTTGTTTGTGTTAATGACTCAATGACTTCATGAAAACAAACTGCCAAGTGTCTGCTTTCAAATGAGACCACATTTATGCTTGTAGTGCTAAGGGTTCATGAAATGTATCTAAGTTTGTGGTTGACAGGTTAAATATATAGTATTCTTCTGCACCTTTCTTAAAAGCAAGGACTTGAAATTGAGGGGATTGCGTTTTCAACAACTCATGTCTGTCCATGAGTCATAGGAGCGATACTGCTGTTGGATAAAGATCAGAACATTGGAATTGCATGGCTGAGCTTTACTTTTAATGTGCCGGAGCGACTGAAAGAACAAGTTTTCTTTAATTCCTCATATTTAAGACTGTATTGTGAATTATTCTAAACCTGCTGCCAAAATATATTTTAATGATTTATTTTACAGTGTATTTGTAATGCCATTAATAAGACACCAAGAGACACATTGTTTGTGTGTTGCTGATAAAATAAGGACATGGCAATATTGGAGATATATCATTCATTGTAGTTGCTGTGATTTAAATTCTTTCCCCAGACTCAAACATAAACTACATGGTAAAGCACTCGCCATCGCAAGTATCAAGACACATGATATGCTGTAGACGAGGGTATGGATTTGACATTGAGTGTTTTTATGGATCAACTGTTTCTTTGCTATGTTTTTCAAACAAAAAAATATAAGAGAGCGATGGAGTCTGGAGGTTCACGACAGTCTAGACAATTGAAGGACGGTTAGCTGGTGTCCTGTTTTCATGTGCGCAAGCATGTGTGTGAAAAAGGGTCAGAGAGACAGAGTGTTTTGTGGGAAGAGGACAGGAGATCTGAGGATTCTCAGAACTGCAGAGAGCCGAACTCCTGCTGAGATTCAGTCCTAGAAACGGAGAGGCTTCCGGCTAAACATTCATACTTCTGCTAAACCACCGTCACACACACGCACACACAAACTGTGATCTCGAGTCATAAACACGCTCTCATATATTTTTGAGCATTCGCACCAGCATATGCACCCAAACGCATCACATACCCTAAACATACATAGCGACTGTGTTCTCACAGACGTCTGTGTCTCCACCCACCTCAGTCTTCTCCATCTGAACGGATGGGGTCAGTGTCGCCCCACGAACACACACGCTACTGTGTGTGGCTCAGCAAATGCTGAGCCAATATCTTACATAGATATGGCAAGGGCACTGATGAGAGAGAGCGAGAGGGACAGAGAAAGAGAGACAGAGAGGATAAAGGAGAAAAAAAATCAATACCATATCTCAACACTAAGCACAAACCAAGCCAAAGCAGCAGGAGTGTGCAGCTTGCTACATAAACTGGACAGCTTCATCAGGCTTCTTCGGCACACCAAACACAAACACAGTATTTCCTTTCATTTCACGCGGGCTTAGGAAAGCGTGTGCATGTGCCTGCTGGGTGTTGCTTGGCTCACCGAACGGAGAATCTAATGCTGCACCTCCATTTCCCCTGTCCAAACACTCAGTTTTCTCCCTCTCTCGCACACAAACACACACGCACACACACACACACACTGACCGAGCCCTCAAAATACCCGCTCTAAAAATAGCCTGCAGGGAGGCGTCGGGCAGGCTATTATTATTACACACACGTCCTGCCCGCCCCTACCAAGGAAGGGGACTAGACTAATGCTTTTTCTGGTGCAGGCAATTAAAAAACTATTTGTCACCTGCCTAGCGCTGATGTTCAGGCCCTTGGCGCAGGATTACAGGGGCCCCCTGATCAGTCCGGCCTGGAGTTAAGATGGACAAATGAGAGATGGGAGGGAAGAGAGAGCTGATAGAGGGATGGGAGAGCAGAGAGCAGGCCTGAGAGGGTTCCTGATTTATACAGACAGGTTAATACCAGAGCGGCCAAGCCTCTGCCTGCCACTGCCATCAGGAAGTCATGCAATATTTAAAGGCCGCCAAATTAAAGATGCTCAGCTTCAGGGACCGTGGCAAAAAATAGGAATGTATAGCATGTCTGCAGGCCCCTGGCATTTTTGTAGTGTACTCGCATATATATGTAGGTTCTAGGAATCTAAGAAAGACTCTTAGGAACAGTTTGTACACCCACATTTTGGGAGATCATTTATACAGTGTAAAGGATTTCATAATGAATGAATGATCATGTGGTGAGGACTTGGGTAAATGGTTGTGCTGAAAATGCTGTAGCAACCATTTATCTGTTTGTTGGTAAACATGTAAATGAAACATTAAAGAGAGAAGCTTAAAACTTAAAATATGATTTCCCAAAAATCTGATAGATGGCTGAATGTTAAGTTATTATTATTGATGAGTCAAGTTTACAATTTAAGATATCCTAAAATAACTTAATATAACTATAAACCTAAATATCTTTATTATTAATCCATATAACTTTCTTTCCTGTTCTTTAAAGACGACAGTCTCATCCAAATTTTTAAAGGAACACTCTACTTTAAAAAAAAAATAGGCTCATTTTAAAAGTGCGATCTAGTGAGTTTAATGATCTATGCTAAGCTAAGCTAAAAGTGCTCCTGCCAGACCCGGAGATTGGCTGAAAGGATTCAAAAATGATAAAAACTCTAATGTTTAACTGTAGGGGAGTTGTAAAATGAGCCTATTTTTTTTAATTGTAGGGTTTTTTTGAGACCTTTCCAAAAAATACGCTAAAAATGAATGTTACTTAATTAATATTCATGAGTTGACTTTTTAGAAAGTTTCCTTCAAACGCTGGCTCCCCAGCTGCAATGTGACATAAAGCAGGATACGCACACATTTAAGATATGCACGCAGAGATGCTAAGCCATTGTTGCCTGCGGGATCGATACCCCCAACTAGTTTACAGAAAGTGAGGTGTTGACAGATTCCGAGATGCACAAAAGAGTGACGGAAAGATTGTTTTAAAGGCCCGGCTCCCCCACCGGCCACTCAGAACAGGAAGCTGGCACATGTTGGATTGTTCCATTCATGCTATTGATTTGGCCACAATACAATTACCATCGCAAAAGCATCAATGTTTTCCAGACATCTCATACCGAGAGCCGGCAGGTGCTATCCTGAATACAATTCTGGATGTTATGGCAGCTGGCGGGACTCATAACCCAAACACACCTGACTGACTGAGGACATCCGTTTCCCCTTCATCATCATTAACAAGATGAAGACAGCAGAAAGAAAAAAATCTGCTGGAGAATAAAAACACAAACAAAGACCCAGAATGAAGATTTTGAGATTGAATTTAAGTTTGGTTTGAAGGGCACCTTTATGGAGAATTTACTTTTACATGTTGTTTGAACATAAATGCATGCTGACGGTGTACACAACCACCATATAATGATAAACAATGTTTTTTAATTCACCAATAATTCATAAGCAGTCTCACAGAACAAGTAGTTTACAGAGACTACTACATGAGTGTTGTCAGACACTGTCTTACGAGCATAGACCCAATCCATTGAGCTGTTTTGTGTTTGGCCACCCGGTTTGAATGATATCACTTGACTGAATGGGGATTATCAGTGGTCATCAGCTGATAGATTTGGGCCAGTAGGGGCCTTCTGCGCTTACTGGTAGGCTCAGAAGGCTGTTATCATCCATCCACATGGTTAATCAACTATACTAATAGAGAAGACTCCAGATCCAGATCTGTTTTTACATTACTGTGACGGTTGGGTTTAGGCTTGGGGTAGGGGTAGACGTCAGGGGTAGGGTAGGGGTAGACTTAATTCTCGTTAACTTCCAGCCTCAGTCGTATGTGATCTAAAGCTAATTAACCATGTGGATGGATGATTACAGCCTTTTGAGCCTACCAGTTGGCACAGAAGGCCCCTACTGGCCCATATCTATCAGCTGATAACCACTGATAACGCCTATTCAATCGAGTAATAACATTCGAATCGGCTGGTTTGGATGTAAGAATGAACATAGCAGTCTGTGTGTTGTTTCGTTAAAGTGATAAGCATATGCTGTTACATTATTTTACTGTGTCTACACTGGATGCAAGTGGTGGGACATGACTCAAACAATAAAACCAAATAGGAAATCCTGACGGTAAACAAATGCTCCATTCTATTTCTGATGGGTTCCGAGTAGTACTGACAAGAAGAACAAATGGGTTTGCAATGTTCACTTTGACATGTTCATTGCAGTAAACTTGTTTACTGATGTGACAAAGATTGTGCCAGGCGTAGACAGTGTTGGAGCATGTGCATTACTCATCCATTGCTACAAAACAGCTGAAAAAACTCTAAAATAACTAAATAAATGTAATTTGACAGTCATATTGCTTATCCTGATTAATATCAACAACAAAAATAAGTGCAAAAAATATTTGTTGCCAATAGCTTGACACAAACAGAAAAACGTCAGGTCCCCTGTGCTAGTAACATGAGTGAAAACTTTGAATGCTGTGATATGCTCATCTAATGAATGAACAGCGAACAGAGTTTCTGTTTGTGTCAAGCCATTTTCGATGACAAAATTAACACTGTTGTTTGGATTCCGAGCATGGAACAGCAGCTCATTTGCATTAAAAGAGACACACACAAAACACTTCACTTTTATTCCAAGCTGAACTGACATTTTCAACACGCAGTTAAAATGTGGCCTTAAATAATATGTATTACACTGAAATTAATAATTTGTTACAATGTACTTGTTGTGTAAATACATGTTTGTACATTGTACTTATGATTGATTATCCCTTACACCTTAACCCACCCTTAAACCTAACCATACTACTAAACCTGTCCCTTCTGCAATACATAATGAACACAATAAGTAAATTGTATTTATTTTTTGATGCAACTCCATAGTAGTTAAGTCCACTTAATAGATGATCTGTAGGGCATTTTGAGATGAAACTTTACAGACACATTGTGAGGACACCTGAGACTTTTATTATTTCTTAATAAAGAGGCATCATAGGCGCTCTTTAACAATATTTACAAAAATGATAGGACCCGCAAGATTTGTAGGAATTTGTGAATGATGGTCGCTTCAAATCTACAGAGATTACGTGCAAGCTTGGGTCTGGGTCTTACAGAGTAACAGCCAAAGCCCAAAGCCTTGTGTTTTGTCATCCTCCATCATTTGTGAGGGTGCAAAGAGCACAGCCAGTCCCCCAGGCCTTCTGACGAGCAATGGAGATGGACCAGTGAAAAAGGCCATCAAAGCTCTGTGGGCGCAGGGCAGAGTGCCAGGCTCAGGTTCTGAAGACGGTTATGGTGGTAGTAAATAGCCCTGTGGAGGTGGTTTATGTGTCCCCATGTGGCGAACCCCCTCCCGGTTCCAGATCTGACACACCCTGCATTGCTAATTTACAAGGCAGCTCGTTAATGGTGTGTGATTTACAATGCTCATTTGAATCTCTGATCTTTGCCTGATGAAATCATTACCTTACAGTGGCTACACATACACGCACGTGCTCTATGTTCGCAGGACTACAGTTTGAAAATAAATGAAAAATGAGTTAGTGAATAAAAAATATGCATGAAAAAAAAGATAATATTATAATAATATTTAGGCAATAAAATCTCCAAAGAATTAGGAAACATTTATTGCTATTAGTTGAAGATTAATATTTAGCAAGATAAATAAGTACAACAATATTGTATATCTATTTATCTTTCATAACATCTAAATATTAAAATCATAACAACTATGAAACATTTACTGCTATTAGCTGAAGAATAATATTTAGCAAGATAAAAAAGTACAATAATATTTTATATCTAATTATCTTTCATAACATCTAAATATTAAAATAATAACAATAACAATACATAATATATATTTCAAATAAGGCAATTAGCCACAGCAAATCATGAAAAGATTCTTTAGATGTTCTTTATGTGTATGTCAATAGTGGTGGTTTAAATGGAATGAAATAAAACATATATAAATTAACTAATAAAATCTAGAAAATATAACAATTAAATTGATAAAGAACTAAGAAAAATGAAAGAAATAAAGAGCCATACAGATCTCATACAAAAAAACAAAAACAAAAAAAAATCAAGCTACAGATTTCAAATTAGACCTCGAAGAATGAAATCAGGCCTACACAACATTCTCCAATCATATTACACTACCATATCACCTTCCATCAAATTAAAATTAGACCTACACAACACCTCAAATTACACAAGCAGGCCTGGAGGGGATTTCACTAAAACTGCAGTAAATTAGGTGAAATTAGAGGCGTAAATCATAGGCAAGAGGCAGAGGTGTGCACCTCTCTCCATTCTTAAGTTCAGAGCAGTTTGTTTCCAATATGTAGTCACATCATAAAATCAGACCTTACAACAGCTTCTGTGGTCAAATAACCCATACAGTAAAAAACTAATCTATATATTCAAAAATATTTAAAAATGGGCCAAAATGACACTTTCTAAAACATAATTAAAAAAAATATTTACATAAATATTTTTTCTACAAATACATTATTTGGCCTTTTTTGGAATATTTTTTAAAATACATTAAAAATGTATATTTAAAAGCATTTAAAATATATATATTTGCCAGATTACACACACTATATAAATATTTTTGCTGCTTCTTCAAACTAATTTAAAATGAGCCGAATCAACACAATTCTTGAGGTTTTTTTGGGAAAACTTAATTGATTTATGTTCAATCCATTTAAATTTAAAAACAATTACATTAATTGAATCAATTTTTGTTTGTAAGGAATTGTGTGAAATTGTGTGAAAATTGTGTTTAAGACAATAATAATAAAGAATATAAAACTGGATGAAAACTGGATGAAAACTGGAAAACCTTTTCTGGATTGTCATTGAAATAGCTGTACACTATTTATACAGTTCTGTTACTCATACAGTATTTAACAACAGATACTGTAAATCTCCATGCATATTTTTAGCATATGGAAAGGCCAAACGACATCATCTAATAATCCTTACAGTCACATAACAGAGTGGACACTGCTTTCTCAGTCAGACAACGCTGTTCCACCCTCTCGGGATGGGCCAAATTCCTGAACTGATGAAACAGATCTCCACGATGAAATTGCCAATTACAGAAATTGGATTCGGAGCACTGCTTTGTATGTTGATGAGCCTGAGCCTGAGATCGATATGACAGTGAAAAGACTCAAATTTGGGGTGGGGAAAAAAGGGGAAAGCGTCACCTTCGCAATTATCCCTTCTGTCTTCTCTATCTTGGATTTGTCTCTGTGATGAGGAAATCAAAATGTCAGACTCCAGCACAGCTAATTGGGCCTCTGATTTGTAATCAGTGCTGGACAAATGCGACAGTTCTGGTCATTAGCTGCAGCATCGCAAGTTATGTGACGAAACGTCATGGTGGACTCCCGAAACACACCCGGCGAATGGCTGACCACGCTCATGAACGCGGCCCGCTGCCAACCGGCTGTACTGTGTCCTATTGATCTGCCTTTGCTCACAGCCTTCTGTCATCTGACACACGCACACACACACACACACACACACACAGTGAAATTAGAGGCAGCGCATCAAAAAGGTCCACAATCTGGGCTCAATCACACAGGCCTGTCCTGGCATTGACTGCAGGGGCTGCTTTAGAAAATATGAATCTAAAGCAGGGAAGGTCTGAGCTCTGCCAACTGGCCTCTGAGGGACACATGCAGGCCCTGTTTACACCTGGTGTTTAGATATAGCACTGGTGATCTGATCAGTGGTGCTCAGCTGAAACACATGGTAGAATAAAAAACACATCTCGCTTTTTGTGAACAGATTTCTAGAGAAGAATTTCTGATTGACGATACGTGTTTTATTACAACATCCATTTATTATTTATTGATAAAGCAAGAAAAAGTATATAGCTAATACACAGACATGTTTTTTATTAAATAAAATTTTTTTGTTTTCAGTTTTGCATTCTACATTTGTGGTATATTTCCTTCATTCATTCATTTTCCTTCGGCTTAGTCTCTATTTCAGAGGTTGCCACAGCGGAGTGAACCACCAACTATTCCGGCATATGTTTTATGCAGCGTATGCCCTTCCAGCCACAACCCAGTACTGGGAAACATCCATACACACTCATTCACACACGTAGATTATGGCAAATTTAGTATTATTCAATTACCTATAGCACATGTCTTTGGACTGTGGGGGAAACAGGAGCACCTGGAGGAAACCCACACAAACACAGAGAGAACATGCAAACTCCACACAGAAATGCCAACTGGCCTAGCCAGGACTCGAACCAGCGACCTTCTTGCTGTGAGGTGACAGTGCTAACCACTGAGCCACCGTACAGCCCCATTTGTGGTATATATTACGCCTATTTGTAACAAAGATAATGTTGGTTAAAATATATTAAGTTTTGCTGAATTAAACTGATATGATAAATGATAACGATAAAACTGAAAATTATACTTTTATATGTGCTAAAAATGCAAACAATGCGTTTATATGTTACTGTTTTTAAAACAAAATGTGTATACTATGATTGCAAAATTAATTTTTTAAAGAAAATGTAACATTGATTTAAAATGATTTATAATTAAAATTAAAAATCATTTATACATTATTTATTAACTTAAATGTTGAAATAATATAAATATAGAAATAATATTTATATATAATATTTATTTATATATCATTTGTATTATTATTAGAATTTTTTATGAACAAAAAACAATAGGATACAAATGATTATTTCTATATATAAATAAATTGCTTGTTCAGTCAATTCTTCTCTTTTGAACCAAAATGTAACAAAAGCTATTACACAACAAATACATTTTTAAACAAAAAATAAAAAAGTGTTTCTAAAAGTAAAAATCGACCATTCAATGAAAGTGTTGGCAGTGACAATGTCATCAGGGAATGTGAAAACAAAACTACTGAGCCAGCAGAAAGAAAAAAGAAAATCCCAATAGTTGAGTCCTGATTTAGTGCATCCTGTTTCAAATGAATTGTCCAAAACTGACGTTAATACCAGGTGTAAACTCTGCCAACAAAAAACCAAGTTAAGCAGCCAACAGAGCGTAGCGACAGAAAAGCAGTGATCGCGCTCAGATGCCCATGAAGAGCCAATCGCCGCCGTCTGATGCGGGCTGCTGAGTCTATAGGTAAGAGTTGGATTAACACAATAAGGCAGGTCAATCTCCTGCTCTAATGTCCCAGACGCACAGAGGGAAACGGCTGGACACACACGGCTGCCAACGGCCGGCGCTCAATAACTGGCTGAATGTCAGTTTGGCTCACCGGCAGACTCCTGCCCTTTCACTGAGCTCTGAATTATTAAGCAGCCATCTCAAATCCTGGCTCTTTCTCTCTATCTTTCTGCTCAGCGTCCACATAAACGGCTTCTGTAGAGACATCGATGATCCATCGAGGAGATGGGTGATAATGGAGGAAGAGATATGCAAAACTGGCTAAAAGAAAGTTGGACAGAGGAAGCCCCAGACACATACTCTGGCCCACAGCAGCAAATCACAGAGACGGAGAGCAGGAAAAGTTCATTTTCCTTCTCTCTGCTGCTGGTCAGTGACCCTTAATATGGAGGAAGTCTCTCACTGTGGGAGAGAGAGCAGCTTTTCTGACCCGACTGAAGAGCTGATGGGGTCAGGAGGAGACCAGAGGAGTGTGTGATGACTGAAGGCCAGAGAGTGGGAGAAGTTGAAAAGGTGGATGATGGAAGACTAAATGTTACTTTTGATTGTACACTTTTCATCACTAGTGTTCAGTTGTCTGTCTTACATAACACTGTCCTTAAAGGGACAGTTCAGATGAAAATGAACATTCTGTCACCTTTTACTCACAATCAATGTAAATTAAGATATTTTTTAATGAAATTTCTGTCCCTCATTTGAGACATTATAAAACAAATCTATTTAATTGAAGCTTTAACATATAAACATACAGTACATACACTGTAAAAAAACCTGTTGATTTACAGTTACTGTATACTCCTAAATATAAAAATAATCTATTGCAAAAATACACATTTGGAACTTTTATTTTTAAGTGTATGACTTGATCTTTTAACAGAAAGTGCCTGTAGCATATCATTCATGGGTGTAATTTAGTTTATTTATTCATTCAAAATGCATTACTGGCCCCTAACCGTTTAATGGAGGGACAGAAAATACATATTTTTTAAATTCAAAGATTAACCAAAGTCTTATGCATATAGAGGCACATTAGAGTAGATAAAGACTGAATTTTCATTCTGGATTATCCATTCAATTACAAAATGTCAATTATAAAAAATCAAAGATAAAAGACAAAAAAGATTTCTCAAAAGTTTACAGGTTTACAATACAATGAGGATAACTAAATTATTTGTGCATGGCATATCCCTTGAAGACCATAAATAAACAGCATGATCTATGCATATTTACTTACTGTAAGAAACATGTAATAAACATGCTTTTGCCCATAAACTGAATTCTATCAACTGTAGACATTTACACCAGCTATAGCTCCCCTTGTGGCCATGCTCACAAAGTAACATCTGCCTCATTTCAGAATGCAATCGTGCATAAAATTGAGCTTGCATAGCAAGAACTGTGTGCAAGTATTTGGGCCTAACCCCCAAACATAACTCTGACTGATCTTAAAGGATTTTGATCTAGGAGCATGTCCTACAAGGATAAGACATGGTGTTTAATAGGTGTTTAATATGCTAAGTGTGTGAGCATTGTGTTTAAGTTGTCTGTGTGAGTTGGAGAGTGTGTATGACTGCGGCTGCGGGTCGAGATGGATGGCAATGAGAGAGAGTAAGCTTCTGGGACAGCTGACGCACAATGACGGGAAATTGGACCGCTGCTATGATGAAGAGCAGGTAGAGGCAGGTGTAGGAGAGGGAGATGCTGATGTTTACGGATGAGGGGATCGTTATAGAGGGGGTCCCATGTGCTGTACTCTGATGTGGCCTTATGTAGCAGCTCTGCGGGAGACCGAAACCATGTGCCAAAACACAAATACTAGCAAGAACCTGAGAAACACTGAAAAAAAAGACATTTGTTACAAAAAATAAATGCGTGTAAAACATTTATTTTTGAATATAAGAAATATATTATAAAAGCTATAGCTCTTTGTCAATGCCAGTCAGCATGTTTATCTTGAAACATAATACTCCAAAAACGATGGAAATGCAAGCAAAAAAAACAAAAAAAAAAAACAGCTGAAATGTCAAGAAACAGCAGTGAGACATAGTTTGCAGAACTTAACATTTATCCTACCCAGGTCAAATTATTCACTGGCTGCTGGCCACATGCAGGAGGTGGACAAACTGCAAAACATAAACTAATATCTAGAGTAGTTGAACAGTTTACATTTTATAGCCTCAAGTTGTTGACTTGCAGCTTGCCGAGGGAATGTAAACAATATTTGTTATTTTGCACAGAGCTTCTGTAGCATGTATGACCTGAATCAGTGCAGAAAGCTGGATGAGTCAAGAGGGCGTGTGAACGAACAGTGTCTGAATATTAATGCACAGCCTCGGACTGAGATCCAAGCGTATGTGTGCATTTAAAAACAAGACATACTCTTGCCCTTCACACTTTCAAGCTGCTGTCTGTTATACTCACCGCATCTCCCGTTGTTAGGGCAAACATACAATCCCATCTCAAACTCAGACTGATTTGAAAAACAAGCATTTTAATCTACATTTTTGGGGAGTTTTGTGACGATTGTGACGCTTTTTTTCTATGCATAGCTGATATGTTAAGGCACCCGTTACACCTTGTGTGTGAATTATTTTCAATTAATTCAACAGCCTGACATTTTTCAAGAAATTTGTCCATGAAATGCTTTTATGTGTAGGAATAATTATTGTTACACATCCCATCCTCTGTGGCTAATTCGAAAACGTCATTTACTAACAAAACCTTGAGTCATTGATGTGTTTCGTTTTTATTCTACATAGTGAAAAATAATGGCACACTTAAAAACGTTCAAGGAATCAAGCATTCATCAGCCCCTGTAGTACTACTGTACATAAAACAAAACACACCCATCAGCTTTTATAAAGCACATAAGCATCCAAATATTCCTATAATGTATAATAATTCACACATCCAGGACCATCGACCAGACATAAACAGTCAAACTCCTATGCACCTGCTCTCTTACAGTAGCCGCAAGCCACGAGTCCTAAGACTCCTTAGTCAATAACTATCCGCTGATCCATGCGACAGCATAAACTTTCAACTTACCACATCGGCACCTCATAACAGACATTAATCCCATGGCCCCGAAATCAATACGCCATCATTTCTCTTTTGTGTATTCAGCACCCTAAACAATCCAGCAATAACAAACACAAGCAAACACGGGCTGTATTAATGTCCCCATCCGTTAAAACGGTCTAATGAAGCTTTGTCTCATAAATGACTCTGTCTGGGAGCATAAGCAACGTTAAATATACATTACTCTGGGCCTGGAAGTGTGCGGTCAGGGAAGCGCTGAGCACACATTTGGTGTGGCTACACAAACAGCCGTCTATGAATAAATAAATGGAGAGTGGTGCCTGTCCGGACAAAAAGGAAGAGTCTGCTTTAAGCCTCGCGCAAATTTACACCAGCCTAGCAGCCACAGACCAACAAAAAGAAGCTGAAGGAGTTCAACTTTCCCTCATCAAATCAGTCAGATATTGGAATTATAATATTGATTTATAAAAACATGGCCTATGTGTGTTGGGATTGATATTTAAGACCGTGTTTACAAGAGAATGATGTAGCCAAAAACAGAAAAGTTTTTTTTCCCTTGCATTTTTAAAAAGTTTCACGTTTACACGACTGAAAAATGCTATATTTGTTATGCCAGGTCAGTATTTAGTGCTGTCACCTTCTTAATAAACAGTACCTGACCCTGTAAAGAAGTGATGCCATGCGTATGTATATAGAATTTTCTCTGTGTACGATGACTCTCCACTGTTGATTCTTATGTGAAGTAAATTCACATTTTGCTGATTAAGTGTTAGCAAACACTTGAGCAACAACAACACAACCACATTGTGACTTTAATCTACACCTCCCTAAGTGAAGTTTTATAAACTAATTTTGAGAGGATCACATGTTGTGATTGATCACTGCTGGTCCTGCATGAACAATCATCGATAATCCAATCAGATGATTGCCCAGTTTGTCTTACCTCCCTTATCTTCATTTTTGAAGAATCCCCCCATCCACCCCATCTCCCCCTTTCCTCCTTTACCTGGGAAACCTCTCAAGACCTACCTGATCTCGGACCCCCTTTTATGCTATATGACCAGGCAGGAGCCCTGGGCTCAAGTATCTCAGAGCTCAGGGTTCTCTCCCGGGACAGCGGGCTAAACCTGCAACTAGTATCTCTTGAAACATGTGCCATGCACATGATGTTGTCACTTCAAAGAATCTAATTTTTGGGTATCTACATGAACACGATAACTTCTACTTTGTAACTCCTTTTCAGACTTATGTGTTTTCAATTCTAAAAACACTGTTGTCATGTAAGCAAACAGGCAAAACGCATAAAGCTCATCACAAGCTTTGATAAAGTGCACTTTTCGGAGTGCCTGAATAACTGATGACAGTTGAACAAGTTTTCAAGACCACGGACAGCTCCTGATCCGCTGGCAAAAGATGCCAAATTTAGTGTTGTGTAAGACAGATAGTGACGAGAGGAAAAACAGAGCCTCCTTCTATACAAGCATGCTTGTTTATTTTAATGAGCACGTATGTGAAGTGGGATGGTGAGATGTATACTACATGGCCCAACTCACCCGGATCCTCAGCGGAGAAGCCATACCTTGCCATCAATCACAGGGAGAAGGCACAGGAGGAAAGGAAGAAGACAGAAACGGGGAGAGCGACAAACAGAGAGAGAGGGAAAGAGAGAGACATGGGGGTGGAGGCGGATGCAGGTTTGCTGCCAGTTTCTTGATTAATCTGGACAATATTCTGTCTTATGAGTCATTTCATTCCCCAACATAGCACAGCTCTTCTCTTCTCCTGCACAATAAAGAGGTCTCGGTAAAGGCTATTGACCACTTTCTAAAGATCTGCCAGCCTGGAAGACAAATGAAGTGTGGCCTCACATTCAGCCATATTAATATAATAATGATATCCGGCTCTGCGTCCCCGGCTGCCACACCTCAGCCCCGTAATGTAGGATTTGATGAAGAAGGAGAGCTAAGGAATTACATTCGATTAGCACTAAACAAGAGAACGAGACGTGGAGTGATTAAATCAATCAAGTGCAAGACCGGGACAGTCGCAGGGGGAGTATGTGTGTATGTGCTGTGTGTGTGCGAGAGATAATATGCCCTTAACACCTCCAATCTCTAAACAGTCATTCCCTTTCCCAGACAGTCTATTCTGCGTGAGTGAGAACTTTTCAGAAGGGCCAACGAGGAGCCGAGCATTCTGGGTAAGCGCCGATAATACGTCCCCTCAGCAGATCTCCGCCGTTATGCAGAGCGAGAAGAGCAGAGCCTCGCAATACCACCGAGACATGCCTAGAAGAATGAGGCGCTATCTGAGTGAAAAGCATTTTAGAGGGTAGGAGTGCCGAGATTCCTCATAGGCTTCTTTTCTCATTACCTCCTCTCCTCCCCTGTCTTATTACTGAGACTTTTCTCAATAAAGGAGATCGAGACTGGATAAAAAGGCAGCCACACTCACAGTCTCTTTTCTCTCTGTACGTTTCCCTCTTTTTTTGCTTCCTCTCTGTGATCACATTCCCTGAAAATGCAGTTTCGTGTCATCGTTTGAGGCTCTACTGTGCTCAGATTGGGTTATGTGCATTCTGGGTGGTCATGTAACCTTTGTGGATCTGCTTTCTGGGACGAAAGAGTCTCATAGACACTATTTTCACTAAACAACAAAAGGTCTGGTCTTCAAAAGCTTATTATTTTGGTTAAGCCCACCCTTAAAGACAGAATCAAATGGATGACTGAAATGCAAATTGACCAAATGGTTAACTGAGCTTTTTTCATATTTACATCATCATTTAAAAGCTTGGGGCAGTATGATAAAAAATAAATAAATAATAATGTTATTTATTGTATTATGGGGGGGGCATCAAGCTAGATTTATTTGATAAAAAATACAAACAATACAAAAACAATAGTATTTTGAAACATTTTTACTATGTAATGTATACTAATATTTAATGTATTTTAAAATGTAACTAATTAAAAGCAGAATTTTTCGTAGCTGTTGCTCTAGTCTTTGTAGAAATCATCAAACTTTTTGGGTTGCTTTGATAAATGGAAGGATCAAAAGAACAGCATTTATTTGAAAAAATGAAAGAAAGAAATAATACCACTTTTTTACTTTTTTAATTTAAATTTAATATGCCCTTGTTGAATAAAAGATAACTTTCTATTATAGATACGTAAAGACAAAACCTTGCTGACCACAGATATCTAAATGGTACAGCAGTGTATGTTCATCATAGTTAATTTGCTGCTAAAACGGACTCAAAAAAACATTTGTCAAATATTTGGAGGACTAACTTGGCCAAAATGATGAGATCACCGCTCTCTATGTATCAGACAGTCAGTGCACGCACTCAGTGTGGTCTATCTGAGACTGCTGGGACATGATGAGGGTGCTGCCAGGCCCTGGAGACTGATACCATATGTGTAAGACAAAATCATGCTGGAACAACCTGCTCTATCCTGGAGACAGAAATCGAGCACCTGAAGCGGTGGTGAAGCAGAACATGATTCAGCTCAGGGGATACTGAGAAAATGTGGGACAGACTTAGAATAATATTTCTGGCAAAATAGAAATGTTGCTTCACAAGCATTAACTTTCCTCATTTTAAAGTGTGTAATAAATCAATGGTAAAACAATTATTGCTCTTCCGATTTGGAGCATTTTGGGTCACAGTAAACACTAGAAAACAAATAGCATTTTTAACATTAATCATTGGCTGTTATGGAAAAAAATCATTATTGCTATGGTTAATGTTACAGGATAGAGAGCTAAACAAGCACATATTAAACTTCAGCTAGCAAGTTGACTCTGAA
>CAIGQV010019951.1:17020079-17032335 GCA_903798115.1 Danio jaintianensis
TATATATATATATATATATATATACATGTGACATGTCGGGCAACTCTGCACTGATGGCCTAGTGGGCAGTGTGCCTAAATATAGTGCCACTGTGCTTAGTGTGACATAGTGTCCCAGCTAGCGGACTTAGCAGATTTAGATGAACTGTTTTGGATTACTGACTTCAAACTATGAATGTGAGTACAGAATAACTCCATGTACAATATCCCTCAGTCAGTTAAACAGTCACTTGTGTAGCGCTACAGCCTCTGCCAACACCTCCCCCCAACGAATAATAAATGACGTTCTGTCACAAAATGCTTAGTCTTGTTTCATATATTGGACTGTGACTCTAATCACACAGAGCTTAATTCAGTATCTGCTCTATCAAACCTTTTTCTTTAAAATATCGCTCCAAAGCACCCTCCCACTAGGTCCTAGTGCCTGGACCATGCAACATTTATTCAGGGTCAGAAATTGCACAAGGAGCTAATCATATAAATAGCTTTTGAATGCTCACTCACTTTTGAATACATGATCACACATACTTTGTGTACAGAGGGCACTGGTACAGGTAAGTTTACAAAATGATGACGCTTGACTACTGCAGCAAACCTACTGATCATCTCAAGCATGAACACGATTTCTGTGAGTCCTGTGAAGGTGAATATGACAACCCCCATGACTCACAGCATCATCAAGCTACATCTTTGTTATTTCTTTTGAATAAATAAACTTTAGCAGTAAAACTTACACATTGTGCTTTTAAAAAATGCTTCTTTAAAGAAATAAAATTGAAAGATGCAGTTACTAAATTAAAAAGCCTTCATTGTGTTTCATAACTTATGTCGATGTCATTTCCAAGTCCATTCCTAATGTGAGTCCTAAAACTGTGACTATCTATCTTCTATGCTCTTTAAAGGCCTCATCTGCATGCAATTCCTCTCTGGACCTCTGCCTGCATTGGGCTGTAGTTTTGAGGTTAGCTTTGATCATTCAGTGAGCTCAGGCTCCAGCGGGCTGAGGGGTTATGTTTAATCTCACCGCCTGTCTCCATTACAGACGAATTATACTTGAAGGTGTGCTGCTCAGCTCCGAACGAAAGAAGAAAACCAGGGGTAAAAAAAATTACGACTTCAGAAAAATAACAACAGGTAACTGCGTTCCCAATAGGTGTTCAAATATCCAGCAGTCTTACCTGTAAGAGCCAGTAGCACCTGCGGTGGAAGGTGGGGATGATGGAAGAGTGGACGTAACAGCCGTACAGACACTGGGGAAAGAGACAACATACGGAAACACATGGTCAGTAGAGAACACAATGAAACACAATTGCAATGTCAAAATGATCAAACTGGTCAGTCAAATTAAAGTAGTGTTGGTTTAGTTTCGTAAGGGAGAGTGCAAATCCCAGAAGCCTCAGAATAGAATAATTATAAAGATAATGGTGACACTATTACAGTCCACACCAACGCACAGTAACGTTCATTATAAATGTGTGCTGCATTTCTCTTGCCTGTTGCTTTAATTGCTTGAAGTTGTTAAAGCAGGATGGATTTTGATTGGCTGTCAATGTTCAGATGGGAAAAAAATCTAACAATATTGTTCCTCTGTGTTATCATTATAGATGTAGGATTCAGCAATTCTTTTATGATTTTATATTATGATTTTTGGAACTATTTTGTTTTATTAATAATCGTTTTTATCTTTGGTATAAATGGGTCTTTACAGGTACTTTAAACACAACAAAAACTAAAACATATTTTTTAGATTTTATCGCTTTTTACAAATGAGTCAAATACATAGCAATTGATAGATTGTATGGCTTGTTTCATATGCAAACAAGTATCTGCATCACACAAAGGTGTGAACCAAATGGCCTACAGAAACTCAAGAGTTGTGACCCAACTAAACCATTTGGGTAATCTCTGGGGGAGGTCATATCCTATGTTATATTGTATATATGTTATATTATCCTATGTTATAAAGTAGTGTCTCACAGACAGTACTTTGGGTTAAGTTACTTGAAGACCGACGAGTTAACATCACTGCTGAGGAACAGCACTATTCATTGTCTTCAATAAAGTCTTCTCCCCGTAAGAACTTTAGTCAGCTTACTTATTTTATGTATTAGAGTCATCTAATACATTGGCGAGCCTAAAAAATAGAGAAAATGTAACTTTTTTGGCATTAAAAAAAATTAATGAGTTTGTATTGAATTACTTTGTTTAAACACTTACTATATACTAAAACAAAATGCACTGTAAAAAATGCTGGGTTCCACACAATTCCAGTGTTTAATTCCAAATTTAAGTGAATTGAACATAAAACAATTAAGTTATCCCACAAAAAAAGCTTAAAAATTGTGCTGGTTCAACTTATAATAAATAAGTAGTTTGAACAAGCAGCAAAAGTAATTTTTTGAGTGTACATCAAAGACAAATAAGTGAAATTTCTGCCATGAAACATGTGAGCGTGCAGGTTGATAGGTCACCTAATCTGCTCCTGCGTCATTAACTACATGGCGCATGAGATTGGTTGCTGTCACCTCAGCAGCCAATGAGCTTGCTCCTCATCAGTTTAAATGCTCCACGTCCATTTTACGCTGTTAAGCTGCAGCACGTTTTCAGAGACCCTCCTTCACCCCAGCTCCACCTGTGTTTAGATCTTCTACAGAGGTTACATATGTATTATGTTTGCAGCAACAGCGTGTTATATTCTCAGATGGCATGTCTGTGTATATACTGGCAGTAGCAGGTCTCAGTACTTTCTCTGCCATAATAATCAAAGCAGCAGCAGCAGCGTAGCAGATCGATACCGCCAAGACCAAATACATCAACATTGCCATATAGATATTCATTACCATACTAAATCCCGAATAAGTTCATGACAGAAATGCTTTTGTTTCATTTTATTTGTAGTCTATTTTAAAAATACTAGCTACCACAACTGTTTTTAGCTTTGATATTAGGAAACATCTTATGATAATTAGAATGAGTTTTGAAGGATCATGGGACCAAAATTACTTTTATATATATGTTTGCAGTTTTTATGATCAAACAAAATGCAGCCTTGGAGAACATAACAGACATCTTTCAACAACATAAAAAAACTAACAAGCCCACACTTTTAATGGCAGTGATTACTCATTTGCTCTGGTATATAAATCAATGAGCATAATCAAATTTTAAAACAGAGAAGTACAGCTTTTCACATATCACTGTTACAAAAATTCCACTTTAAGTTCCCCACTAACACTGCTGGCATTAGTGACCCGTTACAGGTTGAGGGGTGAACTCTTGCCCGTGTGGCCAGAGAATGGACAGGACACTCAGAGGTCTGAAATAGGTCATGTGATTTTCAGAAGACATTTGTGATGCTGTGCTGTTGCTGGGTGCCGGATTTCTGCCCAAACATATTGTTTGCAAGCACTCAACCCAAAGAGCTTGGTTCTTACTGGAATAAATCAAATATCCATTTCTATGGTTACGGCTCCTCTACAATGCACACAGGGAATATTTATTTACCTGTGGAGAATTGGAAAACAAAGCAGTCTTTGCATTCACACACACACAAACACAAACACACACACACACACACCCGCATGGATGTATGCACACGTGTACACACATGCCCGCAGATACAAACACACACACACAAACCACGCACTATGAAATAATGGATTTTTTGAAGTTCTATAGGAAGGTTAAGGGCACCGTTATACTACAATGACAAGCTAATGCGGAATACGATTAGGACTGTGTCCAGCGTCTAAACCAAAGTTAAAATCACAAAGTGTGCAAATGAAAATTATAGTTCAATTCAAGGCAGGTCTTTCTATACCATTCTCCAATACCTTTGTGAGAGCTCTAAAGAAGATCAGAGGCCTGGCAATTCCTAACATGGCCCAGACAGGAGTATACGTAGATAGTAGAAGGATCAAAGATTGAGAAAAAAACAAGCCTCAGCAGGAAGAACTCATTCTCCTATGGTTTGCAGGGTTGTGTCTATGAAACCATATATTTTTATATAGTGCAATGATTCTTGAGTAAACATTAAATCAAAAACATAGAAGTTATGTTTGGAATGGCATATCTGCACACTAGTCTTTCTATTTTGAGGATATATAGTTTATACTAAAGGTTGTAGCATCGGTAATATACCACACTATGAGCTCATATTGACCCCAAATATGAATACAGTATCTATTAACCTGTGTATATTTTCCACAGTTTGTCAATTTTCTATGTGCACAGAATCCCTTTGGTAAGCTTACATTTACCAAAATAATCAGTACAACAGAGAACATTTTGATAAATTGTTAGACCATCCCTCAATGCAAAGTAAGGAATAGCCACATTTGTATTTTTTTAATTATTGAATCAGATTGCCAGATAGGTTAGATGATTTGTAAGTATTTAATACTAGTAGGAACGATCAAACATGGTCAAAAGTGGCCACTATTAATTTGTTACAATTATTTTTTTAGCCGAAGAAAATTAACATTTTCATCTAAAACATTCTGCAGCATATACCATATCAACATTAATCATAATATAAAATGGTCCTTGACTAAAAAGCATATAAAGCATGCAATAAAGCATATAAATAAAAAAGTGTAAAAACTGTAAAAAAAATATATATATATATATATTTTTTTTTTATGATAACTCATTATATTCAAAATATAACTTTTTTTGCTTTAGTTATTTTTCTCAAAATTAACAATAATCATTCATTCATTCATTCATTCATTTTCTTTTCGGGCTTAGTCCCTTTATTAATCTGGGGTCACCACAGCGGAATGAACCGCCAACTTATCCACCATATGTTTTACGCAGCGGATGCCCTTCCAGCTGCAACCCATCACTGGGAAACACCCATACACACTCACTCACACACACTCATACACTACAGTCAATTTAGCTTACCCAATTTACCTATAGCACATATCTTTGGACTGTGGGGGAAACCGGAGCACCCGGAGGAAACCCACGCAAACACGGGGAGAACATGCAAACTCCACACAGAAATGCCAACTGACCCAGCCGAGGCTCGAACCAGCGATCTTCTTGCTGCGAGGTGATTGTGCTACCCACTGCGCCACCGTGACGCCCCCAATAATCATTTACTTATTTAGTTAGTAAGTTGGTTAGTCCAACTCTGATATGCTTGCTTCTCCATCATTTTATTAATTGTCAATTTTACAGTGAGTAACAATGATTGAATCACAAATCTAAATAAATTTAAAATATTAATTCACAGTATAACTGTTTATACAGTATTTTAAAACAAATATTGGTGAGTATAAAAACTTTTGAAAAAACAATTATTGATAGTGCTAACTCGCTAACATCCATTTTTGTGCTGTAACTTTTTTTATATATATGTATGGCACTTGCCAAAATCAAACATGCAATGCAGTACACTGGTGGTACAAACGCTTTGTATAAGGCAGTATTCATTTAGCATCATGACAGCATTCCATTCAGAAACACAGAGCTAAAGTCTCTCACTCAATGTCTTTTTTTTTTTTCTATCACCAGCAGCAACATAAAACAAACAAGTGAGTGTGTCTTTGTCCTAACACGGATTCCCTGGCTATGTCAATGCACTCAGATACTCATGAGCAAACAAACACTCCTCTCAGAGCTCTCAGGGTCTCTCACAGGATCCAGCTTACTCCTCTGCTAATCCTGTACTGTCATCCCTCCTCTGTGGAGAGACAGAAAGTGAGACGGAGGAGATCTCAGCATTCTACCGGGGCGTTTTCTTCGAGTGGGCGACGGGAGAAGTCTCTTCATTTCAAAAGTCCATCAAATGCCACTGCTTTTCTACATGGGCCTTCCATGCCGCTCTAAATCCCAAAGTACAAGAACATGTTTCTCCATCTCCGTCTGACAGATAATGTCTGTATGTGGATGTCGGCTATATGTAGCAGGCCGAATGCTCTGAGCGTCTGTTCTGTGGTATTGACAGGTGTGTGTGTGTGGTTCCTTACTGTTCATCCCACTGTGCGGACTGGAGAGTGAATAAATTAGCCCCAGGCAGCTTCTGTTTACTCAATTTAAGAAATACACAAAGTGTTCAGCCGGCATAAACAAGACGCCTGGGCCGTGTCAGACTGTAGCACCTGTCAGAGCTGATACGGGAATCAATGTAAACCGTCCATCGGCTACACACATGCTGTTTGCACACTGTCAGGGCTTACACACATACACTACAGTGGAGCTCTGGTACAAAAAAAGAACATAGTGAGCTACATAGGCAACTGCTTTCCAGTCAGTAAACCTCAAATGTGACTTATTTTAAGACTTGACTTGAATAGATTTGGGTGCTAGCATGCTGCTAAGCTAAAGTAATATTAGCTATAAACACAAAAATATGATCCTATATGATATAGGAGGACTCTGTATTACATTTTTATTAAATATGTCTGCTATACATTTTCTTACCTGTCAGTTATCTTCAAATGTGGCTTATTTTGAGGCTTGACTTGACTAGATTTTGCTGTTAGCATGCTGCTAAACTACAGTAATATTAGCTATAAACACAAAAATATGATCCTATATGATATAGGATTTTCCCAGTGATGGGTTGCAGCTGGAAGGGCATCCGCTGCGTAAAACATATGCTGGATAAGTTGGCGGTTCATCCCGCTGTGGCGACCCCAGATTAATAAAGGGACTAAGCCGAAAAGAAAATGAATGAATGAATGAATGAATGAATGAATGATATAGGATACGGCTCTGTATTAAATTTTTTGTTAAATATGTCTGCTATATATTTGCTTTCCAGTCAGTAACTTCAAATGTGGCTTATTTTGAGACTTGACTTGAATAGATTTTGCTGTTAGCATGCTGCTAAGCTAAAGATATATTAGCAATAAACACAAAAATAAGATCTTCCATGATATAGGATACAATTTTACATTTTTGTTATATATTCCCTTTATACATTTACTATTCTTACCACTGTGGGGGCTGGAGGGTGAATGCTATCTGAAATGATGTTTTTGTCAGAATGTTTTGTCTGAATGACTAACAGAACTAATAATGTGAATATTTATTTTTAACACTCCATTTATTCATAAATCAGTGACATATTTTGAGATTTCACTTGACTAGATTTTTGCTGTTAGCATGCTGCTAAGCTAAAGTTATATTAGCAATAAACACAAAAATGAGATCCTATATGATATAGGATACAACTCATTTTCTACTACATTTTTGTTGAAAATGTCTGCTAAACATTTTTATTACTATTCTTTCCACTGTGCGGACTGGAAGGTGAATAAATTAGCCCCAGACAGCCTCTGTTTATTGGGCTTCTCTCATTAGGTTACTGAACAGGGCATATATATAAATTGTAAAATACATTTACACACAAACGCTCTGAAGAACAGACAGGCTGACCATCTTGCATCCCACCAAATATAATATAATACACACAACAAAAGCAAATGAAAAAAACCTAAACCTCAAACGCTTATCAGTAATTCAGGACAAATATCATTCAGCTCTTTGCTGATTCTCTCTCAAGGCTGCGTGGCAATGTGACAAACCGACAATGACAGAAGCCATTATTTTCTGTCTGTGGGCTGTGACAAATGACAGCACATCAAATGGCAAGCAATTAAGGCATAATTATATTCCCACAATCACGCAGGACTTCTCTCCATTTCTCAATCTGACTTTCTCATCATTTGAAACAATGGCAAGACTACAAATTATTCACCAAAACTGTTCTCAGTCTACATTTAAAACAGAGTAACTTGGGCCATAAATGAAATTTAGTGGCAAGATAGGGCATTGAGGAGAAAAATACTGAAGACAATCCATCTCAAGGTGTCCAAACACTGTAAACCTTGCTGTTATTAATTATTTGTTTGAGTGATTACCTCTGTGTAGTGTTTTTTTTTTTAAACTGCACCACTTTTTTGCATGTTTCTTTTTTTTTTAATGGTCATGCACAGAAACCTTACACACCTCGTGTTCAATGCGCATTAATGCAAAACATTATGAAAAAAAAAACAATACAAAATGGAATCTTCACTCAATGGTACTGGTACTTGTGTACCCATCTCTCTTCACAAACACACACATGCACGCACACAGACCAAATGCATGCACCAGGGATTGAACCAAGCATACTATAGGCTACAGCAGTGATTCTCAACCATCCACCAAAATCTGTTTTTATATGCTGCACTTTGTTTGTCATAAAGTGCTTTGTGCTGCAAAAAAAAGTGGATTCATTTGTCAGACACCATTCTAGATTTTTGGTAGATTTTTGTACATTGGCTGTGAATTGTCAAAACACTTATAACAAAAGCAGAAAGCAGACAAAAATGAACACGATTCAAAAAATGTTATGATGAACAAAAGTTTTGTCCATCATAAAAGGGATTTTGTGAATGTGATTGTCATAAGCAGAGTACTAATTTATTTTTATAACATGCAAAAATGTGGGTTGAAAATTTCATGCTCATTTAATACCACAGAGCTTGCAAACTTTGCCAAGTATAGCGATTGGCTCCTCCTCAAACTTCACTGCATCAACATGAAACCTGCTTTACATAATTATGTTTACAGGCACACTGCTAAAAAATTTGCAAAAAGATTTCATCAAACATTTGAGTTTTTTGTGTAAGACAAAAGAGGAAGTGAACACAAGTATGGCTGAGCAGATAGTTGAGCTGTGATTGGGACATGCCACTTGTGCACATCTTCATAGATGGCGTTACGCAGAGCCATCAATCAAGGCAGGCGGGCAGGCGATGAAGGCAAGATGCCCAACCTGCCGAAAATGTGAGACTGTCTCATTAGGCCATAATGAAGTGTGAAGACACTCTTAATCAGACCATGGCATCTAATGTATGTAGCCAATTTGCCGTTTTATGATGTGACAATATGGACAGTTGTGATACTGATGCTCACAATGAACCTCAGTTACAGTGAATGCGGATGGAGAAAGGTGTGCTCATTGGACACGTTAAGGTAAAACACTACATGTGAATATGGTAAAAGGTATTTTGCATTTAAAAATAAGTGTTTTGCTTTCTGTATAGTTATGATGTCTGAAATGTTATACTATTGTCTGAATGATATGTTCTTATTATTCATGCACTAATTTGCATACATTTCCAGAACAAAAATGTGAAATATTAGTTAAATGATTTTTATAAGGGACATAGATATTTGTGTTTATTACTCCATTTATCAGAAAACATTAAAAAAATAATTTTTTAGGGACAAAAAACATATGTAAATGCAGCCAACTGATATAATAAAAATACTTTACGTAAAATAGGCTGTCTAAAAATATATATAGCAATAAATCTGAAGTTTAGTGCATATAAGTACTACTGAAGTAGAAATTACTGAATGAGAAAAAAACTAATTTTGGCTTTTGAAGATATGTGATTGAAATCTGCAGACAGAAGTAGATAGAGTTATACAATCCTAAATGCATATTTTTTTATATGTTTTTATTCACACTAGTCTGAAAGAAGACAAATTAGCTTGATCTCAGAATTGACCAGCATCTGAAAGAAGAAGCATTGTAGTGTTTTGCTTTTTTAAACAGACTCATATTCTATACATCATGGTCTCATTTTCATTTGACTCAAATTAAATAATGAGCCCACCCTGATTGAGGCCCATAAGCCTCTATGGGACACCACTCAATATTTTGGTCTAGTCTCATACACTGTAGCAGCTACAGCAAACCTCAATGCTAACCTTGATAGAGTTTTGTCTTAGCATTCGCTACACAAGGAATAATTTATCAGACAGTGAATGCAGTTGGGAATACTCAATCATACAATTTGAGCGCGCATTGGCGACAACTTGATGAATTGCCTCGTAGAGTGATATAGTGAGCCGAGACCTTGTAGATAATCAAGACAAATCTATTACCAATCACTTGAACATGTACATTTGTCATGCCTTACTCTTCTTTCAGGAATACTGAAGAGATCTGGATAACTATGCACATACATGAAACGCAAGTATGTTCTGCTTATGAAATCTCCTGCTATCATATCTATTGCAGAGTCACCATTTCATTAAGAAGATCAAGTTCCTGTATTATAAATCAGACACCTTTAAGTAGACCTGCCCGAGGGCTGTGGACTGAGCCTGAGGCAAAGACACAAATATGTTTCCTGTCTCCTGTCCTGCAAGAAATTCTGCCTCTTTCAATGGAGAACGAGTTCCCAGACTTGCTGAACCCATGTGGCTAGTTAAAACAGTAACTGACTGTCATTGCAGCTGCCACACAGCCAATCAAACCTACTTCCTTTGCACCCTGCTGATAACCTCCAAAATATCTGCACCTCAAAGTGTGGTTCTGCACTGTAAGGAAGAAATGTATAGAAAACTGACAAAGGTAGTAATTATTTTCTGCAAGGACATCTGCCTGTTATGCTAACGGACATTATTTTTTAAAAACACGACAATGCTTAACTGAAATGATTGGGTAAAACTCTTTGGAATGGCAATATTAAAAATCCTATTAAATTCATATTAAGTACAAATGTCAGTAAGTCATGTCTGAAATGCATATTTACAGTCAAAATTACCAAGCGGAAACCCTCTTTGGAATTTAAAAGTATTGTTTTAGGATTTACTAAAGCAATGCAGTTAAACATTAGTGCCAAAAAGTCATGGACACAGTAATTTTTGCATCTGACCTTAAAGACAATGAATTTTAAAGAGTTTTTAAAAGAGTAAAATATTCGGAATGAGAGTATTTAAACGAATAACACAATTTACTAAGGTTTTAAGGTTGTAGTCAGTTTGAGAAGGGTCTGGCTGACATTATTTAATGTTGTCTAAAAAAGAATAATTTTTGCACATAGGACACATTTTGGGCCTATGTTGTTAAAAGATTACATGCACCTTACCATCATCAGCTCTGCTTATTATTTGCTACCTTATTTGTGCTGGGTTCTGAGCTGAGTTAGACAGTATAAAAATGGGATGCGGCATCTGTGTTCTTTAATTTACACATTGTCAGTAGATCATTCACAATACTTTCCTCTCCCATCTGAGCTGTTATTAGATTGCACTTTCAAGCTAATTTGCCCTGTTTACTAAATCTGGCATATACTTATTTATAAAGGGGCTATGTAGAATTTGGATACACTTTTTTTATACAGTAGGTAGTCTGTTTTGGCTTTCAAATTTGTTTTTGAATATACAGTAAAAGCTGTTACTGTAGAAGAATATTGCAACTTAAACATAATGAGCTACTTAATACACAGTTTGATTATAAAGTATAAAGCATTATAAAGTATATTTGACACTATATACAATAGAGCAGTGTTTCCCAACCCTGTTCCTGTCCGCTGCATAAAACATATGCTGGAATAGTTGGCAAATATGTACCAACAGTACATATTTTGGATGTTTCCCTTATCTGAGCCATTCATTTTAGGTTTCGGAGTCTCTTCTAATGTTCTGATGAGTTGATTCAGGTATGTTTGATTAGGAAGATGTTGAAAATATGGGTAACACTTTATTTTGATGGTCCATTTGAGTATTAGTAGACTGTCTGCTTAATATCTGTTGATACTGCTCCTTCAACAGACATTTAACTGGCTATAAGAAACTTTGCAAGTACATGTCAATGTAACTTAAATTCAACAAAAAGACCATTAAAATAAAGTGTGACCAAAATGTGTACTGTTGATGTGCCTTCAAGAACATGGTTGGGAAACACTGCAGTAGACCATCTGGCTGTGTAAGACTATAGTTTCCAATAATTCTTTTTAGTAGAATGACACATTAATGTTACAGTAGAGAATAGCACGTTCAGCATTATCTTGACCATAGTTTTTAGCATTCATTTTTATGTGTCATAGAACGGAAGAGAGCCTATCGAGTCTGCTAGTATCATGTTAACAGTATAATTTCACTGAGTTTCCAACAACAACTCTGCAGTCGCTATACTCAAACTTCAATTGTGTGGAAATGAATGAAGGTATAATTGCCACCAAACAAAATGGCTTGCACAAAAAGAAAGCCTCTTGGTAATTTTGTTTCTAAAAATACCTTGTGCATTGTAAACAGACAAAAACAGTTTATACACAGATGCTGAAAGGGGGGATTAATTACTCGAGATGGACAAGTAAACACAGCCATACATCAATATCACAAACACAACAATAACACAGAGGAAATATTGTACAACTAAGGCCGTCCAATATCATTGCACACACACACACACTTGAGAGAGAGAGAGAGAGAGAGAGAGAGAGAGAGAGAGAGAGAGA
>CAIGQV010019951.1:17032345-17046865 GCA_903798115.1 Danio jaintianensis
GAGAGAGAGAGAGAGAGAGAGAGAGAGAGAGAGAGAGAGAGAGAATGGGAGATAAGGAGGAGGAATAGTGTGTGTACTACTCACAACCATGCCTGTGACAGTACAACAAATGTGTGTGTGTGTGTGTATGTTCGCCTGAGCACGTCTCTCGGGCAGAAGACACAGTGTCTGTTGATGTTAATGCCAGGCCTCTGGGCTCGGGGCCAAAGGCATTAAGTGGAATCGAATTCCACAAAACTAGCTTTAATCAGCAGGTTTTTAAGGTTAGAATTACCCTCTCTCCTCCAGCCTGCCTGCCAAGGTTAAAGCCCTGCCGGAGCAGGCTGAGGTAATGGGATGGCGGGTGGCAAAGGCCCTGTGCTCCTCTGCTCCGCTACACACTAAAACCTCAGCATACTCTCACACATGACGAGCATCTGTGGAATACTGAACATTCCGGCTCTATTGACTTGTCAAGGACACTGACGACAGATTGAAGTATGTGTGTACTGGTAGTTTTTTTTTCTTTTCGATTTGTATGTAATCACTATCAGATACCTCGTCTAAAGAGTAGGGCTGCACACACGTTTCAGCATGGATATTGTAATGTGTGAATCTTCAATAGTAAACAAACAAAAATCTGAGGATTCTGCTGAAAAAAAAAACTAGATGGTGCAGTGCAAGTGAGTTATTCTGTAAGGCGAGGTACAATCATTCCCTGCTTTAAAGTGCAAATGAAATCAAAACTAACCATATGATTTTGATAGCTCACATTGCTAGTTTTGTGGTGAACAATTCATCTTGACATGTGTGTGTCATTAAGAAAAAAAAAATGGAGGAGGAGGAGGTGTCTGTTAGGTTGTAATAACTCTTCTAAAACTTCTTTCTGAATGAAATGCCTACTTTACTACATCCATTCAACTTGCAGTATAAAAAACAAGCCACGCCCACTGTTTTCTCATTTAATATCCCGTTTCTCTAGCAACATCACAATACAAACAAACAAACAAACAAAAAAAAAGGTCGCAGCTTCTGGTTCATGTGGACTTTAATAAGAAATTTGATGTACAAATGTATTTGTCGGCTGGATAATTCAAATAATAATATTATAATGTTGTTGACAGATCCTAGGCTTACATGGGATATTAGTCCTCTATGAGAAAGTGTTGACATATCTGTCTTTTTAAATGTACATCATCTGATTTGTAATGTAATATGTGCTTCTTTTTGCTAATGGACATTTCCTGAAGTGAATACATTTTGAGGTAAGTCAATATAATTGCTATGCACAAGTAAACTCATGGCTTTCAGTGCAATTTACCATCAATGCTGACGCAAAATACCAGTTTACAATATTAAGCAGCAAAACTGATTATATTTGTATTTATATAGCTAGAAATATCAAAAGCCAGACACATAAAAGTTACAAATGTCCGTGCCGCACTTATGCAAAAAAGAACAACATTTATTTAAAACAATCACAAAAATGTCGAGGGTGAGTAAATAAAGGCAAACTATTCCTAAATCCATCCAAGTGACTAAAATCTGGGCTCTAAACCTTCAAGAGCTGATTCATGAATACCACCCCTGTGTCTCTGAGTAAGACTCTTTACTCCAGCTTTCTCCAAGAGAGCTTATTATATAGTTAGAGAGAGAGCATGTGTGACTGTTGATTGGTGATCTATTACATCATTATTACATAATTACATAATACTTGTTCGTCACTATTACAAGACGAACAAGACACAGGGTGAAGGTGGTACCCAGACAAGACGAACATTTGCTGTCTAAAAGTGCTTTTACACATCCGAAGGCCAATCAGCCCTCGGGCTGAGCAGGCTCAGAGCATATAGAGCCATCATTACTATGAGTCTCTCCGTGTCACAATGTAAGGGTAGCGTAATAGCCCATTAAGTCCTGCTGTCTGACAAAGTGACTCCGGGCCTGAAGCCTGGCCAGAGTTCTGCGGACAGAAACATGATTCACGAAGAAACCCCGTGCAACAGGCAGCCCCTCTTTCTTCGGCTCCGTGTCTTCCTCTATCAGGGTGAAGCAAAAATAAATGGCATATTTCTCTCTGTCAGAGAGGCCCGGTGATGCATGAGCTGCTAGCACAAGGAACGCAGGCCTCTGGGACTCCGTAGAGCTTGGTTATTTGCGTCCGCGAAAAAAGGATGGTAGATGGAGTCAAATTGAGGAGAGGCTCTTACATGCTGGAGTCAAAAGGAGAGAAAGTTTAAATGGGAGATTAGCTGCCTGAAGGGAGGGATTGTTGGTGTCTAATATAACAATTACAGAAACTTTCATGAGAGCTTTGAAGAGAGTTTATCTCTTAAATATGAAGAGAAAAGACTTAGGCACTCTGTTCCTTGTCAAAAATATCATGGGTATTGAGAGATAATTCCCCTTCAACCCTTCGGAAAAAAAAAAAACTTTGAAGTACGGGGTAAATTGTCTTTGCTCATTCTCCATTCACACCCTCACCCTATCTGAAATCCCATTCTCTCCTCTACCTCCTCCTGATCCCTGCCCACGGCTGGGCCGAACCTTACCAGCGCGCTGAATAATGAATCTGTGTCTCCATCAGCCGTAGCAGGCCATTACTCATAGGATTCTGGGTTTCATTACAGAAGCTAGAAAAATAGAAAGGCAAAAGGACGGACGGTCACTCCTTTATGGGTCAAAGGTCAGGGGTTATCTAAAAAAAAGCTGATGTTTTTCAACTTTCCGGAATTATCAGGAGTTGAGATCTGAGAGAGCTGAGTGATTGGTAAACACCGCGCGGTAATATTAGACTTCTGAATGCGAATCACAGGCTGGTTTGCATGAATAGCATTACAGAACGCGCGGTGCTTTTGTTTTATTTCCATTTGTGCTAAATATTTATGCACAAAGCTTCGCTCCCTGGGGAAATGCTTCTCATGCTTTTTGAACAGCTTCAAATGCTCACAACAAACGCTCAGCAGACAAACACAATGACTCGGCTGTGTCAAAATATGGAAAGTGGGTTAAACTGTTTAACCCAACAGTACAAGAAACTTTAAGGGAGATTTCATCTAGATCTGCTAGACTTTATATTGGAGAACACCAAAACTGATGTTTTCTTGCATTATCTGTTCCATCAAATGAAGCACAATAAGTATAAAAGTGTGTTGTTTTTTTTAAACATTCAGAAGTCATTTGATATGATGTCAAATGCATTTGTGTCAAATGCAAAATATTTTGTTATAAAATGAAGGTATTTCTGAATATGTTTAACACTGATGCTAAGCAAGCTGGCTTATTTTTAAAAGCGTAATAAAATACCAGTGCAAAATAATGACATATAAATGTTATTATTATCATTATTTTTGCTATTACTGCTATTCTTTTAATAGACTTAAAACACCGTAACCTGAAATTTACTAAAATGAAATAACAACTTATTGGATAACATAACCCTAACCCTAATTTCCCCAAAAATCAGCTGGAAATGTATTTATCCATCTAATGTGTTTTTTTCCCCTTCAGTAGTACATTAAAGAACATTTTCATCTGAAACTATGCACATTTTGGCCTATTCAGTTCATAACATGATTGGTTTATTCATTTGTTATAAAATAAAATAAAATAAAATAAAATAAAATAAAATAAAATAAAATAAAATAAATAAAATAAAACCTGTGGCTCCTGATGATACCCGACCCCCAATGTTAATTTGGGTGACTCTCCCTTTAAAAATGTTTTCTTTTTTTTATTTATTTTATTTTTGGCACGCATGTGAATTGCTCAAATGGCAGTGTAATTGTACAAACCAGGGAAAATCTGTAGCTCTGCATAATTGTGTTAGCAGTGATTAGCACACAGTTATAGATCTCTCAGCTTGATGTATATTCTCTCTTCATTTCTGCACGAGCAGACAGCCGCTCACAGAGACTGTTAATCATAAAGAGTCTCTTTGAAAAAAAAAAGAGAGAGAGAGAGAAAGTCAGAAAGACATCAGAGGAGAGCGGAGAGACTACTTGATTACCAGCGAAACAGCCAGAAAATCAGACCTTGGGATGAAGGAGGAGAAAAGGAGGAGAGAAAGAGAGCAGGAGATATAGAAAGAGAGAGAGAAAGAAAGAGAGAGAGAGAGAGAGAGCATGAATGCTAACCAGCACCCAAACACGGAGCAGAGGCTTTATCCTTCACAGGCAGAGGAACACCAATCGCAAACACATTTTCTCAAGCCCAGGCCCTGAGAGAGATAAAAAAAGCAATTTGTATTCTATTCCTCCTCAGCGTGGCTTGCCCTGTTCCTCTGCCTGCATATTTGTAAACACGGCTTCGTCAGAGCGGCTTAATCTTCCTGCTGCAAACGCAGGCTGGAGGCGGTGGAGGGGTGACGGGACGGGGAGGTCGGGGCCGAGGGGTCAGGCGAGGTCAGGACAGGCCAAACCGCATTTCCTGATCTGGAGCTGGAAGTGCATTGCTTCATATGTACACTGGAGGAGCAAACACTAAACCCCAGATGCTTTCTGACATCACATTTGTGTAGTGCAAATACTAGAGATGGATCAATACGGAACAGCTTAGAAAACAAATAAACAGATTTGAGTGCTAAAAATATGACTATATAGTTTTTTCCTCCCAGATGATATTAAATTGCACCGATAAATTAAACTGTGAGCGAACACAATTGCAAATGCAATTTTTTTAAAGGGAAATTCTGTCATTATTTACTCACCATTTACTTGTATTTGAGTTTCTTTATTTATTCTGTTTAACATAAAACATTTTTAAGAAAATATTTTAAAGAAAGCTGGAAACATGTATACACTGCAAAAAAATACTCTGTTGTTTTAAAAAATAATATGCCAATTAATTTTTACATGTTATTTTAGAAAACAAGACAATATTTTTTACTTGTGTAGAAAATGCTTCTTGAAGTAAGAAAAGCATTTTTTTTTTCCTTCCATAGTATTTGTTTTGGTTACATGTTACAGGTTTTCAGCTTTTTTTCAAGTAAATGGTGAGATAGTTAAACATTTTGAATGAACTATCCCTTTAAGTGTCCTTGTAAATATCTTGAAAATCTTAAAAATGACATATATTTATAATAAAATTTCACGAGTTCACACTTACAGATGTTTGAAGAATAAAGCATATTTGGCGTGCTGTCCAGGGAGAGCGCTCTGAGCTTGGAAAAGACACCCCAACTCATGACATTCCCCTTGTCGGGAAAGTGAGAGATGTTAGGGTCTGAGTGAAGTGTCTAGCTCGGCCCCAGAACGCTCCCCCTAGGTAGATAGTGTTTAAGAGGTGAGGTGTCGGGGTGGTGGAGGGATGATAAAGTCATGAGATAATGAAGGTACGACAAGTTTGGTATTTAAAGGGGTTTGGTCTAATGCTGATTGGATAATAGAATAAATGTCAATGATCTATTACAATTGTTGAAATATCTGCGTATGCTCCTCCTGAAATTTGTTTATAAAACATCACTAATTTTAAAAAACATTAAATGAATTTTACACATGAAATAACTTAATATAATATAATATAATATAATATAATATAATATAAGGGGTGACGCGGTGGCGCAGTGGGTAGCACAATCGCCTCACAGCAAGAAGGTCGCTGGTTCGAGCCTCGGCTGGGTCAGTTGGCATTTCTGTGTGGAGTTTGCATGTTCTCCCCACAAGTTCAAAGACATGCGCTATAGGTGAATTGGGTAAGCTAAATTGGCCGTAGTGTATAAGTGTGAATGGGAGTGTATGGGTGTTTTCCAGTGATGGGTTGCAGCTGGAAGGGCATCCGCTGTGTAAAACATATGCTGGATAAATTGACGGTTCATTCCGCTGTGGCGACCCCAGATTAATAAAGGGACTAAGCCGAAAAGAAAATGAATGAATGAATGAAATAATATAATATAATATAATATACCATAATATAATATAATATAATATAATATAATATAATATAATATAATATAGGCGACGCGGTGGCGCAGTGGGTAGCACGTTCGCCTCACAGCAAGAAGGTCGCTGGTTCGAGCCTCGGCTGGGTCAGTTGGCATTTCTGTGTGGAGTTTGCATGTTCTCCCCGTGTTCGCGTGGGTTTCCTCCGGGTGCTCCGGTTTCCCCCACAAGTCCAAAGACATGCGGTATAGGTGAATTGGGTAAGCTAAAATTGTCCGTAGTGTATGTGTGTGTATGAATGTTTCCCAGTGATGGGTTGCAGCTGGAAGGGCATCCGCTGCGTAAAAACATATGCTGGATAAGTTGGCGGTTCATCCCGCTGTAGCGACCCCAGATTAATAAAGGGACTAAGCCGAAAAGAAAATGAATGAATGAATGAATAATATAATATAAAATAATATAATATAATATAACGTTAACTATGTTAAATTAAATACTGTGTAAAATGATGGCATTTGATTGGATGCTCTGATCTCCAAAAGACCCGAGAGGGGTCTCTAAATTTTGAAGCATGGTGGAAAGGATTTTTTAATCAGGATCCAGATGGCTGAGAACAGTTTGGGACAGCTTGATATTCTCACAGAGTGACAGAGAAAGTGATCAGTCTGACATTAACTAGCAGGACTAAAACAGGCCTGACTAACCCCAACAACATGGCCAAATCGGCTCCCAAAACACAAGCCAAATTAACACTGAAGACGGTTAAAAAACAAAAAGGTGAACTGGCCTGATAATATTCCAAATGAAAATCTGTTCAATTAATTGAAAGTGGTGACACAAGCTGTAGAAGGAATGTCTGCCATATAACAACAATAATAATAATAATAATAATAATAGTACTACAGAGCTTTTAATATATTTATTGTATATTCGATATAATTACAAATATTTAAATAGTTTATTTGTGCTAAAGATTTTACTTTCATTTCTGAATTTTGGAGAAAAAAAAATTGTGAGTGTTTATATACAATTCGTCACATTAGAATTATAAGGTTCTATCTAAAATTTTTGTCAAAATTGAGTTATTCACATATTCTTATTAAATGACAGCTTATTTACATTATGTGATTTTTTTTTTATAAGTTGTTTATATTTTAGGACTTTTTATTTAAAAAACAAAAAAGGTTTTATCTACAAAGTTGAACTCTAGCTTGGCTCTATAAGGTTCTTTCTGTGAGCCAATCAGCATTTCGAATGCACGCACGAGGACCAATCAGGATCAGCTGCCTTTGTCATTCCACTGGACTGCTCCGTTGTTAAAAAAATGTAATATATTAAATGTGAAATATTTTTATTTGTGTATATATAGTCAGTGAAACATTTTTCAGTGTTTATTAAACTTTGTTACACAACTCATTTGCTCATTGTCTGTTTTCTTTTAAAGTCTTTAAATTTGATATTAAGCCTAGAAGCTCAAATAATTCATTTAATTCATGGGGTCTTAATTACAAAAATAAATATTACCATATTAATTAAATAAAATTAACATCTGCACTGGAAAAAATATTTAGCACAGCCTTGTATGCTTAATTTGAACAAGAAAAAATATTCATCCTAAAACATTAAATAAATGTTATAGAAAGCAAAAATGTAACTTTCTCAAACATCAACATATTGTTACAACACCAATTTATTTTATTAAATTATTAAGCAGACTGATTCTTTTTCTTGAAAAGTAATGCTTCAATTAATGATCTGCCAGACAGAACCTTATAATTCCAAGCGGCAAATTTA
This sequence comes from Danio jaintianensis, assembly GCA_903798115.1. Classification (NCBI taxonomy): domain Eukaryota; kingdom Metazoa; phylum Chordata; class Actinopteri; order Cypriniformes; family Danionidae; genus Danio; species Danio jaintianensis. Next base: position 17,039,998 of record CAIGQV010019951.1, read on the forward strand.
AGAAAATTTTGACAATTTACATTTAGAGTACATTTAGGGTCTCTGTCATGTTAATGTATGAAAGAGAACTGTTACACACATATTGTTTGCTATATGGAATGCAAAAAATTTGAAGCTCAATATCTCAAAATCCTTTAGAACGCAGATAGAACCTTACAATTCCAAGGCGACGAATTATACCAATAAAGTGAAAATCGTTGTAATGCAATTTTTAATCTACTAAATATTTTGTGTACTTCTAAACGTTTTCTTAAACATGTAAACGCCACATACATTTTGATAAAATTAACTGAAATAATACATATGTAATGAATTTTGTATGCAGAAATGTTTAAGCAGTTGTTAATACATATAGCTTTTTAATATATATTTGAAATAAATTACAATTATTAAAAATTTTCTATTTGTGCTAATATTGTTACTTTCAGTTTCGTAGTCCTAAAATACGATTCTTAAGAGTTCATGGCAAGAAACAAATATAAAATACAGTGGTTAGTATTCTACAGACTGTTTTACTTTTCGTTCAGAAATAGTTAAAGAAAACTTAACAGACTTAACAGAAGAGTTTGTGATCTTCTGTGAAACGCTCTGACTGTGTCAAACACACACATGCACACACGCACGCAAACGCGCACACACACACACGCACGCACGCACGCACGCACGCACGCACACACACACACACACACACACACACGGACAGTTGAGCCCAGATATAAAGAGACAGATTGTGTGTTATGAGAAAGAAGGAGGGAGACATAGGAGAGACAAAAACTAAAGGAGCGAGTGTAAGACAGAAGGGAAGGAGAATGAGAAGTGACACTTCATTTCAGAGGCCCATGTCTGGCTGACTTATTATGAGATGTTTTGTAAGCTGGCTTGGTGGAGCATCTGTTCTGGACCAGAGCCTCTTCCCTCTCCCACATAAACTGCTGGCTGGAACTTGTGCCCTGGGCAGCAACAGCCCCTCTGTCCTCCTAAATAAAGTCTCTCTGTCTCACTGCAGTCCCCATCAGGGTTGCCCTTTTCTCAAAACATGCTCTGGCTAATGTAAAGGATCATATATATTTCATCCATTATAATAATTCAATATTTACTATGGATTATGTACACTCTAAAATATTTCATTAGGTTAAACTTAGAAAAGTAAGTTCACCATAAGCTTAAATTAACTACAGTAAGTACAGAATCTACAGTAACTTTCTGGAAGCAGTTCGCCACTAACTTACTGTAAATCAATTACAGAAAAAATACTGTATTTGCACTTTACACTTATCTTGCTGTATATGTATTTACAGAATTGTATGTATTTACAGTAATTTTCACAATGCAGCTTTAAAATACAGTGACATACTGCATAACTGTCCAACAGTAAAAACAGTTCATAATACAGTTAAATACTGTTTAATTTACAAAAACTGTTAACAGTGTAAAGCCCCGGTCAGATCACACAATTTTGTCCTGATTTCGGCACGATTTCCTTGACGTAGGGTGTCGTGGGGATTCGTAACCGACAATAAAAATCGTGTGATCTGACCGGGGCTATAGTGAACCTAATCTTTGTTTATACTCAAGACAGCGAACTCCCTTTATGTTGAACTTTTGAAAACGTACAAACTTGAATAAAAGAACCAACTGATAGTTGGAGTTAAAGAGAAAAATTGCTGAAAAAAATAAAGTGTTTTTTAAAAACCAACAAGAGAAGAAATTCTCAAGCCAGTCAAGAATATATTTAAACATTTAAATGCCCAAAAAGGTTACTTATCTAGTTGTCTAATAAACCTGTCATTATGTCTTCTAAATATTGTAGGCTCTTAAATAAATTGCTTTTGCACTTCACCTTACATAAACAGACTGCTAAATGGAGTTATTGTTCTGAAAACAAACATTCCACAAAACTTTCTTGTATAAATAATAAAAATAAACATTACATCCAAATGTAGTCAAGCCACAAAAAAAAAAAAGAAATATAAAACAAAAAAGTTGGACAAAAGGAATGAAATCACAACAATTAGAATTATAGCATCCAAAAGGTATAGGAATGGTATATGACAAAACACTATATTTGAAAATTAATTTTGAAGATTATAATGAATTAAGGGCGTTACAGTGGCGAAGTGGGTGGCACGATGGCCTCACACAAGAAGGTCGCTGGTTCGAGCCCCGGCTGGGTCAATTGGCATTTCTGTGTAGTTTGCATGTTCTCACTGTGTTCGCATGGGTTTCCTCCGGGTGCTCCGGTTTTCCCCACTGTCCAAAGACATGCGCCATGGGTGAATTGAAAAAGCTAAATTGGCCGTAGTGTATGTGTGTGAATGTGGGAGTGTATGGGTGTTTCCCAGTGTTGGGTTGTGGCTGAAAGGGCATCCGCTGCGTAAAACATATGCTGGATAAGTTGGCGGTTCATTCCGCTGTGGTGACCCTTGATTAATAAAGGGACTAAGCCGAAAAGAAAATGAATGAATGAATGATGAATTAAAACACAACTTCAAATAATTGAATGGATAAATGAAGGAATGCTACAAAAATACAAACAAACAAACCAAAAAAAACAAATAGTGCAGCTAGGTAATAATATTCCTATAATATTCTAATAATCTTCCGGAGAAAGTGTTATTTGTTTTATTTTGGCTAGAATAAAAGCAGTTTTTAAAAATCAATTTAAATCAATTTAATCAATATTATTAGCCCCCTTAAGCATTATTTTTTTTGATTGTCTACAGAACAAACCATCGTCATACAATGATTCACCTAATTACCCTAACTTGCCTAATTAACCTAGTTAAGCCTTTAAATTGCACTTTAAGCTGAATACTAGTATCTTGAAAAATATCCAGTAAAATATTATGTACTGTCATCATGGCAAAGATAAAGGAAATCAGTTATTAGAAATTGGTTATTAAAACTATTATGCTTAGAAATGTGTTGAAAAATCTTCTTTCTATTAAACAGAAAATGAGGGGAAATATATATTTAGGGGGTAATAATTCAGGAGGCCTAAAAGTTCAACTATACATATAAGCAAAAGATTAAATACAAATAAATAAAGAAATACATACATATATGAATACATACATGCAAAATATTTAAGTGCATTTACAACCAGCTCAAATATATATATTTAGGCTTTTTAAATGAATATCTCTTTCACAGCCAGCTTCACCTTGACTGCGTTAGATTTATTTTTTTTGTATTCCATCGACCAGCCCGATGACAGCTGAAATTCACTGACATTCAGACATCTATAAAAGATATAAGAAAGACAGTAGCAAAGTTGGATGATTGAAAGAGGGCGTTCTCCCTGACAGGAAGCAGAGGAACAGAGAAAAAGGTGGAGAGACCAGGGAGTGAGTTATGCTGCGACATACAGTATCTCTGGAGCTCAATCCCCTCAAACAGTTTACTTTCCCCAATTACAGATATGGGCCGACCTGTTTTCTCCTTGCCTGTGAGTGATATGACGCCTCTGTCCTTCAATGCGCTTCCTGCACTTCAGATGATCTAATGTGACAGAGTGCAGGTGTTAGTTATCGGAGCATTGCTTCTTCTGAAAACGCCGTCCCGTTTCAAGGTTAGCAGTGCTTACTCTGAGAATAAATGTGGACGCTAATGCCTTTTCCACAAGCGTCATTCCTGTTTCCTCTCTTCTGAAGTGGTTCAAGACTGCTGCTTGATTTATACGCCGCACGCACCATTAATCCTGCAACCATGCATGGCTCTGCTGAATAATTGATCTCGGTGCTTCTGTAACTAAATCTGTCAAAACAATGACGCCCCCCCCACCCCCACCCCACACCAATTGCTGGCCCCCACCAGTGGCTGCTAAAAGTCGAAGCCAAAACAAATACCGGAACAGAAACACAAACACTCATACTCGATGAATAGGGAAGTCGGAGGAACTTGCATTGAAAATTAATGAGTGTGTTTTTGTTACTCCGTCTGACCACAAGAGGGAGTTTCACAGCTAGAGTCTGTTCTGGCTAATTTTATACTATGTGTGAACCCTTGAGATGAGGGTGAAACACCTGCAAATCAAAAGAACATGCTGTAATGACCTCCAGGAAATCAGAAAGGAATTCTGCTGCCTCAGCATTTATATTTGGAGTCCAGATCTTTTACAGTCTCAAATGACTCCACGCTATTAACATGACAAACTGGGCATCATTAGAAAGATTTAGGACATTCGTTTTGACATTTGACCAGTATTTATTATTTAAAAATGTCTAATGTGAACGTACATTATTCGTTTCTGTCAGGAGTGCAAAATTAACATGCAGATTCAACTAGTCACTGATATTTAGAACACGACTTATATATATATAACTTTAGACAGATTGTTATTTCTATTAGTTTCCATCTGAACTGTGCAGTTAGATTGTGTATGCTTTTTGGGGTGATATCATGGATAAATGTGTATAATAACTAGTAGTTGTCACAGCAAAACAAAGCAAATGTCTGTGGTCTCAAAGATAAAAAAATTATATCATCAATAGGTCATGTTTAATAAGTCAACAAATGTTTTTATGTAAATTTTAACTTATTAAACTGAGTTAATCTGGTTTCAATTTTTTTTTTTTAAAGATTTACAAGCGGTTTCAGTTCAGTTTAATGTAATTTAAGCTAAAGTGACTTATAAAGTAAATTTAATCCAACTTAAAAATGCAAAGAGACATTACACCCCAAAATAAACATGTACTAACTAACTTAAGTGGTGTCAAACCTGTTTGAGTTTCTTTCTTCTGTTGAACACAAAATACGTTATTTTGAAAAATGTTTAAACTTGTAACCACTGACATCTACAGAAGGAAAAACCAATACTACGTAAGTCAATGGTTACATGTTTTCTGAATTTTTACAAAAATATCTTCTTTTGTGTTCAACAGAAGAAAGAAACTCAAACAAGTTTGTGACAAGTGAATGCTGAGTAAATGATGACAGAATTTTCAGTTTTGCTTGAACAATCCCTTTAAAGCAACCATGTTTTTTTTATAGTGCATCAAATAAAACTAAATAATATATTTCAGTTTTGCACTGCATTTTTGCGCCTAAAAGACAAAACGATGCCATGTTTTAAGACATGCTCATATATTTTTTAAGAACTTCAGAAGAGTTAAGAAATAATTTTTGGTAAAAAATATATATATATATATTTTCAATCGACAAATGAAAACATTTCTTATTTTGATCTGAAGTTCTAAGTTTTGTTATCAACACAGCTAGCAAAACAGTTTCCATATCTGTCCTCTCTAAGCTGGCCTGATGTTGGCAGTCATAGGGCTCCAGAGGCTGTAAATAATGTCCCATGCGTTGCGTGAAGCAATACACACACATCACCCACAGCCATCCTCTGCCAATTTACAGTTTCTGTGGCTCGGGGAGCTGCAGCCGCCGCCTGGAAGGCATCTGTATGCGTGGCCATTCCAGCCCATTTACATGCAGTGCCCTCTGGACAGAGATGAGCTTCTGCTTCTCTCTCAGCCTGTCTAGTGTACAGGAATGAGAGAGACGACCCTGGCACCGACTGCGTCCACAGAGAGCAGCGTTTGTGCTAATGACCACAGAGCGGGTCAGCCAATCAGACGGCAAAGAACCCAACGCACTACACTAACATCTCTGGCATGAAGACACTCATCTCGCCTGATGTATTAATTAAACAACTGTGTCGGCTTCCGAATAATTACCATTTTGTCCCATTTGAGGGAGATCCAGCCAACGAAGGTGGAGTCACATAAATGCACAGCCAATCATGAATGCTGGAAGGGACGCAACAGGAAGTGTCCAACGCAAAGCTCAGCAACACGACATAGCTGATTAATTAACAAGGTCAAATGGATATTGCTTTGTGGTGTTTTCTAATGAGTCCCCGAACACATGCGGAGAACTAAAAGGAGGAGGAGTACTAGTGTACAGATAGAGGGATAAATGCTGCAGAGAGAGAGAGAGAGAAAGACAGAGATAGTTTTCCCATCAGTGTAATGCGCTCTTCCATATCAGTCCCAGTGGGATAGAGGCTCCGCTGTCATTAGCGTCCACCCACCGCTGAATCTAATTAGTCGTCTTTTTTGCGTTTGTGCACACACACAAACACACACGCGATCAGTAGATATGCTGTTGCGAGCGCCGGTGACCCTTTAGTTTCAGGCTGCGGTATGAAGACTCTTTGTGACAGTGTGATGAGTACAGCCTCTCCCTGCTGAGTGTGTTCGGGGGCCTGGCGGGGCCCCTGGCTCATTACTGTGGTGAGTTTGTTTAGATATATGCTATGACAGTCACAATGACTTCAGGGGCCACTGAGTAGCACGTGTGCCTGTCCATCTCTGTGCCCATCCAAGAAAAGCACCTCCCTCGCCCTGTGGGAGCCTCTTTACACTTTTCTAATGCTACGCAGGGGACCTATTGCACAGTGGAGTCTGTCCAAGCAAATGTCTGCCTAAAATGCCCCTCCTGATAAAATGACCATCTCCTGCATTGGTATTTTTGGAGCTCTGTTTTTGAGCTGTGCTGTGTGTGTTGGTTGGCTCTCTGTATAGTCTAATTGAAGTGTGAGATTTATGCAGCTGATGGTGTAGGGGGCAGTGCCGCGAGAGCAGACGCTACCAAGACAGCATGCAAATGAGTCTCAGTGCAAGCCCAGCAGAATAGCAAATAGAAAAAAACAGAGTGCAACAAAAGAAAACAAAGCAAAGCTAAAAACAAAACAAAATAAAGCAGAACAGAACAAAACTAAGCAAAAAACTAAGCAAAGCAAAGCAAAACAAAACAAAGCAAAACAAAGCAAAAAACAAAGCAAAACAACAAAGCAAAGAAAAGCAAAGAAAAGCACAAAACAAAACAAAACAAAACAAAACAAAACAAAACAAAACAAAAC